>CAMTDV010000023.1:25402570-26002570 GCA_947069175.1 Scalesia atractyloides
GACAGCTGGTGCGTTGGTTAATCCAAATGCATAACCATGAATTCATAGTGGCCATAACGAGTTCGAAAAGCAGTCTTAGGGACGTCTTCTTCATGCACTCTAAGCTGATGATAGCCAGATCGATTTTCGAAAAGCAGCTGGCACCTTGTAGTTGGTCAAGAAGATCATCTATGTGAGGTAAAGGATATCGATTTTTGATGGTTAACTTGTTGAGCTCTCTGTAGTCGATGCACATACGAAAAGATCCATCTTTCTTCTTTACAAAAAGGACAGGTGCACCCCAAGGTGATGAGCTGGGACGTATGAATCCTTTGTCAGTCAACTCTTGCAATTGACTGGCTAGCTCTTGCATTTCAGAGGGGGCTAACCTATATGGAGACTTTGCAACTGGTGTAGCACCAGGTATAAGATCAATACGGAATTCGACATCTCTGATTGGAGGCAGTCCTGAAATGTCGTCAGGAAAAACTTGTGGAAAATCTTTTACTACAGGAATTCTTCAAGTTTCTTCTCTGTGGTCCCCTTCTTGATGATATGGGCTAAAAACGCGACATAATTCTTGCAAAGATATTTTTGAGCTTGAAGACAAGACATTAAGTTGAGCCCTTTCGACGAGGTTTCTCCAATGATTCGAAGAGTCTGACCGTTTGAAAGAGGAATACGAATAAATTTCTCACGACATACAACTTCCGCATGATGTTGACTGAGCCAATCCATACCGATTATGATGTCGAAACTTCCCAGCTTCATAGGAATAAGGTCGACTGAGAAATCGTGGTCGTTTAAGGTGAGTGTACAGTTGCGTAAAATAGAGTCTAATGAAACTGGTTTTCCGTCCGCAAACCGTTATGGATTCCGCGAGCTTATCCCGATTTTTGCTTAAGATAGGTTCAAATTCTAATGACACGAAACTTCTATCCGCACCAGTATCAAATAACATAGAGGCATATCTACCATTTATAAGAAACGTACCGTTGACCACATTGCCGTCAGCTCTGGCCTGGTTCGCGTTAATATTGAAAGCTCTTCCTCTAGCAGGTGGAGGAGCTTGGTTCGCTTGATTCACAGGGTTGGCTTGGGCCTGAGCATGAATAATAGTAACCAGCCTTGGACATGTGTTTCTGAAATGACTTGGGTCGCCGCAATTGAAACAAGCCCGCATAGGTTGGCCCATAGGGTAATTGGGTTGATAGTATGTTTGGGCTAAATGTTGGGTGGGTGGAAATGGTAGTTGTTGTTGTGCTTGACCCATTAACTGTTGGTGGGTTTGGGTTAAAGGTTGGTGGCGGTTTGTTCGTTGAGGCATGCGGCAGTTTTGAACAGTATGTCCTGCGCGACCGCAGCCGGTGCAGTATTGGCAAGGATGATCAGGGGAGTGGTGATACTGACAACGGTTACATTTTGGTAATGGGCCTGTGTAGGGTCTTCTGTATGGCGGGTGAAGGAATGACTTGAGTGATGGGTGCAGCAGGAGTAGGGGTGTTGGTTTGGGTGACTGCAAAATTCCTGGTGTTACGCTTCCTCTTGTTAGCAAACTTAGAGGAAGGAATGGGGTGGTTTGAGGTTTGTCCCTCAACAGGGGCTTTCTTCTTCTCTTCTTTGAACTTCCCATTGCGAATTCGTTTTCGGTCAGTTCAGTTGCCAACTCCATGGCAGCTTCGAGTGTTACCGGTGAAATGCTGAGAACCGAATCTTGGATTTTCGAGGGAAGTCCTCGTATGTAATGTTCGATCAGACGATAGGTTGGAGTGAATAAATTTGGAACCATTTGGTTCAACTCCAAAAACCTCTTATTGTAAGTAGAGTGATCACCCTCCTTTTGCCTTAGAGCATGAAATTCATCCTCCAACTTCTTAATTTCACTTCTAGGACAGAAACGCCTAGTCATGATTTCCCTTAACTCCTCCCAAGTTAAGGCCATCGCATCTTCAGTTCCCCTCTTTCCTTTCTCAGTATTTCCACCAAGTGAGAGCTACACCAAGTAGTCTCCGGTGGCGTATCGAACCTTGCGATCCTCAGGACAATCGCAGTTTAGGAAGGCGTTTTCCATCTCCTCGAACCAATGTAGGAGAGCAGTGACACCCTCGGTCCCTTCGAATTTTGGAGGATCACAGGACTTAAAATGTTTGTAAGAGCACTTGTTGGTGGGAGGGTTGTCGATGTTATGGTCCTGTTGTTGAGGAGGGTTAGTAGGATTTGTAGCAAGGGCTTGTTGTACTTGTACCACGATGTCAGGCAATATCGTGGCCATTTGTTTCGCGATATGAGTGGCCAAACGTTCCTGAGACTTTCCCGATCTTTTACCCCTTCGATGCTGTCTAGACGACATCTACAGGATCATAAAATGAGAAGATTGTGAGTTTATGGTGTCTTTTTAGGTGTCATGTGTCTTTAAGAAAATGTAAATAACATAAATATCAATAATGCAACTACATCCATAGGATGTCTTGGGTTCGCTCATGTTGGGCCTCAAATGTCCCCCATACCTTCACCTACATAGTCATGTGGGCCCCCATGACTATTGGCTTGGTAGGATTCACATTAGTATTGGCAATTTAACACTCGCATCCCCCGAATGCAAACCACAAAATATGTTCATGAGATGTTTGGTCGGAACGTGTCCAGGTGTAGACACAATGACAACTCAAAGTGGGATTAGTTCACACGACGTTTGGTATAGCATGCTTTGGCCTAATAAGTACTTCGTACTCTCATCATTAGTCCCCAGGTAGGCAAACTAGTCCTTTATTTTGGATTTATACGAATGTCAGCCTAGACAGGACGTTCCGACTACCGGTACTAGTACCCTTCCAGTTACTACATGCCGTCATGAGAACTCACTTTGATGAGATTTGAAAACACGAAAATCATTGTAAAATCAATCATGATGTGGTGTGTGCTTTCATGGATGTGATATGTTATGAGCATACGATTTCATGATAGGCATTATTTGATAATACATACTTTTGAACATGCTTGCACAATATCAAATGTAACATTTAACATAAAACATATAAACATCATGAAATTTGGCATATAACACACAAAATTCTTATAAGTTTCTAATCGACTATAGTATAGGCTCTAAGGGTCTAATAACCTATCCTATATCCCTATAGTCATGGCTCTGATACCAATCTATCACACCCCGACCCGCAGCGGAAATAAGAGTCGGGGCATAATTGGGTTATCACCAAAGCACATGACATTTACTATTATGTTTCATAATTAATAAAGTCAAAGTTACATTTTCAAGCATCCAAACATGTTCATCCAATACAAAGGAAATAACCAAACATAACAATCCCAATACTAAGTTGTTTTATTCTTCTAATCCAGGTCCTATGTGTTCCTAGCTGCTGCTGGTTCTCCTGTATCATGTGTAAAATGGAAGTTTTTGGTCAACATAAGTTGGCGAGTGAACCTTATTAGATAAACGTTTGATAATGATTTTATGGTTAGTTTATCAATGAAATATTGTGCATAATCATGAGCAAATGTAAGTAATCAAGCATTGGCAAATAGCAGTTACGATTATAACATACAATAACACTTGATAGCATACATGAACATACCAATATCATACGATAACTAACATAAATGAACTGTGCGATCAAGGCTCAATCAAACGGAGCCGATCGTATTGCATGTACTGAAAATGTAAAATGAACTGTGCGATCAAGGCTCAATCAAACGGAGCCGATCGTATTGCATATACTGAAAATGTAAAATGAACTGTGTGATCAAGGCTCAATCAAACGGAGCCGATCGTATGGGGCACGCCAGGTTCAACCGCATAATAAAATGGGGAACAAGCTCAACGCGCATAAATGGGTAGCGGCGGCCTCGGCAATTGAATGTACTGAAATAATAAATTGCATCCAATAATAACTACTTAACAGCAACAAACTAAATACACATGTTCATGATATGATGTATGCACAATGGTTTAGTTATAATATGTATATAAACAAAGACACATGATACACCCCAAAACGTGATTAAAACGGGGAATTTGTAAGATTCACTCACATTGGGTGCGTTGAATTGGAGATGGTGAGATGCGCACGATTTAGATGAGCGGATCGACGAGGAATACTAACCTAAATAATAATGGAAAAATATATTAGATGGATGGATTTTATTAAGAATTTTAATGAAATTTTTAGATATATTTTTGTGAGTTTATGGCTATTTTCTATCTTTAAAAATGTTATTTTTAAGTATTTTTAATTGATTTTTAAATTAAATTAAATAAATAAAAATATAAAAAAATATTATTTTTTAAGTGTTGACCGTTGACCGTTGACCGTTGACCGGTTCGGTCAGCGAATAATCCTGCACCGGGTGGGATTCTAACCGGCGACCTCCCGTTCACGTGCACGCAGCTCTACCAACTGAGCTACGTGTCTAACCCGATATAAACTCATTTTTAATTATATTTATACACTTATTTGAATTAACCGAAATTTCCTTTATTTGCAAAAACGTTTTAATTCAATCGGACCGGTGCTCATGACGAGTTTCGAACACGCGACGTGTAGTTCATGTTGCACACAGTCCACCGCTGGACTGTGTGTCTAACCCGGTTATTATCTCGGTTTTTATTATACTTAACAACTATCTGTTTTAACCGGGTTCAGTTCTTGATCAAAAAGGCATGTTATTACACAAGGCGTGCGTGTAGCGGGGATCGAACTCGGGACGTGTATAGTTTTTTTTGCACACAGTCCACCGCTGGACTGTGTGTCTAACCCGTTTATAATCCTGATTTTAATTATTCTTATGTCATTACTGAACTCATCTTCTTCATTACGAACACAGACCTCAATCAAACAACCGATTCGTGATTAATCTAGTTAATAAACATGATGTCTAGCTTGAATGCATTAAACCGAACAGTTTGGGGAAAGAAGATACGAACAGGTTGTCTTCTTCAGAGAGTCCGGCGACACTTGTTGGCTCTGTTTTTGAACCTTCGGCTGAGAGAATCTATTAAACAGGTTTAAGGGTTTAGATATGAAATTGAACTAGTGAATATTGATTATCAGTACGTTGGAATGTGCATACCGGTAATTAATGAGTTTTCCGGCAATTCCAGAAATTTTCCGGCAAGCTCAGATAGTCCAGCAATGACGTCTGTGGTTGATTTTGAGCGATGGGTTAATGTTAGTAAGGTTCTAACAATAGATTGAAACCGTAAAGTAGAAGTATTTTACCGGCTTGTGTTGAATACGGTTTTCCGGCGACTTTTGCAGAGAATTCCGGCGAACTGTTTTAGGCGCTCAGATGGTCTGCAATGCGACAAAAGGAATTGGAGTATTGATATGATATCTCTGAATCGCGAGAGTGTCTGGAGTTTGAGTTATTCAGAAGTTGATGTTCTTTTTCGGTTTTAAAAATAAAAAATGATGAGTCTTTAATTTTAATCAATTTCCGATTGATTAGAAACCGTCGATCGATCGGTTATAACTGAATGTGTGAGGTAAACAATCAATTTGACGATTGGTTTGCCGATTACCGTTTTTCAGGTGACACCATCGGTTAAACTGAGTTTGTGTATAAGTTCCATTTGTTTTCCTAGAGTTAACAGAAAACACATTGTGGCGGAGTGGTTTAGGGAATAAATGTTAAGTTGTTTAAAGAGCCTTGGCTGACCCGGGTTCGAGTCCCGGCAGCTTCAAATATTTTTTATTTGTTTTATTTTAACTTTTTATCAAATATAATTTTTATAGTTTAGTTTATTTATTAATTATGTCTCGTTTTAACTCAAAATAATCATAAATAATTAACGCAACTTTTATAACTTGGTACAAGATTACAAAACGGAGCGGGTTTTGGAGACCCGATTTTTTTACAAATGTTACAATTGTCATAAGTCTTCCAAAGGTCCTAAATGCATGTTGCCAAAACTCTCAAGGTTTTGCTTACTGTATGTAATGTTTTCGTGTACCGTGTATGAAATACAACACTAGTGTATGATTAAAATCATAATGTTTACTTAATGTTTTCGGCCACGGTTGGAACCCATATTCAAGTGCTAGGCGTTCTGTATGTATTCAAGTCTTAACGATCTAATGTCCCCAAAGGAACGTGAGGTTAAAGCCTAGGTATCTCCACAGAAACCTATCTGTTATCATAGCCAGGTTTGATACCTAATTCGCTAGAACCTATAGCTCTGATACCAATCTGTCACACCCCGATTTAGCCAACAGAGCTGGGCGTGATCTGACTGGTATCTTCATAGCACAGCGGAAGTGTTTGAAATGCTAAGACTTCTAGAAAGTGAACGCCTGCTAAGTACTTGAATCCCCATGGGTTCTCCTATTCCAACCGTGCCATAATTTGAATATGTAACCTGAGAAAGAAACAAGCGAAAAATCAACATAAAGTTGGCGAGTTCATAGTTTGTTTGTTCTGTATCAAATGAATTACAAAACATTTGAAATCTTATGTTCGAAAAACTGGTTTGTGGGATCATAATATCCCAAAGCATTTGAAATGTCAAATATGTATAACAGTATTGAAATGTTTTCCATGTTGTTTGCAAATCCATGCATATAACTGTTATGTTTGTAAATCAGTGATAAAATGTTTTTAATCATATCTGTAAACCCGTGTTGAAATGTTTCCTTGTTATCTTTATATACCGGTTTAAATATCGTTGAGAAAACCTAATAAACCATTTTTCTCGGCATGTCAAATGAAAACCTTGTATTTGTAATATTTGAATAACCGTCGATGTCCGCGTACGATAAAGACAACATGCCCGCATGAGCCTATAACCAACCTCAAGCTAGGAAGTGCCTCGCCAAACCGTTTACTCATGACGGTAGACTAGCAGGCGGTTATAGTTCCGATAGCAGCGAGGACTCACTGTACAGTTTTAAGCGACCCTACGGCCCTTAGTGTTGAGTAGTGGACAATCCAGTCCTTGTGTTTATAAGCAGGACCAACCTGTCCCCTTATTTGTATGCAGGACAAACCAGTCCCGTAGCAACTAGGACCTTCCCGTCACTAGTCGTTGAGTCTGTAGCAGAACAAACCAGTCCGTAGCAACAAGGACCTTCCCGTCACTAGTCGTTGAGTCTGTTGCAGGACAAACCAGTCCCGTAGCAACTAGGACCTTCCCTCACTAGTCGTGAAACTCATGCATGTTTCGAAAATACGCGAGTGTTTTGTAAAACCGGTATGTTTAGCATAAACCTTTCGTAAACCATTTGAGTTAGTGAATTTCATTTGCAACCTAGTTTAGAGATAACCTTTTGTAAACCATTTGAGTTTGTTGAGTTCATTCGTATCCTGGTTTAGAAATCTGTTGTTTTCGTTCATCGAAATATTGTGTACTTTTGCAAAACTTGCATGTCTTTCCACCCCCGAAAACATTTATAAAAATGTAAAACAGTAAAAAGTGGGGATTATGAACTCACCTTGATTTCCTTGTGCAAAGCTAGCTTAATATGATTCTGTGATGTCGTTTCCAAAATGTGACTCGCTAGCATGCAATCTATAGCATTTCTATCAAGGAATAACTTATAAGTTTCTAATGAAATGACGTAGTTAAACTACGTGTCACCGAGCTCTACCGAATCTCTAACAAAACGATTTGATGGTAGGTTGTTATCTAAATGGGAACGTATAAGGTATACATGTTAAGTTCCATTTAATTCTGGTGATAGTTACTAAGTCTTGAAAACACTTAGTTTCTTAGAGGTTTAGCGTATCTATATGTTTATATACAATTATAAAATATATTTAGGGTATCGTATTAGTCGTCTCGATTGGTCATGCGTGTACGTAGACAAATGTTGATGTAAAAATACCACACATTGTAGATTCGTAGGATGTGGTCGTATGATTCCCAAGTGGTCGTCGCGTAGTCGTAATAATCTTACGTCCGTTTATAATTAATAAAATAATTATATAAGTGTACGCTCGCGAGAATCAATTTTCGTTTGTTTGTTTAGATAATAACTCAGATATTATATTGTGTTACCGATTTACAATAATGTGTTGTGCTTTGTTTAGAATTTGAAATAATTATAAATAATTATTCTTATTTTATAAAAGTGTACGGATTAACAATCGTTTGAAATAAATATAAACGATTATATTTATTTTATAAAAGGTATTCTAATTTCCGACGGTTGATATAAATATAAATGATTATACTATTTTTATAAAATGTATACGAATTAACGACGTTTGATTTAAATATAAACAATTATATTTATATTATATAAGTTTTTCCGAGTTCCGTTAATTAGTATACCGTATTTGGTGGAGTGGTTACGACTTCGTTTCGTAAGTTATAAGTGCCGTTAAAATAAATATACATTTATATTTATTTTATCAAAATTACTTGAATCGGAAAAGTTTTGTTTTTTTATAATAAAACACGTTTCACTTTGCAGATTTCTACGAAAAACAGGCAGAGTTTCCTCTGTTTTTGGACGATCCCGACAATACTAGTTGTCGATTTATTTATCAAAACGCAACCTGCAATGTACGCAAACAAACATATATATAACTTTTCGTCGTGTTTCGAATATAGTTTTTCGCCAAATATTATTTCCGATTTATATTTTTAACTAACGTCGGTTTGATTTTTTAACTATAATTTTAAAGAGTTACGCAGTTGGCTCGATTGTTATATATTATTTATTTTCTTTGGCGATATAATCATTTAGGTTCGGTTTGAGCTCGGTGTTCACGATATCGAGTATTATTACTATTATTATTTATAAACTAATATAATTGAACTTAGCGTCGTAATTAAATTTTTACCGAGTCTCGCGTTGAATCATTGACCGGGTTTGACCAGGTTTGACTGGGTTGACTCGTGTTGACTTGGTTTGACCAGTTGACTTTTGTTGATCGAGTTGAACCAAACTCGAACCAAGACTGAACCTGAAACAAACATGCATCAGAACCGAAACGATGTAAACTCAAATCGAAACAAATAGCGAAACTATGTCGAACTTGAACCGGGTCGAACACGAAACCTGCACCATGACGTGAGCCAAAACTGATCCGAACCGAGACTGGTTCGACTCGAACCGAACCTGAACTGAACCGGAGATTAACTGTGTTGAACCGAAGCTGACCAAAACACCCTACCATTACCGTCGCCGCTGCCGGCCTACCAGAAACAACCGACAGCCGGCGCTGGCTGCCACCGCTGTCTTTCTTTCGCTTGAATCACCACACGATACCACCCACTGCTGCCGTAAATCGAAACCCCCAACCCGACAAACCCACCCCGAATCTGCCTGAACCGAGACGGCCCCCACCACGACCGTCGCCGGCGAGTGTGGCCAAGACAGCCACTGCCGCCTCGCCACCGCTGTCATATCTCTATTTCGTATCTCTCTCTCTCTCCGTCTCTCTGTTTCTCTGTCTCTGTCTCTACCCGCTGCTCTCTCTCTCTACACTCTCTCTATCTGTGTAGTGTGTGTGCGAGAAGATGATCGGAGACAAGGGGAAAAGGGAGGGTGTCGTGTGAGTGGGGTGCAGCGGCCGGAGTAGGTGACCGCCGGAGGTCACCGGAATCCGGTGACCGGAACCGCAGAGAGGAGAGAGGCATGAGATGTTGTGGTGTGCTAGGGTTTGTTTGAGAAGAAATGAAGGGATTAGGGTTAATGTTAATATTTATAGTTAGGGTTTCTCCAACGGGTCGGGCCCAAAGCCCGTTAACGCGTGTAAGCCCAATACGTATTCCAAAGCTGTTTTTGAAACCGAGCATCGTAATTTATCAAAATTTATTTATTCGGACTCGAAAACGTTTAAAATTATATCGTAAGTCGGTTACGACGCGTAAATCCGCCGGTTGCAATAAAGTTGCGTATTATGCTCCGTTTATCGTTTCTGGTCGTTTTTCATTCTGGTTTCTACCGCGAATAATAAAATTCAATTATGGATCTAAATATATCATAATATATTAATTTTGAGGCGTAACTCGAGTTCGTTGCTTCCGTTTTGTTGTCGGTGCGTTCTGGTTTTCCGCGTAACTTTCGCGTTGTGCTTTGCGACGTTCAGCGATCCAAATTTATCGTATAATCATAACTGTATGATAAATACAAGTATAAAATTCATGTTTTTAGACGTTGTCAGTATTTGTTCGAAATCAGTTCGCTTACGTTCAATTTCGCGTTAAAGTTATTGACTGTCGCCATATCGCGTAACGTGAAGCAAGTAGACGTTCCTAGGCTTTCCAAAGGCCTGATCGAGTTAATTTACGTCTAATTAGGCTAGTTATGATGTTTTTATGTTTGTTATGCGCTTTATTACAACCGGAAATTGCCGGTTGTCACACCGATTACCATATCCGCTACGGGTCAGGGTGTGACAGGAAATTCATCGAAGTCATGCATGGAGGTAGGAGGATAACCTTCCTTGTAACCTTTTTCGTATAGTTCACCAATACACAAATCGTCACAAGGACGACAAGGATGGTCATGAATAAGCTAAACATAAAGTAAAAGACAAGCAAAGTAATCAAAATCATCAAATAAGGTGGTTGATTGAAGGTAGGATAGCCAAGGCTTCCAAGTAATCACACACTACCAACTCAAGTCTCGTTTCAAGAACAAGCTTGGAAAAATACTACACTTGTGGTTAAAGCCCTATTAAAATAAAAGGTTCTTACACTTGAGGCCTCATACATGGTGATGCTCTAAGTTAGTTTTCCATGGAAAACTTATGGAGACATTCCAAAAGGTGATTCAAGTGTTAAGAAGGAAGAAAGATCAAAAGGATAGAGGTAAGGGTGAGTTAGAACTGACTTTTGAAAACCTTGATCCTTTAGATGGAGAGAGCTCTTAGAGCTTTAGAGAGAAGAGAGGAAGAATGTTTGAGGTGTGAAATGGTGTGGGAGGAGGTGGGTATTTATAGTTGAGGTTTGGGGGTTGAGTTAGGTGAGTATTAAATGCAAGAAACACAATCCAACAAACACACTTTTGCCCAATCCATAAGCTAGAAACAAGAATCTGTGGATTATGTCCCTGAACTTGGTTTTTCCTTCATTTCATGCTAAAACTCGATATTTTTGCATGTTTTTAAGTATATAATGTATTTGTAAGTATATTTTAGGTATCGAGAATGTATGTATGAATATTTGCACGTATAACAAGTATCGGTTTGTATGTAATCACGTATTTAACAATAGAATGTATGTAAGATAAGTAGGTATCAAGTATGAATTATATTATGATCAAAGTCTCGGATTACCAGATTGGGAAATGAAATATGAATGTGATACGAATACAAGTTTTCATAAATAAAAATACGATTACACTTTCTAATTAAGGAAAGTACAAAAAAGCAAGGCGTTACAGTCTCCCATCCTTTAGGAAACTTCACCTTGAAATTTATTCAAGAGGAAGACTTTGGAAAAGATGTCATTTTGGTGAAAATGTTTGGCCAAAATCAAGATTTTGAAGTTTAAAGTTTTTGCGGAGTTCATGTATAAGTGTGTCAATATGTATCAAAATCTTGAAGGATAAAAATGGAAGGTTCGTGAAAGTAATTTGTTTGAGTAAGGTGTTTTTGAGAAATCAATCGTAAATGTGTATAAGGATAAGTAAAAACGTGTATGTGTGTGTAAGCAAGTGAGTTTGATTGGGTCTGGACAAATCATTGTAAGGAATATTTTAAAAGAGTGCGACCTAAGAGAAAGGTTTTAGTATGACTAAGGATTTATTTTGATTAAAATGAGTGGTCTGCACCGTAAGTTGTAAGACAAGTTCTGTCAGTTCTAAGGCGTATTAGTAAAATCACTTGTTGTAGAAAATATTTATTGGAGAGAACTAGGATGGTAAGTATTTATGGTTCTAAAAGGTTTTAGCGGTAATAGACCGACTAGTTGAAGTTTGTGCGTATATAAGAATGAAAGATGGTTTTAAAGAAAAGGAACATTTTATAAGATTAAGCCGGTGGGGACGTTTTTTTTTAAAATGGATTGAATGTTTAGGCTGATTCACTATAAATAAAGTTTGAATGAAATACGAAGGGAAGAATTGGGAATATCGTGGTATGGCAGTGAATGATTCGAGGGGTAAAAAAATGGTATCGATAAATGCGAACATGGAATGTTGAGAGATGCTAGTGATAGTTGTAGTGATTAAAGCTAACGATTTTGAGAATGAAGCTTTGTCATGGATAATCGAGTACTAATCATTTTGAAGTGGGGTCACCAAAGTTTGTTATGAATCAAATGTATTTAACAAGGTCTGGGAAAACACCGAATTTCTCATGGCACGTTTTAAGAAAGTTTGTAACATGTTAGGGACACTTATATATAGGAAGTACCAGTGGCGTATCCACCATGTTCACACCATGTTACGTCGTTTCGCTATTCGGTGTCATGTTACGTTCCGTGTTGCGATACACAGTAGAACCAACTATGGTTTTCATGCGCCTACCAATATAATCCTGCGTGCACCCGCGATTATTTTGGTTTGTGCATGATCCGCATAGTTTGTACTAGTAGTGTACGGGTCAGGTTACATCTATTAAGCAAAGGGTATGTAAGATAGCGTATAAAAATTAAGTATGTAAGCATGATTGTATGTATGTATGAGTGTGTCGAACGTAGGCGAAACCACTCGGGTTAGGCCTACTTATCGATTTCAAGTATGACTACCAAGTAGTGCGAATGCATAAATTTTGAGTATGATTGAAGACAAACACGTATAACATTAGCATGCAGTATCGAGCGTATAGGTGGAATAAGATGGGATTTAGCATATAAAGTTACTATGAAGTTGTGAGTGTGTAAAATACGAAGTGTAGTTGTGATATGTGTAATATTTTCATGTAATATTGACTATATAAATAGAAACGTATAGGCGGTATGCATGTGTGTGGTTGCTTGAGTCAAAACATTGAGTTGGTTAAAATAAGTCGGGTTTGTCAGGAATGAAGGACCAAAATTGTGAATGTCGGGTGAATATTGAGAAAAGTATTAAATTATTGATGTAAAATGTGGTTTGTAAAAAGAAATGTTAATTTTGTTTTAAAATTTGTATTCGCATATGAAATTTTCTTGCCCATGTATTCAGGTTTAGATTTGCGTATTTTGAAAACGTTGTAAAATAGTGAGCTTGCTTCATTATATTTTATTTTATTGATGCACGAAAAGTCGTGTTTTGAAAATTTTTATAGAAAACTTAAATTTTGAAAGGTATTTTAGCAAAGTACTTATACTTATGTGAGAGAAAGTTTTCGTTGGTTTCTTGTGAGAAATAAAATGTCTTTAGACGGTAGTATCAAGTGGGTGTGTTTTGGAACGAGTTATGAAAATCGAGGGCAAGAGGATCGTTTGACCGACTAAGTTACGTTTGAGCATGTAAGTAACACGTATGAGTTCACATAGGTGACATAGGAATAACAAGTATTCAATAGTATAAACACGTATAAACGGGTATAAATCTAAATCGAATGCCGGATTGTGGCTAGTAAATCCGCATACTCCGTTTGATCAGTTTTGTTTGATAACTTAAACATCGGAGGTTAACTACTATGCCCTGGATATCCTCGGCTCATTACATTAGATAATGGCCACGACCTTAGCGCGGGTGTAGGCATACACCCGATAGACGCTCAAAATGCATTACCAACAAAGTTGGGGGAATTACTCCTTCGTGAGTCAAAGTGGTGAGTACGTTAATCATGTCTCGGTCTCCATACTGGGTCCTGTATGTATGGACAAACAAGTGAATCTGTTAACAAGGTTACAAAGTAACTTTCCCAAGTTATAAAAAAAGATTTTGTGCCAACGTGCACTTAAAACATTTTTAAAATTTTTCAAAATGAGTCAGTTAAGTGTATTTACCAACGAAAGCTGACGTTTTCAAAAGACTAAGCTTGCAGGTACAATACGAAATAGGCTGGAAGTGCTCGTAGTGATAAGAGGATCTTGCAAATCCTAGATCTGCCCAAAGTCTGTTTTACATTCTTTTTGTACAATTTCCGATCCTCCTGTGGATCTTCTATTACGAGCCGTCTGTATATTATTTTTGTACTTTGAACATTTGGTTTGTAATAGTAATTTTACTCCAAGACTTCAGTTGTGCCGTGTTTAATTGACTATGATGATATCAACTTACGTCACGATGCTCCCACCCGAGCCCACCGGTGTTTGGATTGGCTGTGGAAAGCCGGGGTGTGACACAAAATGTAACTCTTTGAATCGTACCTTGTTAGCAACGTTAATTAATTGATAAATCATCATCAGATATCCAACAGGTACAAATGTTATGAACATTCAACTCGAGGTACAAATCTTATTAAATGTAATAAGGATAAAACTAAACTTGTAGTCTAACTAATATATGGTATTTATAATCAGTATAAGCATAATTCAGTTACTTTTTTTTTGTATTTAATTACATAATTGGCATGTATGTTTAAATAATAATTAAAGTATTAAAATTCATAAAAGACAATTTTGTCCCCTTAAACTCTTAAAATGTAATGTACAAAATACAATCCTATCATTCTTGTGTATTATAATATAGTATAGATGAACGAGTCAAAATAGGCTTTCAAAAAAGTACTCACAAGCTAAGTTTTAGATTTAATAAACAAGTTCCTAGTCCACTACTCTTGACTCTACTCGTTTATACAGAGCTTCAACCCATTATATACACACACAGACTAAAACACAGTGTCGGTGCTACAGTACATCCACAGGTGTCGTTTTTAGAGTGGCGTACAAGCAATACTATAAAAAGTACAACATTGTATTTGATATGAGCAAAAACTCACATGTTTATTGTCAAATTATCACTCATTTCTAAAATGTTTTGTTGATAAAATGTTCAAAATAGGCTTAAATTGGTTTATATTGATTTTTAGGACAAAAATAACTCAAGATTAATAAAGGAAGCAAAACCGAGAGAAAATAAGAAAATTAGAAAAAAATGTCCAGACACGCTCTGTACCTCCGATGCAGACACCTCTAGAAGCCCACCGTGTGAAGATCAGGTGAAAGAAGCCAGACACTCCCCGTGCCTCGGCAGTAAAGAAAAAGAAAAGCTTTTGTAAGATTTGAAAGATCCAGTGGGTCCATAAAGTTGACCACAGTGTGTACGAGATACGGCCCGCGCCTCGGTTACCTGGTATAGCAGGTCATATGAGGAAGCACGGTCCCTGCCTCGCCTGTGGCTGCCTATAAATAGAAGGCCATTTCCACCATTTTCATTTGCTCATTTTCTCCCCCCGTTCTCCATACACACTTCTCTTCTAGGCAAACTCTCTAATCATTGTAATTATTAGGAAAAAAACTCAAAATCATTAGTGTAATCAAGCTTTTTTATGATTTATATACTCTTTACAAGTTTGATTGTATCTTCTTCCATGACCATTCTTCACTAGATTTTTGAGGATGTTTCAGGGAAACTTATCTCCTTGATTTCAAGCTAAATAAGGAAGATCATGGGTAAACAATGTATGTGTTTGTTAATGACTTTAATTAATTAAAATAGTTTATTGAAAGTGAGTGAAATAATAGTGTCGCCATTAACTTGGGTTATTAGAGTTTCCGCCTAATCCTTAAAATCTACCAACATTCTTACGGCACCATTAACTTGGGTTGCTCATGTTTTCAATGTCTATGTAAAGTTAAAATACGTTGATGCTCTTAGCGGAGTTTAAAGGTTTTGGATAGGACTTCAGGTTGGGTAAGCTCTTGCCTTTGTGTGGATATAACACCAAAGTGTGAAGGACTTGATATATATAAAAGTAACTACCTTAGGGGAATTGACAATTCATCGACGGACTAATAGAAACAAGTAATATAATCCCTTGGACTATTTAATTAATACTATATTTCACTCTCGATTGGTGTTTCCCGGAAGATTCAAAGCGGAATGATCGAGTGTGTTAGGATTCCAACCCAGTACAATAATACGCATTTTTACACACAGTCCATCGTCTGACAATCGAGCACTTGCGACCCCATGGTCCAATCTAGTTAACGAAGAATCAAGAGGTAAGTCAATCCTAAACACCCCTTTTCTTACATTGATTCCTACCCTTTTTATTCTTCTTGAGCCATTAATTTTTATTTTTCTTTAATTTTTATTTTTGTTTATTCTTCTTAAAACTCAACCTTGGGACTTGGTTAGACGTTAACGACGACTCGGTACTAAAACTTGTGTATCCTTAGATGACCTTGGTATACCATCACTATATTGCGCCAACGATGGGTGCACTTACCCAATGTGAGTTGTAGTGTGATCGTACATATCATGCTTTTAATAAATATTAAAACTTGAACTAGTGCATAAAACAACCAAAAGTAATCATCATTTTATAAGTACATCGATCCATCCACGTCAATATTGTATAGCTTTTTTAGAAAGCTTATTGTATAGCTTTTTCAGAAAGCTTTCCGGAAAAGAGTCCACCATGATTGCGAAGATGACGCGTCCTTCCAAATGTTTCGTGAGATCGCAAAAATAGAGATCTACGAATCGGTTACAAAAAAGAACGGGCTAGGGTCGCTGGCTTGGTAATTTCCACTTTAGGTTTGGGCTTAGATCTGGGAGAAATTGAAGATCAAGATATCCATCCATCGTGTTGAACCATCAATCGGCGGTGGTGTTCTTATTGGTCGCCGGCAGGAATGGTGTAGTAGTATTTGGTTGCTGGAGATGGAGAGAGAGAGATTTTAGATGTGAGTGGGAGAGGTAAACGGTGCCAGGAGATGAGGCTGGCTAGTGGCCGTTTATTTTCATTAAAGGTTTGGATTTAAAAAAAAAAACAATTAAGAGAGAAAGAGGATAAATCGGGTGAAATGGAAGAGAGCGTGTTTGTTTTTAGCTGGGTGGGGGTGTGTGAACGGGGAAAAAGTGTGTTTGGGTGTGTGTGACTATGAACTGAATGAGATTCATATTCTTTTCACTAAATATTTGTGAATACGTTCTTTATATTATTAGTAGTTGTTAATGGTTATAAGTGGATGAGAGAAAATGTTATTGTCTATATGTATATTTGAGAAGACACTACTCACTTTCTATAATATTTTAATATATTTTGAAAGCGGGTGTGAGTGGAGAATAGAGAAAATATAATAATAAAAATATAAAAAAATATTAATTAATTAAAAAGGGAGAGAAAATATAATGATTATCAGTGTATTTATAGGGGGACATGTTGGAAGGGATGCGAATGCCCTAATCGGATTTTAAATAGATAAAAGAAATTATATCGGGTAAACAATCGAGTAAATGGGTACAATTTATCGGGTAATCGAGTATATCAAACCCATCCCTGAACTGCGAAAAAAAAGAAAAAACCAATCTCAAACCTGGTCCCATACCCAACTACCGACCCCAAACCTGTCCCTCAGATTTTAAATTACCCATCAGATTTGTGTTTGATTGCCATCCTATTCTTCATCTATCGTTTTGGAACTCCGCCTCACCTAACCCTTCCTATGAGTCAAATCCAAGTGTAAAAAGAAATACTCGTGTTTGAGAAGTAAAAATGTTTCTACTCCACTACTCCCAAAGGTTAAACCCATACGTACCATTGCATTTACACTCTTTTACTAGTAAATTGCGATTTTGATCTCTGTAGTTTAGTGGTTATTGCAATATTTTACAAAATTCAAATGTGTTGCAATTCACATACCAATGTTTCTATTTTATAGTGGTTTTGGTCCACCACACTAACTCCATTCAATTTATAGTTAAATCATAGTCATATAAAAGGCATGTGTAGGATATTTTGATAAATAACCATTCAAATGAAAGAAAACGTACATTATTTAAGTCCAAAACTCTTTCCATATGCACATTGCCTTTTTTTATAAAGTAGGTTGGTTTAAGTTAAAAAAATTGCAATTGAATTTAGGTTTTTAGTTTTTGTAATACCTTTTAGCTGTATAATTTTTAAAAAAGAAAATTCTATTTATATAATTTAATATTTAATAAATTATACATAAAAATAATAAATGAAATAAATAATATACATTAACTTAATCATATAACATACAAAAAATAAAAAGCTAAATTTTCAGCTTATTGAAATCATCTGTGTGTTCGAAATTTTGATTTATAAGATTTATGCGTTTGCATTTATAGGATTTATGTTGTTTAGGATTTCCGTATGTTTATAAGTTGCACTTGATGCTTTCTCCCAGTAATACATAGCTATCCTAGAACCTGAAATGTTGACATGAAATTGCTAGATATACCATTGACTCGCTAATTAGGTGATATGTTTGAAGGCACTAAAGTAGTAATTGAATTAATTAAAGAATATGGAGTTTAAGAATGAAAGCATAATTTTTGACATAAACTGTTTAAAGAAATTAAGTCTAATTAACCAGGATTTATATAATTTAATATTTAATAATATATATAAAAATAATAAATAGAATAAATAATATACATTAACTTACTCATATGACATACAAAAAAAAACTATATTCAATTGCAATTTTTTTAACCTAAATCAACCTACTTTATCAATTAAAAAGAGTGATGCCAAGATAGAAAGATTTTTAGACTTAAATGCAATTTGTTTTCTTTCATTTGAATGGTTATTTATTAAAATGTCTTATACATGCCTCTCATGATGCTAGGATTTAACTCTAAGTTAGATGTAGTTAATGTGATATAGTAAAATTGCAATAAAATAGAAACTTTGATATATAAATTTCAAGACATTTGAATTTTGTAAATACGGTAATAACCACAGGAACCAAAATCGCAATTTACTCTTCTTTTACCAAATCACGTTTACTTACCCGGTTTCGTGATTTAGCTTCCACACTCAATTTGATTCTCCAACAATCACAATCAGTACTATAAAATTACAGATCATTAAAATAATTTCATTCTCTTCTCCATGTTTGCATAGAAACAGAACTTTAAACACAACGTTTATGCTTGTTTTCGCACAAACTAATGCAACAGAATATTCGATCTTATCAAATTCTTCATATAAACCTTGTCTCTCAAAGGTACGCAACCTCCTGATTCATCCTGTTTTTACACAATTTGTTATCGAATCATATAACTATGTATTTGGACTATTTGGTAATATCTCTGCATCACCCTAATTTAACGATGTTAATCCGGTATGTTTTTTTTTCTTCTAATCAATTTATGTGTTCTTATGTTCCTAATTTGTTAACGAGATTCGTCGACTATTCATTTTCTACGTTTTACAAGGATTGGATATTATTTAGGGGTGTAGTGTGTATGCATGCACTCTAGGTGTTCGATGTTTTGCGTCAAAGGAGTGGCATTGTATTTGTTTCTTCTTATCATCTCATATCAATAGAATGTTGTTAAAGAGTGTGTTGTTACTAATTTTTGCTGTAATGATATTTTGTTTCCAAATATGGTGATGATTTATTGTTTGTTAGCACAACCTGCCTCTATGACTGTTTTTATTTTATTTGTTTGTACTGTTTAAGCCAAACATAGGTGTCACTGTATACCACTATGTAAATGAAACATGCTTTTAATTGTCAATCCCATTTTAAAACATCATAGTTCTTAGTCTTCCATTGGTAGCATGCTAGGCTATTGCAAGTGACTAATGAAGAAATTAGGAATGCCCCAAGTATTCTTATGGAAATCAAGAATGACCAGCAAGTCTTTTGTCATTTCTTCCACATACATGAGCTCTCCAACCTTGACAACATTTATAGCGCAGTTAAGATCTCAAGAAACTAACTTAGTCATTGTTTGGGTGTACTTTTATATGAATAACAAAAAGATAATAGATGATATGTTCATTTTCTTTATAGTAAACTCAAAATATTCTTAATGTAATGACGCCCTTAAAATGAATCTTATGTTGATTTTATACATGGTTATTTTAAAGATTATCTGACTACTTGTGTATTCCAGTTCAAAAATATTTATTAATACAAGTTCTTTATAATCTAACAGAACATGCTTCTATAACTCACAATGCAACTTACAAAATCAATAAAAGCCTATAAGTAACTTCACTTGCCATACAGTTGAGGCTTGTTTTGGTTACTTTAATTAATTTTGCATACTATAAGCTTTTAAGGTATTGTTCTTCTGAACCTATCTTATTCCTTTTTGTTTATTGTGTTTTTCTTGGTATTTGGTCCTCTAAACAACAACCGGTCCTCTAAACGACAACCTCCTTTGTCTTGGTCTAGTGTGGAGGCCGGCCTAATATCAAGGGGCCACTAATATTGTTTTCGAGTCTTGTTGGCCAAGCAATCTCCTTTTGGAGCTCCATGTCTGGTTCACAAGGCTATATTAGTGTATAGCCATCATTTAATTATATGAATCGGTTCAAAATCAATGCACTAAACACATCGAGATGGATATCCATTTTGTTCAAAAGAAGGTTGCTCGTGAACAAATTCATGTCTTAGTTACATGTACCGTCATACTATCAGATCGCTTGCATCTTTACGAAAGGTTTGAAGGTTGTTCCCTCCTCCCCATTCGATTGTGAGGGAAAATATTATAATATATGTAAAAATAACAAAATTCACTCATATAATCTGATAACGGCTTCAATGTTAGTTGATTTGCAACTCACCAGGGGTATTGTAGAATAGAATCTCGGTAAACAACTGATAGATCGCTCACTTGACAACCATTAGTGGTAATCCAAGCGAATAACACCTTCATTAAACTTAATCTCTAACATTTGTGTAATTCGGGTTTCGAAAACCCGCCTCAATTTTTATCAATAAAAGTATTTTGTTTACGTCGTTCGGTTATCTATTTTTTCCGTTTACAATACTACATAGGTATAAGGATATACTACATAAGTATAAGGATGAAATTCTACAAAAATAAATTAATATAATCAATTAATTAATAAAAATAAATCAACTAAATAATAAATACTTAAAATAGTTAAAAAGGCTTAATAAAATCAATTAAAGAAAACTGATTTTAAAAAAAATGGGGGAACCGAGAATCGAACCCGGGTTCCCTGATTAGCACACACCGCAAAACACCACTACGCTGCACACACTAGATGTGCCAATCTTAGAGGGACCTGCAACTATCCAGAATCACCGCAACCCGCGCCTTTCCTTTTCTTTCAAAATTCCTGACAACTGGCTCAGTATCTATTGTTGGCAACCTCCAAATCAGTGGGCTGTCATCGTAAGAGCAAATTGGCAATCATCAGAATCGGTTTCCTAAACTGAACCTCAATACATCTCTATAAATACCGCATACAAACCCCTTTCAGAAATCGCTCACTGCGAATTGCTTTACGCACATTCATTTAACCCCCCTACTCACCAGAAAGCATCGGCTGTCGCCGGAATTAAGCCGCCGAAATTTTGGAGTTCTTCATCTCTGATTTTACGGTAGACCTCCATTCTTTTTCTTTTGTATTGCTCAATTAACAAATTATACATTGTGATTAATCTGGGGAGAATCGGATTAAAGTAGGGCGGGTATATGTTTGGTTCAAAAATCACAACGAAGAAGATGAGGTGTTGTGTCGTTATATGTATATTATAAATAAGAATACGGTCGGGTTAAGCACCCAGCCCAACTGGTTGGGCCGGGTGCAAACTGAACCCATGACCGCCGGTTCGAAACCTTTCCCACACACCGGCCTGACACTTTATTTCCCTTTTTGAGTTCACCCTTTCTGTAAAAACTTATTTAGTATATAAGTATAATAAAAATGCATGTATAGCCGGGTTAGACACCCAGCCCAGTTGGTTGGGCTGGGTCCATCACACCGCCAAGGCTCGGGTTCGAGTCCCTTGGTTATCACCGGTTCGACCCAATATAATCCTTTTTAGATTTAATTAAAATTTAATAAACCTAACTTGTGTATAAATATAATTAAAATCCAGATTCTTTCGGGTTAGACACGTAGCTCAGTTGGAAGAGCTGCGTGCACGCAACCGAGAGGTCACGGGTTCGAGTCTCACACGCATGCTTAAAATTCCGGATAAAAACCGGTCTGACACGTGTCAGACTGACACTTTTTTTTGTCCTTTTTCTTTTCTTTATTATTTAATTTATTTTATTTTCATTATTTTATTTCATGGTTTTATTCAAAAGAAAATATATTCTAAACAATTAAAAACAAAACACTAAATTTTAGGAGTTTAATTATATCAAAACAAATCATAAAATTAACTTAAAATCTAACAAAGGTTTTTAACCAAAAATATTAGTTTATTTATTTATCGAGTTACCACATTATTATTTTAGGTTAGTACTCCCTCATCGGTTAACCTCCCAACTCGTGCGCGCTCATCTTCAATCAAGAATACGCACCCAATGTGAGTGAATCTCTACAAATTCCCCGTTTAATCATGTTTTTTGGTGTATCACGTGTCGTACAACTTCTTTTATTTATTCAACACTTGTGCTAATATCATTCGTGATCAAATGTGTTTAGTTGTTATGTGGTTTAGATGTGATACATTTATTCATTTTCAGTGCAATCATTTCATTAGGCCTATCAGTTCCTCGTGGGATACGGGTAGAGCATCAGGTGCCTCATTAGATCGGCTCCGTTTGATTGAGCCTTGATCTCAAAAACATCATTCATCATGTCATATGTTCATACAATATGGTTTGTGATTGGTTATTTATATACATCTGTTCACACATGATTGTAGGTCCACCTGCGGATGGTGTTAAACCAGTTCCTTGTTCATATGACATACACATAAGTGCGGAATCCAAGTGTGCATGCAACCAAAGCAAAGTAAAGAACACGGGGTAACCAAAGATTCACTATCTTGATTAATGATTGAGAATGTCACACCCGACCCGCAGCGGAAAAGGTGATCGGGGCATGATTGGGTTTTTTCATCAAAGCTCATGACATTTATTATAATGTTTCATATTTATTATTACAATTTTAAAGAAGATCATACAATCAAATCATACAAGTACAACATGTTCTATACATCTTTCTAGACTTCATTATTTTTCTTGTAAGGCACTTTCCTATGTGTTCCTTGCTTCATCCTGTCCACCTGTATCATGTGTAAAAATGGTTTTTGGGTCAACAAAAAGTTGGTGAGTGAATCATATGAAAACATTTAAACGTGTTTATTGTATTGATTATAAAAAAAGTGCATAACCACATATGAGTAAATGTAGATGTAAATTTATTCACAAAACATATAATATTAAATATTGCACACACATACAACAAATGATTGTTTTGAGGCACGCGTTGTTCAACTCGTCTCCCACGAGGAACTGATGGGCCTAATGAATGAGTTTTGAGGCACGCGTTGTTCAACGAACTGATGGGCCTAATAAATAATTTGCATACAACTTGACAATATGTAATACATAACAACAAACAATATTTACATTCTAAGTTTAGATCATATAATGGTATAGCACGAGTTTGAATAAGCGAATTAATTTAAGCGACACATGATACACCCCAAAACATGAATAAAAAGGGGAATTTGTAAGAATTCACTCACATTGGGTGCGTTCGTTTGATGATGTTGAATGCGCACGAGTTTAGAGAGTTGATCGACGAGGAATAACTAACCTAAATAATAACGGAAAGGTACGGTAAATAAGTGGATTTTATTAACAATTTTAATAGGGTTTTTAGATTTATTTTTGTGAGTTTTAGGTCATTTTCAAACTTTAAAAATATTATTTTTAAGTATTTTTAATTGATTTTTAAATTAAATAAATAAATAAAAATATAAAAAAAATGTTGACTTTTTGGGTTGACCGTTGACCGTTGACTTTGACTGTTGACCGGTTCGGACCTTGTGTATGTATGCGCTGAGTGAGGTTCGAACTTATGACCTCCCGTACGCGTGCACGCAGCTCTACCAACTGAGCTACGTGTCTAACCCGAAATATTTCTGTTTTTAATTATATTTATATACTATTTAATTTATTCAGAATTCATTTATTTTAAAAACAATTTTAATTATGTCGAACCGGTGCTCATAACAGGTCTCGAACCTGGGACCCGTTGTTTAACATTGCACACAGTCCACCGCTGGACTGTGTGTCTAACCTGGTTAAAATACTGGTTTTTATTAAACTTAACATCTTACAGAGAGTTAATACGGTTCAGTTTAAAAAAAAGAACATTTTTATTTCAGAGAATAGGGTCGTGTCAGGGATCGAACTCGAGACGTGCGCTGTGTGTTTGCACACAGTCCATCGCTGGACTGTGTGTCTAACCCGGTTTAATAACTTGTTTTAATTATTCTTATAAACATAGTCGACTTCGTCTTCTTCATTCAAAGACTCAGACGACCGATATTCTTCTGCTCTTGTTTAAATCGTTCGTCGAACATATTACTAATTGAAAATGTAATGGATAAAAAGAGTTAAGGAATCGAATGTACCGATCGGACTGTATTTCTCAGAATTCCGGCAATGGTCGTCGGCTCTGATTTGTGGATTTCGTCTGATTGGATCAATTAACAGTTTTGATCGATTAGTTGCGAAATTGAGTTACTAAACAATGATTATCAGCAGGTTTAAATGATTATACCGATTCACAGCGAGATTTTGGAAATTCCAGAGGTTTTCCGGCGAGTGTAGAATATCCGGCAACGTCGTCTGGGACTGATTCTGGTTGATGGATTGAAGTTAGTAATAGTCTAACAATGGATTGAAACCGAAAGAGTCGAGGTATTTACCGTTTTGATGTAAGTCTCGGTTTTCCGGCGAAAGTCTGGCGATTTCAGAATATCTCCGGCGAGTGAAATTGATTCGAGAAATGGTGCGATTTTGAGCGAAATGATTTCCAGAGACTTAGGTGTGTATTTATAGGGAAGAATCACGATGAATTGGGTCTGATTTTAGTCTTGATTCGTGGTCAGCCTTTCTCCGGCGGTTATGACTGATGTCGCGAGATTAGACATCGGTTATAACTGATTTCGATGTTAATACATACGTTAAGTCAAAGGAAACCGTCGATAATTGGCGAAATCGTCGGTGTTTCCGGCGAGAGCGATTTGGGCGCGCTGATGACCGAATTTGATTTCGAGTTTCATTATATGTATTAATTGTTTCATTATATTAACAAACAACTCAAGTGGCGGAGTGGTAAGATATGTGTTAGTTATGTCTTCCGGCTGGCTGACCCGGGTTCGAAACCCGACAGCCGGTTTTCTTTTTTATTTACTTTATTTTCACTTTTTAATAATTATAGTTTTTAAATTCTAAATTGTTTATTAATTATGTATTGTTTAAAATTAAAATATATCATAAATACGCAACGAAATTTTATAACTTGATATTCGATTAATAAACGAAGCGGGTTTAGAAACCCGTTTTTCGACGGATGTTACAGTATTCCCTACTTTTAGAAATTTCGTCCCGAAATTTAAGTAGTGGTATGTTTGACTCAAAAGGAGGGTAGTTTTGGCAATTACATACTTAGAAGGGGGTAAGAGTTTAAATTTTATTGGAGGCGGTAACGTTCCTAGTAAGGGTTGAATACCCTGCTACAGGAATCGCTTTTTGATGCCTACGATAAAGAATATTGATAAACAGAGTTGATTGACTAAGTATGATTTTATGCATATGAGTTTTGATACGTTTGGAAAGATAAGGTTATACCCTAAAACAAAACTTCTACCACTAAAACCTACATGAAACTTCTCATAACCGCCTGACAATGCCTCTGATCCTTTGGCAAGAATACTTATATATAGGAAGTACCAGCGGCGTATCCACCATATTCTTGTCAAATTTTCATTGGTTTTATCAGTAAGTTATGATTAGTTCTATGATGTGACTCTAGAACATAAACAAACACAACAACCAAAGCTTGAGTCTTAATTATGATAGTATACATGTTTGAATGATGACAGTACCCCTCTCGTTTGCTATGATGGAGAGGTTAGTCTATGTAGAAGTGAGACACAGCCCAACTATTTTAAATGATGAGATTGAAATACGTTGAGATGTATGATGATATGAATGCTAAATCAGTGAGTATAAAACAAACTTCAACCATGACATTACTAAATCCTACATGGAACTTCTCATAACCGCCTGATAATGTCTCTGATCCTTTGGCAAGAATACTTATATATAGGAAGTACCAGCAGCGTATCCACCATATTCTTGTCAAATTTTCATTGGTTTTATCAGTAAGTTATGATTAGTTCTATGTGACTCTAAAACATAAACAAACACAACAACCAAAGCTTGAGTCTAAATTCTGAAAGTATACATGTTTGAATGATGACAGTACCTCTCTCGTTTGTTATGATGAAGAGGTTAGTCTACGTAGAAGTGAGACACAACCCAACTTCTTTAAATGATGAGACGGAGATACGTCGTGAGGTATGATGATATGAATGTTAAATCAATGAGTATAAAACAAAACTGAAATAGTAATTCGCATTAAGATTCTTGGATAAAATTTCCAATTTATAATTGAGATACGTAAAGATTGAGATAACATAAAAACTAGGCGATTGGAGTTGAATCTTGATTTTTGGTGAAGAAAACTAGTTGGGTAGTTCGTTTGGGCCGTCATTATCTTCAACAGGATTGGCGTTGATGTTGTAAACTCTTCCTCTTGCTGGTGGCCTAGTGGTTAGGTTTTCTTGATTTGCTTGGTTAACTGGGTTTGCTTGAGCTTGGGCGTTTATGATGTTAACCAATCGAGGGCACGTGTTTCTAAAGTGGGTAGGGTCGCCACAATTAAAACAAGCTCGAACATAAGGAAACATGGGGTATTGGGGTTGTTGATATGTTTGGATCATGTTTTGAGTAGGAGGTGAGGTTTGGTTTTGAGAGGTGCGGCAAACCTTGCTCAAATGACCATAACGTCCACAATTCGCACATAGTCGACAAGGTAAGGTAAATGGATGGTGATAAAAACAGGTGTTGCATTGAGGGTGAGGTCCAAAGTAAGGTTTCTTATTTGGGTAAGTTGAGTTGGGTGCTACTTGAGTGATTGGGATAGCTTAGAGGGGTATGGCTTGTGAAGCAGGTTGATTGTGTTGGGTGACAGCGAATATTTGCCCATCTCGTTTTCTCTTAGAAATGGGTTGAGAAGGGGATTCGGTTTGGGTGGAGTTTGAGGTTTCAGTTGATGCTTTATCCTTCTTCTTCTCCTCCTTGAAGTCCTTATTTCGTATGCGGTTTTCGGTGAGCTCTGTAGCTAACTCCATTGCTGCTTCCAAAGTTGCAGGTGTGGTACTTATTACGGAGTCTTGAATTTTTTAAGGAAGACCTCGAATGTAGTGCTCGATCAAACGGTAGAGGGGAGTGAACAAGTTGGGGACCATTTGATTTAACTCAAGGAATCTCTTGTTGTACGTAGTGTGGTCGCCTTCCTTTTGTTTCAAAGAATAGAACTCATCCTCTAATTTCTTGATTTCGCTTATTGGACAGAAACGTCTAGTCATGATTTCCTTCAACTCTTCCCAAGTCAAAGTCATAGTATCTTCAACACCTCGCTTGGCATTCTCTGTATTCCACCATGTAAGTGCTATTCCAAGCAAACGACGGTAGCATATCACACTTTGCGATCGTCGGGGCAATCGCAATTTAGAAAAGTGTTTTCCATTTCCTCAAACCAATGGAGGAGAGCGGTGACACCTTCAGTCCCTTCGTATTTTGGAGGGTCGCAGGATTTGAAATGCTTGAAGGTGCATTTAGTGGTAATTGGGGGAGGGTTGACAACATTTTGATCTTCTTGATGGACGGGATTAGCGGTAAGGGCTTGTTGAACTTGAACTACAATGTTGGGTATTACGGCAGCCATTTGTTGAGCGATTTGGGCAGCCATGCGCTCGCGGGCTTTTCCTGATCTCATCTTCCTACGAGCGAGATTAGAAGACATCTACAAGGAATACATATCAAGAGTATGAGTTTGACGTTTTAGGGGTCATGTGTCGTATTTAGGAATGATCATTCATAAAATAAATATAGAATAATAAATCTACTACATCCATAGGATGTCTTGGGCTTTGCTCGTAATTGGGCCTTGCATGCCGCCATACTTCACCTTCGTAATCATGTGGGCCCCCATGATTACCGGGTTTTTCATATGGTTCGCATGTGTTATCCTGGTTACGTACACTAAAACCCGGAGAAAATCGAGAAATATGTATGTAACGTATGATATTCGGAATGTATCCAGGTGTGGGCACGGTGACACCTCAAAGTGGGGTTAGTTCGAACGACGTTTGGTGTGGCATGCTTTGGCCTAATAGGTCCTTCGTACTCTCATCGTTAGTCTCCAGGTAGGCAAACTGGTCCGTTATATTGGATTTATACGAATGCCAACCTAGACAGGACGTTCCGACTACCGGTACTTGTACCCTTACAGTTACTACATGCCCGTCGTAGAACTCACTTTGATGAGATTTGAAAAATGAAAAATGCGACAAAATCTTGAATAACGGAAGTATGAAGATGATTTGAATATGCGAACATTGAAATATGTATGATGATTGTGTGTGTAATTATGTATGTTTGACTGTAAGTATAATTCATTATGTATCACAAAATATAATATTGGAAGTGTTTGCATGCATTTGTGTATGTAATAAATATGAAATAAATAAACATCATGAGTTTGCATGTAACCACATAAACAATTAAAATCTAATCAACTATAGTATAGGCTATAAGGGTCTAATAACCTATCCTATATCCCTATAGTCAAAAGCTCTGATACCAATCTGTCACACACCGACCCGCAGCGGAAAAGGTGATCGGGGCATGATTAGGATTTCATCAAAGCTCATGACATTTATTATAATGTTTCATATTTATTATTACAATTTTAAAGAAGATCATACAATCAAGTCATACAAGTACAACATGTTCTATACATCTTTCTAGACTTCATTATTTTTCTTCTAAGGCACTTTCCTATGTGTTCCTTGCTTCATCCTGTCCACCTGTATCATGTGTAAAAATGGTTTTTGGGTCAACAAAAAGTTGGCGAGTGAATCCTATGAAAACATTTAAACGTGTTTATTGTATTGATCATAAAATAAAGTGCATAACCACATATGAGTAAATGTAGATGTAAATTTATTCACAAAACATATAATATTAAATATTACACACACATACAACAAATGATCGTTTTGAGGCACGCGTTGTTCAACTCGTCTCCCACGAGGAACTGATGGGCCTAATGAATGAGTTTTGAGGCACGCGTTGTTCAACGAACTGATGGGCCTAATAAATAATTTGCATACAACTTGACAATATGTAATACATAACAACAAACAATATTTACATTCTAAGTTTAGATCATATAATGGTATAACACGAGTTTGAATAAGCGAATTAATTTAAGCGACACATGATACACCCCAAAACATGAATAAAAAGGGGAATTTGTAAGAATTCACTCACATTGGGTGCGTTCGTTTGATGATGTTGAATGCGCACGAGTTTAGAGAGTTGATCGACGAGGAATAACTAACCTAAATAATAACGGAAAGGTACGGTAAATAAGTTGATTTTATTAACAATTTTAATAGGGTTTTTAGATTTATTTTTGTGAGTTTTAGGTCATTTTCTAACTTTAAAAATATTATTTTTAAGTATTTTTAATTGATTTTTAAATTAAATAAATAAATAAAAATATAAAAAAATGTTGACTTTTTGGGTTGACCATTGACTTTGACTGTTGACCGGTTCAGACCTTGTGTATGTATGCGCTGAGTGAGGTTCGAACTTATGACCTCCCGTACGCGTGCACGCAGCTCTACCAATTGAGCTACGTGTCTAACCCGAAATATTTCTGTTTTTAATTATATTTATATACTATTTAATTTATTCCGAATTCATTTATTTTAAAAACAATTTTAATTATGTCGAACCGTTGCTCATAATAGGTCTCGAACCCGGGACCCGTTGTTTAACATTGCACACAGTCCACCGCTGGACTGTGTGTCTAACCTGGTTAAAATACTGGTTTTTTATTAAACTTAACAACTTACAGCGAGTTAATACGGTTCGGTTTAAAAAAAAAAGAACATTTTTATTTCAGAGGATAGGGTCGTGTCAGGGATCGAACTCGAGACGTGCGCTGTGTGTTTGCACACAGTCCACCACTGGACTGTGTGTCTAACCCGGTTTAATAACTTGTTTTAATTATTCTTATAAACATCGTCGACTTCGTCTTCTTCATTCAAAGACTCAGACGACCGATATTCTTCTGTTCTTGTTTAAATCGTTCGTCGAACATATTACTAATTGAAAATGTAATGGATAAAAAGAGTTAAGGAATCGAATGTACCGATCAGACTGTATTTCTCAGAATTCCGGCAATGGTCGTCGGCTCTGATTTGTGGATTTCGTCTGATTGGATCAATTAACAGTTTTGATCGATTAGTTGCGAAATTGAGTTACTAAACAATGATTATCAACAGGTTTAAATGATTATACCGATTCACAGCGAGATTTTGGAAATTCCAGAGGTTTTCCGGCGAGTGCAGAATATCCGGCAACGTCGTCTGGGACTGATTCTGGTTGATGGATTGAAGTTAGTAATAGTCTAACAATGGATTGAACCGAAAGAGTCGAGGTATTTACCGTTTTGATGTAAGTCTCGGTTTTCCGGCGAAAGTCTGGCGATTTCAGAATATCTCCGGCGAGTGAAATTGATTCGAGAAATGGTGCGATTTTGAGCGAAATGATTTCCAGAGACTTGGGTGTGTATTTATAGGGAAGAATCACGATGAATTGGGTCTGATTTTAGTCTTGATTCGTGGTCAGCCTTTCTCCGGCGGTTATGACTGATGTCGCGGGATTAGACATCGGTTATAACTGATATCAATGTTAATACATACGTTAAGTCAAAGGAAACCGTCGATAATTGGTGAAATCGTCGGTATTTCCGGCGAGAGCGATTTGGGCGCGCTGATGACCGAATTTGATTTCGAGTTTCATTATATGTATTAATTGTTTCGTTATATCAACAAACAACTCAAGTGGCGGAGTGGTGAGATATGTGTTAGTTATGTCTTCCGGCTGACCCGGGTTCGAAACCCGGCAGCCGGTTTTCTTTTTTATTTACTTTATTTTCACTTTTTAATAATTATAGTTTTTAAATTCTAAATTGTTTATTGATTATGTATTGTTTAAAATTAAAATATACCATAAATACGCAACGAAATTTTATAACTTGATATTCGATTAATAAACGAAGCGGGTTTGGAAACCCGTTTTTCGACGGATGTTATAGAGAACAAGTACAAACATATGCACACAATGCTCATATGACTCAAACAAACTTGTTGTGTTCTTGTGTCTTCGGTCTTCACCAGAAATGCTAACTTAGAGATCCCACCAAAAGATCAGTTCGTCAGCAGAAAGACTCAAAGGCTAACCCTCACTGAGAGGTACAGGTCTACTTATATAGTGTCCGTCTAGATTCGTACGAATCACAAATCCAGACATACGGAACACAAATCCAGAATTGGTACGAGTTAGTGTTGCGTACGAAATACATGTTTCGTACGGAACCACTCGGTGATTCGCACGAAACCTTTGTTTCGTACGAATTCTCTGACTCACACAGAATCCTCTTTATTGGAGAACGTGTGTAGACTTGATGTTTCCAAGACTTATCGGTATGCACACATGCAACTGATTAACACAGACAAGCTAAGATGTCATACTAGATCAAGATAGAAGGATATCTCGATCTATTCGACATGACCAAACCTATACAGACACTTGAGCAAAGACCGTACAATTACAACTGTAATTAAGAATAAGCGACAGACACAAAACTGTATCAACAAACTCCCCTTGGATGTTGCTTGGTCTTCGGTCTTTGGTCTTCACATATCATACTTAGGAAGTGCATCATCAAACTCCCTCTTGAATGTATCTTGTGGTCTGAAAAGTGGTCAGCTATGAAAATTAATCTTCTTGATTCACAGCTTTTATTCATGTTGTGTCTTCTCTCCCGTAACTTGTTTTCTTCAAACTTGTTCTCTTTGTATGCACACACAACAAGGCTAAACACATAATGAGAACAACTGTAGGGATGTAAACAACCTTAGGGAAATTTCACTTGAAAATTTCACAAAGGATTGGTTTTAATCAGAATTAGCAAAAGACACATATGAGACCAATTCTTATTCAACTACCAACTGACAATGCTTTAAAAGTTTTTAAGATTGCTTAATTTTTAAATTGTTAAACTTTAAAGCTTGTCAACTTCGACCATTTATGAAGATGCAGTTGTTTTCCGGCTTATAATCAGGATTTAAGATAGGATAGACTTGAGTTCCAACATTGGTTAATCAAAAATAAACTAGAAGCAAAATCTTTTTGGCTTTTTGCAAAATTTTTAAAGGTAAGGACGGAAAACATCAAATAAATAGTTACATACATTCTTTTGCGAATTTCGAGGGTAAGAGAATCATATTAGTATACGGTTCTGTCCAAACACACTTGTTGTTTGATTAGATAGAATTAAGCTAAGTATCCTATATCAATTATCGGTATTGTTATCCACGTAAACTCAACTTATCAGATGTAATCGTGGTTAGGGGATATGATTAAGGTATGGATTTATACTTACTAGCCGGTGTTCAACCACATCACAACACATTCCCGTATCAAGATATGCACGAGAGAAAATCTTACCGGTGAGTTTACTGCTTTATCATCTGTTTTGACGTATATGAATGATGTGAGATACTCACTTATTTTGATTGAAAACAAGCCCTTTGTGATTTAATCACTTAGTGATGAGGAACTTGATTTTCATATGCATATAGGGCACATGAGTAAGTCCGTGAACAGGTTAGTACCATCGTATCGACAAAGAGACAAACTTAGCTCCCACATAAATTTGTGATATTTTATCACTTATTTGAAGGTCGTATGCACTATGTACACGTATGTATGATATAATGGAAGTTCTAGACTTGCGTCACCGTTATTTTTCAGCAAAAGATTCAACCATGATACCCAGATGATGAGCCATCATAAAGAACGTATATCTTAGAACCTCGGCACTCTATCAAACGAAATTTCGGTACCAAGACCATATGCCAATGAATGGTTCCCACCTGATCTTCAGTCGATTATGTTTATATCACCCTATGTACACTTTAAAATGATTGTGAGCCTACCGATACATTGAATATAGAGCTACTTATCATTTTTATTTTAAGTTCAAAGAGGTTTTGACAGACCACTAATTTGCTATCATTTTCTCTTTTTCTCGCCAGGAAACTCATTTTTGTTTTTCTCATGTTTTTATATTTTTCTGGAAATTTACCCCCCCCCCCCCCACAATGCAAAAAGTAGATTTAGACAGTTAAATATACCTTTTTGGATTGTCTTTGAAGAAAAATATTTAGAAAAATAATTTTCCGATGTGGATTAACTCATGTTTTACCTCGATGCCATTTACCAAAATTAAGTTAATGAGAATGGTTTATTGAGATTTGGAAGTGAAAAGCTGGCATGCTGGTAATTGGCGTGAATCAACAACATTGATACGTTTCATATAGAAACAATCACATGTGAGGTGATATTTTGTATCAATGTGTTTGGTCTGGAGAGCAAAGGTCTTTGTTTTTCTCCTTGAGAAGTAGTGTGCGGTTGTTCAAACCATGCTAAGGCATCCGCACACCCAGTTGATTTGTTCAAACAAACACATTTTCTTCAATCACACCCTTAGAGAAATGTATCGATCATCTTGTAAGCTTTTTCTTTCTTTTGGAAGATATAAGACATGATTCTTTGATAATCTTCCATTGTGCTGCAGGTGCATACATTTCTATTGAATCTATCATGTGGATCTGATACAAGCCTTAAACAAACAAATTGTTAGTTGTTTTTCATCTTGTCGAAGTTTTCAATGTTATCCTTTCATTCTTCTCTCCAACAAAGGCAACAACTCCTGAATATAACAGTATTCTAGAGCCGTATGTTACCTATCTTGTGCCTGGATGCTCCCCTATCAATAGTCCTAAAATTATCAATAGTTCCTCCTGGAACATCCTGCACACTCATCAAAGATTAGTTGGAGGTGGGGACCTGAGTTATTGCTGACTTGGGTCGTCCGACACTATCGACAATTGATACCTTGTTTTTCCGATCATTCGGAATGGATTGTGCTCCCCTGAAACAATTTCCGATTTTGGTTTCCAAATCTGTTTTTGTTTGTAAACTTTAACATCTGATTTTATTTGGACAAACCTTTGGTTTCAAAACCTTTTCAACCATCTTCTGTTGTTTCTTTCTCTGTTTTATTTTTCTTTATTTAACCAGACGAGGGTCCTGTTTTGATGAAACAGATTTTGTATGGTAACATTTACCATGGGGTGCAGCAACCTTTGCTTTCCATTTTGTAAGATATGGACAATTCTTGATGATGTGTCCATACTTACCACACTCAAAACATGATCTCCGCTAACAAACCTCGGAGTATGATGAGTCATTAACATCTTGATGATGAACTTTGTGATCTTGAGGTACTTGGTCTTTCATCACAACAATGTGTGTGTTGTGTGTGGTTGTTCTGATTGTTTTGCTTTGAAATTTTTCTTTGTTTAACAAAATCCGTGTTGGATTTGTTTACAAAAGATTCAATTTTATCAGTCCCTCTTGATTTCACGAAATTCACCTTTGGGATTTTCTTCTTGTTTTGCTTTGGTTTGCTCTTTTCTTTTCCTTGATTAGCATGATTTTGCTTCCGTTGATTGTTTTGAGATTTCCTCTTTTGATTTCTGTTTTTATTTCTATTTTCAGCTTTTAGGGTAGGAGCACGCTTAGTTATTATAACTTTTGTGCTCGTATTTCCCAAAAACTTACTAGTAGAATCTTCAAAAACTTTATCACTCAAGGATTGAGTGACATTTTTATGGGAAAATCTTGGTTGAGTAAACTTTGTCAGAACCAATCAACTTATAAAGCAAATTCATGTTTTCACAGTTTTCAACATGAGCTTTAACATTCTTGACATTGGCAGTCATACACGGTTCCGTTGAAGGATCACATAGAATGTGATTTTCGGGAGGTACATTTTCCTCTTTTGTTACCGTGTTTGACTGTTTAGGTTTATCCTCAGCTGACTCGTCATCCGAACTATCATAATCCTCAATAATGAGAGAATTTTTATTATCCTTAGATTTTGAGTCATTGACGTCATCCGGTTGGCTTTAACTTGAAGATGTGCCTTTTGTGAACCCTAGACCAGGTTTAAACTCATCTAGGTCTAATGAAACAGTGGGTTCAAAATGTGGCATATCTTCATCATCGGACATTTTGGTGTAATTGTGCCTAACCGGAGGAGGACAAGCCTGATAACCTATACATTTTACATCACCTTTCTTCTTTTGACTTTCGATGATGTGATCCAAAACATATCTTGAGTTGGAATAACTGTCCAACTTGAGTTTGATTGTGTCAGGTTCACATTTTGCACAGGCTAGCTCCTTTTTTGCTTCTTCAAGCATGTTAATGTAATTGTTAATGGCTGTTTGTTTTCTTGAAACATTCTTTGACAATTCAGAAACATCTTTCTTTAAAGTTTCAATTGTTGTTTTGAATTCTTTATCCTTTTTCTTAAGAGCTGTGTTTGCCTCAGTGCATTTTGTTAGATCCACAACCAAGCTCTGATGATGTTTCTTCATGTGATCAAATTTACCTTCCTGATCTAAGTATTTTCCTTTTAAAAATATACAATTAGAACATTTAGACACAGTAGGTTTATCGGGACTTACCTGACTGTATTGACAATCCAAGCATGTCATGAAAGCTGCACAAAGTGTTGAAGATCCAATTGATGAGAGATGCTTGGAAAATTCATCAGATGGTTCTTTAGTTTCATGCTCTGAATCTTCTTCACTGCTATCTGTTGATTCAGTCTCCGTGACTACCTCATCTTCATATTGTTCTCTACTAGAAGTCGATTCTGCTTCATTTGAACTGCTGTTGTCCCCTGAACTGTTGTCATTTCTGGAAGATCCTTCATCGTTATTGTTCTTTGCAACTTCAGCATATAATGCAGTTCCTCCTCCACTAATGTTTCCCAATTGAATTGACCAATCATAGTGTTCGTCAGCTTGAACCACTAATGCTCGGTTGGAATTGTTTGCGGGAACCATTGCTCTATCGTTGTTAGCAGCTTGATTTCTGGTAAACGGATAATGATTCCCTAGCTGTGGAGGCTTCGTGCATTCTCTTTTAAAGTGCCCTTTTTCCTTGCAGTTGAAACAAGTAACTTTTTTTTATCAAAACCGTATGGAGTATCTTTGTTACTTTCCAGATCAGTTCTTCCGGTTCTTTCCATAAAGTCTTTTGCTCTACGAACTGCACTTGCGAAGGCCCATTTGATATCAATTAACTCCATCTCTTCCTTATCAATTTGCACATAGTCTTCACTGGTTAAGTTGACATTACCAATTTTACCAGCTACTAAGCCACAGTAAGAACTCACCAATGTGTTCAGAAGCTCCATATGTTCTCGTGCAACTTCCACACTTACCTTGGAAAGGTTTGATGTATCTAGTTTGACGGTGTTTGAAGTTGAAGGTTGAGAATTTGTACCATAGAAAGCTTGTTGTTGAACTTGAGGTGTGGCAACTTGAGGTTGAGGAAGAAAAGCCTTTGGATCAAAAGTTCGTTCATAAGTTTGAGCACTTGTACCAACGGACTGATCAGATTTCACTGGACATTCCCAAAAAGGAATTGTATTTGACACGAATGCTGTTTGAAGTTTTGGTTGTTGAACTGCACCTGTACTCGTTTAATGCCACCAAAATACATTTCTGGATTTTGCTGAACCGGAAATCGTTTAGCTTTGCGAATTTCTTCTTCATCTTTATTTTCAAGTTTCTGAATAAATTCGTAAATGCTGATCGCATCCATCACACCTGTGTGTTTTAACAATTCTATAAATTGATTCCACTTAGGTGGTAAGGCATTAGCAAAACGCGTAACAATCTCCTGTTGTGACACAAGAACCTTGTATGAGTGCATCTCACTCATCAAATGATAGAAACGAGTTGTCATATCATTGAATGTTTCATTTTCCATAAAATGAAATCCTTCAAATTCCTTCTTTAAAAGATCATGTCTAACTTTCCTTGTTGCTGCGTTTCCTTCTCCTCTTATTTTTAAAGCGTCCCACAAACTCTTCGTAGATGTGCAATGCAAGAATTGATGATAAATGTCTCTGTGAAGTGCTTGTGTAAGAATTGCAAAGGCCTTCTTTTCAAGATCATAGGCCCTTTTATCATTCTCATCTAATTCAGCTAATGATGCAGAATTTGATACGACGTCTTCGAGAGATTCTCTGTATGGAGAAACAAAACATGTCCATAATTCTGTATCTTGACCAAGAATATATGTATGAAAAAGATTGTTCCATGAAGAATAATCGTTCATGTGATTTAGTTTTGGTGGACGGTTGTTGCTCCCAGTTTCACTTTCGCTAAGAAGGAGGTTTTGAACGCTTTGGTTTTGATTTATAACAAAAGCCCATTGACCAGCAGTAAACACGTTTGGAGCTATCATCGATTTGGCCCATGAGGTAGTTTCCTGACTTGTAGTACATTCCCAATCCTAAGGATTTGTACTCATTTTGTATTTTCTTTATTTATGAAAAATTTAAAGGTTTAAAGTTTCACAATTATAATTACCTTTTAAAACTTCACAGATCTGAAAATATGACAAATTCTTAAAATCACAAAGCTTTGAAAAACGCGAAAAACAAACGATTCTTGTTTCGTGCGAGACACCTGTTTCGTGCGAAACACTGATGTTTCGTGCGAAATGGTTGTTTCATGTGTGTCAAGATGATTCGCACTTAATAAATCAGTCTACCAAATGTTTTGTTCAGCGTTTTTAGAGGAATCTTTTCAGAAATGGTTTGGTGAAAAATTTCATTTCTTGTGTAGATCTGTTTTTTCGAAAATACCTGTTGTCTTACCCACTTTTAGTTAAAACACAGATTTTTAACAGTCCATAGTCCAAGTAAGAAAATGTCAACCCTACCAAAACTAATCAGATTCAATTTTTTGCAGATTTCTTCTTCAATGATGTTCTTCAGAAAAATTTTACCATAAAATTTTCTGCATGCAGCAGATTTTAACCAAGTTTTAAGTTAGTTATCTATCCAAAACTTATGTTTTCTGCTGGAGATTCAAGAACACTTCAGAAATCTTCAAACTAGCTCAGACACAACTAAGCCCGGTTTTGAAGAAGGAAAGAGCCAAAGCTCTGATACCACTTGTAGGTCCACCTACGGATGGTGTTAAACCAGTTCCTTGTTCATGTGACACACACACAAGTGCGGAATCCAAGTGTGCATGCAACCAAAGCAAAGTAAAGAACACTTGGTAACCAAAGATTCACTATCTTGATTAATGATTGAGAACAAGTACAAACATATACACACAATGCTCGTATGACTCAAACAAACTTGATGTGTTCTTGTGTCTTCGTCTTCACCAGAAATGCTAACTTAGAGATCCCACCAAAAGATCAGTTCGTCAGCAGAAAGACTCAAAAGCTAACCCTCACTGAGAGGTACAGGTCTGCTTATATAGTGTCCGTCTAGATTCGTACGAATCACAAATCCAGACATACGGAACACAACTCAAGAATTGGTACGAGTCAGTGTTTCGTACGAAATACATGTTTCATACGAAACCACTCAGTGATTCGCACGAAACCTCTGTTTCGTACGAATTCTCTGACTCGCACAGAATCCTCTTTATTGGAGAACGTGTGTAGACTTAACATTTTCAAGACTTATCAGTATGCACACATGTAACTGATTAACACAGACAAGCTAAGATGTCATACTAGATCAAGATAGAAGGATATCTCGATCTATTCGACATGACCAAACCTATACAGACACTTGAGCAAAGACCGTACAATTGTAACTGTAATTAAGAACACGCGACAGACACAAAACTGTATCAACAATGATTCATGCACAATTTTTTTAAACAACAATAAAACTCAATTATTTAAATGTTTTATCAAGGTTCACTCGCCAACTTTTGTTGACCCAAATTTCCTGTTTTACGCATGATACAGGTGAACAAGCTGAGGAAAGAAACACATAGTATGGCCTTAGAAGAATGAACAAGTTATTTCGTTTGAAACAATCTTTTGGTTTATTAATTGTGTTTGTATGAAATTTTGTGTTGGATATTTGAATTTAATTTGAATTTAATAAATATGAAAATCGTTAGTAAATATCATGAGCTTTGGTGATAACTCAATCATGCCCCGACTTTTATTCCGCTGTGGGTCGGGGTGTGACATAATCAGGATTTAAGGGTTAGGAATTATGGTTTAGGGAGTATTAAATATTAACAATATCACACTTTTATGAAGTTTATTCATTACATTATAGCTATTATACATCAATTTGTAAAGGAAAGGATCCATGCAAATTACATACAATCATCACCATTATACTAATGCAATCATCAGAATCAAAATTTAAAACACAAAACACTTGACTGAGAATTAACCATATAAAATATCACCAGATATATCTAGTAGAACATTGACTTTTGGGTGGGCTCAAAATTTCCAACTTTAATGTCATCTTCCAGCTGGCTTCTGTAGCTCGGGGAAAACTGTTTCCGACTTGAACCCTGCATCGCTGCTACTAATTGACGATGTGCCATTTCTTATCGTGCTTGATCCTGTGAACACAGAATCATCATCCTGTGTTGCTGTTGTCGTCCCTCCTTGCATCAGAAATGGAAGTTCTTGATTTTCATACACGGCTTCACCAACTGTTTTATCAGCAGCTTCTTGTAGCTCCAATGCAAACTCGAGTCCCAAAACTACATCATCCATGGATGGCCTTTCACTTCCTTTCTCTTTCAAGCATCTAATTGCCACATCTCCAAACTGCCGTAAACACTCGGGTGCGATTACACTCCTAACCTTTGGATCAATTATTTTGTTCAGGCTCCCTGTCTTATAACAAGACTTCCCCCACTCTGCCAAACTCACTTGTTCTTTGGGCAACGCTTGAATCATTACAGGTCTTGCACACAGCACTTCAAGGAGAACAACTCCAAATGAGTACACATCAGATTTGTCCGTGAGTTTCTGGCTTCGGTAATATTCTGGATCCACATACCCGATGCTACCCTTTACCAACGTGCTGACATGATTTTGTGCTTGGTCTCTGGGGCCTAGCTTTGACAAACCAAAATCAGACACCTTAGCAACCCAATTTTCATCCAGTAAAATATTTGTGGACTTGACATCCCGATGAATAATTGTACGTTTTGCACACGTGTGGAGGTAGTGTAAACCTTTGGCCGCACCGATGCAAATTTGTAGACGCCTTTTCCATGAAAGAGGAGGCTTGTCTGTCTTGTACAGATGTTCCCGTAGAGTTCCGTGAGCCATGTAATCATAAACCAGTATCATCTCTCCCTCATCTTGACAATATCCAATCAAGGAGACTAATTGGACATGTCGTAGTTTAGACAGGAACCCTATTTCTGTATTGAATTCTTGAAATCCTTGGTTGGATGATTCATTGAGCCGTTTGATTGCAACTGTGGTTGCAGCATTGTCTATATACCCTTTGTACACCTTGCCAAAGCCTCCGATGCCAATCACAAAATCGTCATTAAATTCATTTGTAGCTTCTTTCACTTCTTTAAGTGAGAACCGAAGACATCGATCTGATGGCAGTGTTGAATGTGAAGACTTGTCTTCGTAGTGTTTGACTCGCCTTTGTTTATGGAAAACTATAAGAACTAATATAGACAATAAGACTAATGCTCCTCCAAAACCCAAATTATGATGGCGTATGGAGGTTTGTTCTTGTTCCTTTTTCCAATACTTGTCTGCCCGGTTGGTGGGGTTGCAGAGCTAAGTTCTGGGTTTGGGCTTGCAAGACTTCTATCAATGCTTAGCTTAAAGGCTTCCAAACCGTTTAAGTAAGCATCAAGATATTTTTCAGAAGCACGATTAGGACGCACTGTGACCCACAAATCTTGCTTGCCTCTGTTCCCATTCAGGTCATTGACAAACACAACATAATCCTGGATTCCAGGATACCAGTTACCTTGAGTTAAGTAGAACAGATCAAATTCCTCGTCAGCAGTTTGGTTATTAATGAAGATTTCGAAAATCACCTGACCCCTTTTGGTGTATTCTGGTATGATGTTACAAAAATGGAGCCTTAAATAGTAATAAAACCCAGAATCAACCTGGAGTATCCAAGTCAGATTGTACTTGTCAGACTGATTGCCCATACTCCTCTGGGTTTGATAAACTATCTCAGGTGCAGTATAATTCGGCGTCTCTGTGGTATACATAATTGGCTTCAGACCATAAAAAGGATTCAACCCAAATGCTGCTCCATATATATAAATATCATCTGGATCCCATGACTGGTACATACCAGTATCATCAGTACCAAGTACTTGTGTCCCACCCACGTTTAACCTGTAAATATTTTCAACCGCCGTTTTGTTGTCAATACCAGGTCCGTTAGCTATCCCATCAGATTTCAGTTTCTTAGAGTTGTGGTAGAGATCTTCTGGCATTGAAAGGATTTCAATACCGTTGATGAAGGCATATGAGTTTGGTGAGGGTGTAAAGGTAACGTTTAGGAATTGTGTATCTGTTACATAGATCATGAATTCTTTGACAAAGCTTATCCTGTTCAAATAGGAGGTGGCTAGTAAAGCACTGAAGTTGGTTAACAGTTTAAAGCCATTGGATGATACCGAAAAGAAAAACTTTTCTGGTTTGAGGCTGGAGTAGGTGGCAGGATAGAAATGCAGGCGGAGGAATTTGGGTCCTTGGGACACCGGAAAAGTATAAGTGAACGAAGAAACATTAAAAATTCTAGCAGAAGTATAAGGGAGGTCTCCGGATACGGAAGAATCTTGTTGGAAGGGAGCGGATGAAATAGAAGTGGTGATGATGTTGGAGGGCACGTATTTGGAATTCTCATCACTGTCCCATCTCGGGTTAGAACTGGTGGTGGAGGAGGGTGAGCCACAGGCGATGAAGAAGCGATCGGTAGCATTGTATGACTGTGCAGTGGTGGCTGAGGAGAGGAGGAGCAGTGAAAAGAAGAGTATACTGAAGGTTAACATGATGGTTGTAGAGCAGTGTAAATGTTGCTAGAGAAAAGTATTCAGTATTGGTGTTTTTATAAATAATAAATCATAGCAGCACTGCAGCAGTGGAAGACTTGTGTTTCAAGCGAAGACCTGAAAAGTCTTGAGAATAATCCCGAAGTTACGTATACGTTGTGCGGTATTTGTGGTACCACAGAAAATGACAAGCACTTTATATTAATATGTGATACCTATTATTATATAATAAAAACTTGATACATATATATGTACAACATTTTATATCCATTTGAATCAATCAATGATGAATAGGATAACAAATTATATGGCTATGGAGTTAACTAACCCGCCAAAATAACAGTATTTAGAGGCATGTAACAACAAAAAAAATCGACATCTAAATTAGCATGAGATTGATAACATGTAATTTTTCTCATTGAAATATGAGCCTAGGTAAATGTATTACATATACATACCATGCTAGAGTCGGTCATAAGAATTCAAATGACTTGTATGAGCTGAAAAAAAGGCCTTGGCCCCTAACGAATCATATAACCTAACTCTTTTTAAATGACGATCAACATTATAACAATAAACTAATATGACTGGGAGTTAGCGGGTCGCAATGTAACTATTACATCCTTTCTTTTTTGTTGATGTACTATAACAATTTTAACTTATTAACTATATGATATATATATTTACCATCAATATATGTTTTAAGGGTTTTTTAAGTTTATTTTGAATGTATATTTTAAAAAATACATAACAACCTTATCAAATTCCACACATATTATAAAAGTTATATCCAATGTAACTTACATCTCTACGTAATAATTTATTATATAGAAACGGTAACTAAATAAATAAAATGAAAACTATAAAGAAAGAAAAGCTTTCTTATTAGATTTTATTAAATTAGCTTTCTTATTAGATTTTATTAAATAATGTTAAACTCTTTCAAGTAATCTTTGAAAAAGCCGAGATCGAGATTATAAAAATTAGCGTTCTTATTAGATTTTATTAAATAATGTATAAATATTTCAAGTAGTCTTTCAAGCCTAACTAGCATTTTGAATAAATAATTATTTGCGTTCTTATTAGATTTTATTAAATAATGTATAAATATTTCAAGTAATCTTTCAAGCCTAACTAGCATTTTGAATAAATAATTATTTGTATATGGATTTTGAACTGGGCCACAAACGAAATACTAGAAAGCCCACATACTAAAAGAAAGTAAATAGACCATCTTATTTCTTCTTTCTTCATCATCCACCCGAATAGCTTTTTTTGAACGACAACTTTCAATAACAACCAGCAACTAGCAAATCGCTAGGACCAGACGACCAAACACACCTAATTACAAACAAAAGCTACACCACTCCCTCCAAGTGAGAGATTTAAACATAGATCGATTCTTAGTCCAGAGATACTCTAGCACCTTAATGTCTTCTTTTAGCTTGGCAATGTTGACTTCCTTGTTTAAAAAAATGACCTCTTTCCTAGATTTTCTTAAACCCAAGCCGCCGTAAAAATCACATCTTAGATGCCTTTGTTCTTTCTTTCATCCCGGAACGCGTCTTTATCCACCCTAATGGCTAATAACAGAACTAGCAAAGACGCTGCACAGTGTCAGAGGAACAGATTAGGGAGTCGTAGCCTTCTCAATTCTATTTTTCATTCAACACTAATGGTAGTTTAAGTGTAAAAGTATCAAGAAAAGTCATCAATAGATCTTGCTTAGGTATGGAATTTGATCAGCCCTTGGAAAAAACGAGCCTCGGCCGGAATTGCAGCTCGCCCACCCCTGGGGCCTACCCTATACCATGCAACACACTCATTTGAGAAATATATTTAAGATACAAGTCTATAATAAAAACTAGTACTAGACGTGCGTGCCTTGCGGGCACGTTAAACCATCTTGAAACGTTATACAATAATAATAAAATGTTTACGCAAACCCAACGACGCCTCAACTGTTTACACAAACCAACGGCGTCTCAACGGGAATCAAGTCAATAGAGAAAATTTGATCAAACAGAACTCTATTTTATCTCCTGAGTTTATATTAAACTTCCTCAATTTTAAATCATCAAAAATTTATTTTTTGCTTTCGATTTATGAAGAGAAAGAATCTATTAAACTTCCTAATTTTTAAATCATCAAATAATTAATTTTTGCTTTTAATTTATGAAGATAAACAAATCTAACACATCATTCAGAAATTCAGATAAAAATTTCAATCATTTTCCTTGAGTAAAAATAGGTTATTATTTGATGTAGCTTTCTCTAAATATAAAGTGCGGGATCCATTTGGTTTGTTACAGTATCGTTACTTGCTAAAGTGATGAATTAAAAAACCACAAAAACTCATGATATGGCAAAAAGATATGACAATTAAAACGAATAATGGTACCGGTTTGATAATATTGATATCGACATCGATGTTGTTCAGTTGAAATCGGTTTAGTTCCTCACATATGGTATCAACACTCATATAGCTTAGTTCGTAGAAAATCTTCAGATAAAATTTACTCATATCTTACAAAATTTATGTCAGATGAAAAAAAAGTAAACATGATTGTATATTCAGTTTTCTTAAATATGTAAATGAATGCAAGTTATTAGTAGCAAACAACTTATTATTTTACAACTTAAATAAAACATTTTTTTTCAACTCTAAATTACTAAATAGCCTAAATTAAATTTGTTTATCCTTATTTATAGATCTAATAACATATTACTGTTTTTGAAGAAACACTAAATAATACTTGGCTAGATAGCTAGATCGTCTCATATCAGGGGTTCAATCTTTGCTCTTCACTCAACAATCGACTAATTCTTCCAAGGTATCCTACAAAACGAACAACATCGGTGACTCGTTACAAGGAGGAGAAGATGGGGGTTCAACTTGTAACGACACTTCAGCGTGAGAATAAGTAATCGTTTTGAGGATAAGTGTGTAAAGTGAGAGAGTAAACGCTCGAATCCCTAAACTTGTGGATTGAGTCTTCTATTTATAGCCGAAGAATAGTGGAGGAGGAAGCCTGCCAGCGAGCTAATGTCTGCCAGCTGTCTGAATAGGAGGAATATTCGTTCTGTCCCCTCTAATGACGTCAGGCCTTGAGGTGACGTGACGCACGGTTATTCGCTCCAGGTCAGCATTCGGTTGTACTGGCTGTCGCCTTGTCCTCCAAGGATTTTGGAATTGCTGCTGGCGTCTCGCTATTGGTGCCACCTGTTGTCCTTTTTGTCTGCAGAAAGCATCTTCTTAACGCCAAGTGTCTTCTTCCAGAAGCTTCTAGAATCTTTTGGAATGCACCCGTATGACTGACACGCCAACATAAAGTGATCTAGTCCCCTAGACATATGTCCTAATGTAATTTGGAATTATGCCTCATCAGTTTCCAACATTGCTAATAACATATTACTGTTTCCATTTTAGTTTACCTTTATTAGATTAGATATATTTACACCACAAATCACAACAACCATCCAAATTATTGATGTATTCATTTGGCTCAGGACGATTAAAAAAATACATCATCAATGTTGTTCAGTGTTACTTTTTTTTAATGGCAAAAAATTTACACTTGTTCGGGGCTATATACAAGGTCGACTCCTCGACTGTTTTGAGACTGTGCCTTCATGCGCGGGAATCAGATAGAATCCGTAAACCCTTCCCCCCCCCCCCCCCGTCAGGTTCAAATCCGGGATTAAAGCCTCCAGATGTCCCTTGAAAATGGCCCAACCGAGAATCGAACATGCGTCTCCACTAAGGAAGACATACCAATTTACCACTAGACCATAATCTCAGGACTTGTTCAGTGTTATTTACTTGCAAAATTTGCTTTCCTATTTTTAGAGTAAACTGCAGTTATACACTCTGGTGGTGTCATACCCCGACCCACAGCGGAAACGTGACATGGGCATGATCCGATTGCTCATAGCTTATGACAAGTATTAAAGATTGAATACTATTAATAATTATATTGACAAGTCTCAATTGCAAATAATAAATGTAAAACATGTATCCAGTTTATTTCTCTAAAGCATGATCCCTGAGTATCATCATCCCTCTTTAAACCTGTTAACCTGTATCATGTGAAAAAAAAAAAGGTTTTTGGGTCAACAAAAGTTGACGAGCAAATCAAAAGGTTTTAATGAAAAACGGTTTTGGTTTATTTGTTTTGAAATAGGTAATTAATAACATGCAACTCAAATGGTAATTTAGTGAACAAATGTACACAACATGTAACCAACTAACCACACACACAACCAACTCAATATATGTAATTGAATAAGTAAACCGTTGTAAATGAACCACACACACAACCAACTGAATATGTAAATGTATTGAACAATGAATATGAGACTCAAGCTCACAACGAGCGAGTCTAAATGTCGTGGCGATACTACACTACAACCCATGGTCGTGGCGATACTAGACTACAACCCATGAATATGTATCTTGTATTTTTTTGTTAGTATTTAATTTAGTATGTATTTCCTACATCTTTTAAATAAATACACATAACACATAAATATATACACATTTTAATGGATGTCTAAGTAGTGAAGAGTTCAAATAAGAAGAATTTTTTTGTAAGAATAAAAAAGAAGAAATTTCAACCAGTTAAAATGCTTCATTTTACTTTATTTAATTATTGTATTAAATATTAATATAAGGGTATCTTGGTAAACTTAGATATATTATTAATTGGTAGTTTTTCTTTTTAATAGCTAACTACATTAAATTTGTAACTTATTTTCAAAAATCAAATTTTTTCAAAGAAGAAAAAAAATTAATTTAAAGTTACGAGTTGTATAAGATAAATTTCAATATGTATAGGATAAATTTCAAAAGACGCATAGAATAAATTTAGATGTGTGTAGGCAAAAATTATTGTGTGAAGGATAATAGTCTTTATGACTAATTAATTAGTTAAAGATAATAATAAATGAGATGAGAGAAAAACTATTCAATGGTTCACAATTGTACCATTTGTTCTTTTTCTTCTCAATTTAATGTTTTTTCTCAAATGAACCTCCCCTATTCAATGGTTCACAATTGTACCATTTGTTCTTTTTCTTCTCAATTTAATGTTTTTTTTCTCAAATGAACCTCCCCTTGTCTAATATATATAATATATATATATATATATATATATATATATATAACTTGTATAATCATGATTAAATGTGTTAATCACACTCTAATCCTGATTATATTTTTTTAAAATTTTGCCATAGTTTCCTCTAAACTATGGACTTCCCATGTTTTATAAACATGTTTAAAATCAAGTTTCAACTTATTAAGAATGAATAATCACCAAAACTCGAATTTATATATCTATAAAATCTCAACAATAAGTTCATGAGTTTGTAAATAAACTTAGATCTTTTAAATCAACAACCTTGACAGGTTCATCTTCATTTTTAACAAGTTTATGTTAAACTTTCTTTTATACTTTTTCAAGATCAAAACTCATAAGCATGTTTCTTACATACTTTTACACATTAAACTTTTTAAAAATCATTTTAACATCACTTTCAAGTTCACATCACTCCTTGTTGGTGGATCTTACCATATCTAAACATACAAATGAAAGTGACAGTGGAATCCCTTTTGCATTTGACAAAGGGAGCAAATAAAAGTGATGTCGAACAAAGGATGGTAGGGTTTTCTTCTAGTTGAAAGAAATGCTAGAGCGGTTTTTGAAACGAAATTTCGTATCCTCTAAGTTTGGGATGTCTAATAATGAGTTTAATTGGATTTGGAATTTGTAAAAATTACAATCAAATCACTTGTCCGATGTTTGCTGGAGAGATTGATTCGTTTTTTTTTTATTTACTTTTATAACCACAATTATTATTGGTGAGGTTTCGTGAGAAACAAACTTGAACCAACCACCACTAGATAAAAAAAATGAAAGGAAAACAAGTTTGATTATATCTATCATAAATTTGTATTATATATAAAAAATGGTGAGGTCCAGCTATAAATTCATTTTTCCTACAAAGTGTATAAAGTCAAAAAACACCACGGTTTCAGCCATAAAAGACACTCAAAACCCACAAATAACAGAGTGAATATCCCTAAAACACAATATCCAAACCCACAAATAACAGAGTGAATACCACTAAAAACTTCAAACACAGCATCGTAGAACTATAAATATAAAACACAACATGATAATCAACATAAAACACACTAATGTTAGTCATTCGATAATTAAAGCCTTATCATACAAAACACAACACAAAACCCACAAATATGACGTTTTAGTAATCTTCACTTTGTTATTTGTAGGTTTTGAGTGTATTTTGTGGTTAACATTATGGTGTTTTATGACTTTGTACACTTTGTAAGAAAAATAAACTTTGTAGCCAACCCCCACCCATATAAAAAAACAAACATCAAATTTCAATTCAAGTTTTATTGCTTAGAGAAAATTTACTTCCAACTATATAAAATTCTTAACTTAATTTGATGTATCATGTTTTGTAACAAAAATAATATATATATATATATATATATATTATATATAAAAGGTAGAGGTTCATGTGAGAAAATTTAAAAGTGTGAGAAGGATAAGAAAGATTATGGAGGTGACATGTGTCCCTTTTTATTTTGTTAGTTTAAGGGTATAAGTGTAATTTAACTAATAAAATCTAATTATGGAATGAACATATGTAACCGATCTTTGGTAGTTATTGTAAGGATTTTCGAATTTGAAATAACACTCTAGCTCATAAAAACACCACAACATGTATATTGAAAACATGCATCTTATAAAGAACAGAAATATAACAAAAATAACACCTTAACTCATAAAAACACCCCAACCGTTATATTGAAAGCACACATCTTATAAAGAACACCCTAACATTGAATATAACAGAAATAATGTAATGCCTCGCGTTTCAGTAAAAAAATTTATTTTAGGAAAAACGTGTCGTACCACTGAATTATTTATTTGTCTAATTTATTATCATTATTATTATTATTATTTATTTAGATATTATTTTTATAGATAATAATAATAACAATAATAATGATAATAATAATAATAAACAAAATAATTCCGACGTTTTATGAAACTTGTAATCGGATCTTGCGGTACGTTCGGGCCACTCAGAAACGTTAGAACGAGTTAACAGGCTTTGGCCCAACACACCACCTAAACCTAACTTAAACCCTAAACCCCAATATATAACCTAACTAACACCCTTATACACACTCAAAACCAACACACCAGTCGGCCCTCTTCACCCGATCCCCCTTTTTCTTTCTCTGACCTGTTTCCGGACTCCGGAGAAATCCCGGGCGACCACCAGTTGCTCACAATCACCACACCACTACCATTTCCCTCCGCCGCAAACCACACCCACAAACACACCTCCCTGCCTCACCCCCTCGCCCTCACTCTCCTCCCTCTGCAACCGCCGGCCACCATCCTGATGGTGGCGCAACAGCGGCGACGGGCCGCGTTTAGCGGCGGCGGTGCAACAGTGGCGACGGGCTGCGTTTAGCGGTGGAGGCAGCCGCGTTTAGTGGCAGTGACGGAGGCGGTGGCCCGGTGTCGACCAGCGGCGACAGGGATTGCAGATAGCTCAGGTTCGAGCCTCAATCCCGCCGGTTCAAGTTCAGGTCAGTTAGGTTCGAGTTCTTGTTCGGGTTTTTCCGATCTATGTTGAGGTTGCTTCCGGTCGATTCACGTCGGTCTCGGGATCAGATTCAAAAACGGTTCGAATACCGTGTTTTCCGGTAACCGGTGACAACACTGGTTACTCGGTTCAAGCTCAACTCTGTCGGGGTATGAGTTAACTCGGTTCAGCGAGTTAACTAGTTCATACTTGTTTCAGTTCCCGGTTCAGGTTTCATTCTGATTCGGTTCGAGTTTTGGTGTGTTACAGTTCGGGTCATGTAGTATTTTGGTTACGGGACTCGGGTCGAAATGGTCAAAAGCAGTCAACCACAGTCGACGCAGTTCCGATCTATGTGGTAGGCTCGTCATTAACTTTGATCAAGCCACACCTTAACATGTATAGCGCTTGTGTAGCGCTATAGGTGTGACGCCCGCCCGTATTTTGAGGTCATGTTAAGTAAACTATTTTACACCCTCTTCGTTTCAACGATGATGGGTAGTCTACATTGCGGTGCACGATGGTTTGACCTGTTTATTCACATGCCAGTAATCTGTTAATCTTGGTTAAACTAAAATATATCATCTGTATTGTACACGAATGCACGAATACACACACTTACACTTATACTCATACTTATACAGTATACTCTTTCATACTTAAATACCATTATACTTATATACTTGAGATTCTATATACGCTATCATTATCACTCGTAATACGCTAATAAACACTAATCTGGACACGAAACGCAACATGACATCGATTAGCGAAACGGACGTAATATGGTATAAATATGGTGGATACGCTGCTGGTACTTCCTATATATAAGTGTTAAAACCATATTACTAATGTTTCATAAAACGTGCCATGAGAAATTTGGTGTTTCACTGCTATATTTAAGGGCAAACCTTAATCACTCATCACCTAATTCTCAGTTATACCCGCATACTTCAAAATGTCATTATTTCTTTCCTAAGCCTTCCTCTTGAATGAATTTCGAGACGAAATTCCCTAAAGTAGGGGAGACTGTACCGCCTCGCGTTTCCGTAAAAAAAATTATTTTAGGAAAAACGTGTCGTACCACTGAATTATTTATTTGTCAAATTTATTATTATTATTTATTTAGTTATTATTTTTATAGATAATAATAACAATAACAATAATAATAATTATAATTATAATAAAAAATAATAATAATAATAATAAAATAATAAATTGAACAAAATAAATCTGACGTTTTATGAAACTTGTAATCGGATCTCGTCGGTACGTTCGGGCCACTCAAAAACGTTAGAACGAGTTAACAGGCTTTGGCCCAACACACCACCTAAACCTAACTTAAACCCTAAACCCCAATATATAACCTAACTAACACCCTTAAACACACTCAAAACCAACATACCAGCCGCCCCTCTTCACCCGATCCCCCTTTTTCTTTCTCTGACCTCTTTCCGGTCGCTGGAGAAATCCCGGCCGACCACCGGTTGCTCAAAATCACCACACCACTACCATTTCCCTCCGCCGCAAACCACACCCACAAACACACCTCCCTGCCTCACCCCCTCGCCCTCACTCTCCTCCCTCTGCAATTGAACCGCCGTCCACCATCCTGGTGGCGGCGCAACAACGGCGACGGGCCGTGTTTAGGGCGGCGGCGGCCGCGTTTGGTGGCAGCGACGGAGGTGGTGGCCCGGTGTCGACCAGCGGCGACAGGGATTGCAGATAGCTCAGGTTCGAGCCTCAATCCCGCCGGTTCAAGTTCAGGTCAGTTAGGTTCGAGTTCTTGTTCGGGTTGTTCCGATCTATGTTGAGGTTGCTTCCGGTCGATTCACGTCGGTCTTAGGATCAGATTCAAAAACGGTTCGAATACTGTGTTTTCCGGCTAGCCAGTGACAACACTGGTTACTCGGCTCAAGCTCAACTCTGTCGGGTATGAGTTAACTCGGTTCAGCGAGTTAACTCAGTTCATACTTGTTTCAGTTCCCGGCTCAGGTTTCATTCTGATTCGGTTCGAGTTTCGGTGTGTTACAATTCTGGTCATGTAGTATTTTGGTTACGGGACTCGGGTCGAAATGCTCAAAAGCAGTCAACCGAAGTCAACCACAGTCGACGTGGATCCGTTTCGGTCACTTTAGTCCACCTCAGTTCCAGCTCTCCTAACGGAATACTCGGTAAACTTTTAACCACGCAAACTTTATTATTTTGTTTACATTTTATGTATAAGATCGAACTTGAACCGATACGTCTAGCAAACTATAAAAGCATTCCGAGTAAAATGAAAAGATAATATATATGCAAGTATGTCGAATCAAATGACGACGTTTTAAATATACAATAGTACGGAGTTATATGTTGCTTTATTGATTGATGAGTTTTAAACATTTATCGACAACATGTGTTGTCGGGATCTTCCAAAAACAGAGGATACTCTATCCGTTTATCCTAAAAATCCTTGGAACAAATGCATTAAATAATAATACGAGCCCATTGGATTTAAATTAAATACTTAATAAAATATTTATATATGTATATATAAATGTATATTTATTCTAAAAGCATTTCATTGCCCTCGTTTGCACATGTATGATGATCTTGGCTTGACGATGTCAAAACTCTTGAACACTTCACGACATACTAAAGGACACTTTGCAAAATGTGAGCATACTCGACCCCTTTTTACACTTTAACGCATTTTGGGGTGCAACATGTATAAATTACAAAATTTATTTTTAACAAGATTAAATGTGTTCCCAATACCAAACGGGTTATCGATTACGCTTATGTGAATTATAGGTGTTAGATTAAACTCCTTTATACATGCTACTTGTTACGTTTGAGTTGTTTCTGCTTATTAGTTTTAATCTGTATTCTCAAGACATGTTATGATTATGATACTAAGCATGTTAGTTAAGGAATTCAATTATATATTATTATGTGAGAGTCGTCTACATATATATGCGATTCAGCTTTATTATACTCCCGTCATTATGGAAATAAACTCTTACACTTAGATTTTATTTTTAAACTTGTATGTTCGCCAATACTTTTGTATTGATCGACGCTTTTAATACATGTTGCAGGAAAGTTGATGATGCAAGAAATCAAGTTAGGACAAGCTTTAGAAACGCACCTTAAAAAAATATTATGTTATACTTGTTAACTTTATTCGAAACTTTGTATTTGAATTCTTAGTATTTATGAAATTGAATTTAATTATATTGTCACAATATTGTTATGATGCTTTTGAACAATTTGCTCGTCTCATCCCGATGTTTCCGCCATCGGTTGGGGTGTGACAGATTGGTATCAGAGCCATAACTATAGGGAATTAGGTAGAATTGCATGTTCGACCTAGTCTATAGTTTAAGTACCATACTCTTGACCATTTGTGATACTTGTCTAAAATGTTATTCTTTCTATCATGCTTCTCCCCCTTTTGATCCTAAAACTTACAATATGTCTTTCCTAAGACATGAAATACAACACACGCTTTTGAGTATATTCTTGTTCCACAATCGAAATAACTCATCAATACAGGGGTGATTCCCGCCATTGGTGACGAGTTTCAATCCGTTTTACATGTTATTTCGCACGAAATTCACCATCAAGTCAGGAGTGATATCCATATCTTGATGGGAGTTTAATTTCATGATCTAGTGGATCCTTATTGACGATTCGAGATTATATCTTGATACGTTCAATAAACCACAATTTGGGGACGAAATTGTCAAGCCAGGATTGACATCCACACCTTGATGACTGGTTCCGCTCCTCAATTTTCAATCTCGCCAAAGTTTCGTATTTTTCGATCAAATTAGGGACATGTACTAACTGGAAGGGTAAAGTACCGTTAATCGCTTGGCGACGAGAGTATTATACCTATTAGGCCAAATCATGTCTCCTTAATTCGAAAGGACTTACGAGTCACTTTGGGATAGTCGAAGTTTTTAAAACTGAAACACTCCAACATTTTAACAAGCCTCTCTTTTATGCTATCTGACATTTTATGCTATATAATTCTTATTCTTTCATTTTTATTTCAATGTCACACTATACTAAAATCGAATTTATGCACGACAAACTTTGCATTTATACTAAATCTATTACACAACGATTCTATAGGTGCATACTAAACATCATACTTGATTTGGATTACTGGAACATTATATGTGATAAACTCGTTATAAAACCACATCTTAACATGTATAGCACTATGCTTAGTGCTATAGGAATAGCGCACCGCCCTTGAGACTTGGGGTCATGTTAAGTAAACTATTTCATACTAAGTAAACTATTTTACACTATGTTTTAATAATATTAACTAGTCAACATTGCGTACATGATGGTTTGACTTGTTTATTCACATGTTTATGTGGTAGACTCGTCATTAACTTTGATCAAGCCACACTTTAACATGTATAGCGCTTGTGTAGCGCTATAGGAGTGACGCACGCCCGTATTCTTGAGGTCATGTTAAGTAAACTATTTTACACCCTCTTCGTTTCAACGATGATGGGTAGTCTACATTGCGGTACACGATGGTTTGACTTGTTTTTTACATGCCAGTAATCCGTTAATCTTGGTTAAACTAAAATATATCATCTGTATTATACACGAATGCGCGAATACGCACACTTACACTTATACTCATACTTATACAGTATACTCTTTCATACTTAAATACCATTATACTTATATACTTGAGATTCTATATACGCTATCATTATCACTCGTAATACGCTAATAAACACTAATCGGGACACGAAACGCAACATGACTTCGATTAGCGAAACGGACGTAATATGGTATAAACATGGTGGATACGCTGCTGGTACTTCCTATATATAAGTGTTAATACCATATTACTAATGTTTCGTAAAACGTGCCACGAGAAATTTGGTGTTTCACTGCTATATTTAAGGGCAAACCTTAATCACTCATCACCTAATTCTCAGTTATACCCGCATACTTCGAAATGTCATTATTTCTTTCCTAAGCCTTCCTCTTGAATGAATTTCGGGACGAAATTCCCTAAAGTACGGGAGATTGTAACGCCTCGCGTTTCCGCAAAAAATTATTTTAGGAAAAACGTGTCGTACCACTGAATTATTTATTTGTCTAATTTATTATCATTAATATTATTATTTATTTAGTTATTATTTTTATAGATAATAATAACAATAATAATAATAATAATGATGAACAAAATAAATCCGACGTTTTATGAAACTTGTAATCGGATCTCGTCGGTACGTTCGGGCCACTCAAAAACTTTAGAACGAGTTAACAGGCTTTGGCCCAACACACCACCTAAACCTAACTTAAACCCTAAATCTCAATATATAACCTAACTAACACCCTTACACACACTCAAAACCAACATACTAGCCGCCCCTCTTCACACGATCCCCCTTTTTCTTTCTCTGACATGTTTCCGGTCGCCGGAGAAATCCCGGCCGACCACCGGTTGCTCACAATCACCACACCACTACCATTTCCCTACGCCGCAAACCACACCCACAAACACACATCCCTGCCTCACCCCCTCGCCCTCACTCTCCTCCCTCTGCAATCGAACTGCCGGCCACCATCCTGGTGGCGGCGCAACAACGGCAACAGGCCGCTTTTAGCGGCGGCGGCGACCGCGTTTAGTGGCAGCGACGGAGGCGGTGGCCCAGTGTCGACCAGCGGTGACAGGGATTGCAGATAGCTCAGGTTCGAGCCTCAATCCCGCCGGTTCAAGTTTAGGTCAGTTAGGTTCGAGTTCTTGTTCGGGTTGTTCCGATCTATGTCGAGGTTGCTTCCAGTCGATTCACATCAGTCTCAGGATCAGATTCAAAAACGGTTCGATAACTGTGTTTTCCGGCAACCGGTGACAACACTGGTTACTCGGTTCAAGCTCAACTCTGTCGGCGTATGAGTTAACTAGGTTCAGCGAGTTAACTCAGTTCATACTTGTTTCAGTTCCCGGTTCAGGTTTCATTCTGATTCTGTTTGAGTTTCGGTGTGTTACAGTTCGGGTCATGTAGTATTTTGGTTACGAGACTCGGGTCGAAATGGTCAAAAGCAGTCACCCGCAGTCAACCGCAGTCGACGCGGATCCGTTTCGGTCACTTTAGTCCACCTCAGTTCCGGCTCTCCTAACGGAATACTCGGTAAACTTTTAACCACGCAAACTTTATTATTTTGTTTACATTTTATGTATAAGACCGAACTTGAACCGATACGTCTAGCAAACTATAAAAGCCTTCCGAGTAAAATGAAAACATAATATATATGCAAGTATGTCGAATCAAATGACGACGTTTTAAATATACAATAGTGGAGTTATATGTTGCTTTATTGATTGATGAGTTTTAAACATTTATCGACAACATGTGTTGTCGGGATCGTCTAAAAACAGAGGAGACTCTGTCCGTTTTTCCTAAAAATCCTTGGAACAAATGCGTTAAATAATACGAGCCCATCGGATTTAAATTAAATCCTTAAGAAAATATTTATATATGTATATATAAATGTATATTTATTCTAAAAGCATTTCATTGCCCTCGTTTGCACATGTATGATGATCTCGGCTTGACGATGTCAAAACTCTTGAACACTTCACGGCATACTAAAGTACACTTCGTAAAATGTGAGCATACTCGACCCCTTTTTACACTTTAACGCATTTTGGGTGCAAAATGTATAAATTACAAACTTTATTTTTAACAAGATTAAATGTGTTCCCAATACCAAACGAGTTATCGATTACGCTTATGTGAATTATATGTGTTAGATTAAACTCGTTTATACATGCTACTTGTTACGTTTGAGTTGTTTATGCTTATTAGTTTTAATCTTTATTCTCACGACATTGTTATGATTATGATACTAAAGCATGCTAGTTAAGGAATTCAATTATATATTATTATGTGAGAGTCGTCTACATATATATGCGATTCAGCTTTAATATACTCCCGTCATGATGGAAATAAACTCTTACACTTAGATTTTATTTTTAAACTTGTATGATCGCCAATACTTTTGTATTGATCTACGCTTTTAATACATGTTGCAGGAAAGCTGATGATGCAAGAAATCAAGTTAGGACAAGCTTTAGAAACGCACCTTAAATAAATATTATGTTATACTTGTTTACTTTATTCGAAACTTTGTATTTGAATTCTTAGTATTTATGAAATTGAATTTAATTATATTGTCACAATAGTGTTATGATGCTTTTGAACAATTTGCTCGTCTCATCCCGATGTTTCCGCCATCGGTTGGGGTGTGACAAATAACTCCCTAATATAATACCAGTCAACACTTTAATCAGAATAAAAATTAATAACACCCTAAATATATAAAAACAGAAATAACTCTACATAAGTATATCAATATGGTATTCATATTAAAGATAAAAAAACACTCATTATTATGGTGTAATTTAAAATAAAAAGAGTTACGTATAAAAAGTTATTGATGTTTAAAAAAGAAGTGGAGAACTTTGCATGTGTATTAATGTTAGTTTCTTAATTTAAAAATATTAAATTTTACTTTATACCCTTAATCTAGAAAATTAGTTAGTTTAATAGTTAACATTATTTACAGAATTGCCACTCTGGCCTCAACCATTAGATTAAATATTTAATGGTTAGATTTTTTCTTATCCTTCTCACACTTTTAAATATTCTTACAATAACCTCACTCTATATATATATATATATGATGATGAATTCTAAATTTATTCACAAGTCTTGTAATATAATAATAATAATAGTAATAATAATAATAATATCTAATGTTAAACCACAATATTATTACTATCTTAGCAATCTGGTTTTAGCACAAATCATAACTATTTTGTTATGTAAAATCATCTAGAATGCACGTGATTACAAATATTATACGATTAACTCGTATGAAAACAATTAACATATTGAAAAAAATAAACGCGATTGTATTTAGGGATCGAATCACAGAGAAAAAAAATGATCATTGATTTAAACCACAAACTTCAAGGATGTTACAGGTGGTTGATACCCGGTGTCGACTTTACACCCTATTTTAAAAATCTATCAACTTTACGTTCTCTAATTTCCAAAATGCATCAATATTGAACCCTGTTGTCTAATGACATCATATTTTTGTTTGGTTTATTATGAAATGACAATTATACCCCTTTTTCTTTACACTCTGTGGTTTCTAATAACTAACATTTTCAGTCATTGAATCGGGTTAATGATTCTCGCCTAGATTATTTTTAACCTTACAAAGTAAAATGACCCACTAAGGTTGACCCTTCAAAGTTAAATGGCAAATTCAAGATTTGATTCACAATTCAAGCCTTGATGCAGATAATCAAATGGCCAAATTTTTTATAATAGACAATTGAAGCCTTGATTCACATAATCAAATGGCCTATTCAAAGTCAAAGGTCAATTTTGTTTGATTCACAATTCAAGCCTTGATTCACTTAATCAAATGGTCAATTCTAAGTTAAATGGTCAATTCTATTTGATTCACAATCTAATGATACAGTTAATGATCCAAACACACACATTGACGGTTAATTATGGGCTAAACACACACACTGACTATCTAATAATGGCCAATTTTGTTAATGCAATTTGACTATCTAATGATCCAAACACATACATTGACTTCACAATGCTATATGAAGGCAATTTGGTTAATACACAATGCTACATCAAGGCAATTATGTTAATGCACATTGACTTCACAGTTTGAGAGTTAATTAGTTTGACTTTACAATACTATCTAATACGATTTGACTAGTTAAATTAGCATACTGTTTGACCATAATTAAGTCAAACATGCATAATTTAGTCATCAAATTCTCCATTCTGTCATCTATAAAGAACTATCATCAATAAATAATCATCATCAACAAACAAATCAATAAACAACAATCATCAATAAACAACCATAATTTAGTCATCAAATTCTTCAAGTGTCATTACATACATACCTAATAAACAAGCATAATTTAGATAACCTACTGAATAGTGACTTAACCTACTATTTAGATAAGTTAACTTATTGTCTACATCATCAATAAACTAGCATAATTTAGATAACTTAACCTACTGTTTGGATAACTACTCCTGATGCCATTTAGGTCTAGGATCGGCATCTCCAGGATCAGGTGATCAAAAACCATGGCAACTACCCTCACTTCAACTTTGATGAACGCACCGATACATAATTAGACATATCAATCCTTAAATTAAATTAAACCTTGATCATTCATGAACACATCGATCCAAAACTCTAAAGGTAACATGATCCCTTAAACCCTTAAATCCTCGTCGTTCATGAACAGTAAATCCTTAACTCATCATATTGATCCAAAATTAACAAATCAATCCAAAATTGTAACTACTAGCCTAAGATTAGATGCAAAATCATCACATTAATTGACTGATATTTCAAAATGACTCAACCATAACGAGTGAACCAGAATTATACCTCTTACAACTCTGAGAAGATTCGTGATCATTATTCTAATAGGCATGGTTTCAGTAGGAGAGGAAGAAGACGAGTTGAAGGTATGGTGATCGGAACAGTTTTCGCCAAAAAATGATAGTGTTCATTTAAGTGTGTGTGTGAATGGAGAGGGTGTAAAATGGAACCGATTAAGAAAAAGGGAGGTGGGTGATATGAGGCAAAATGCACATGATTTATATCATATTACACTCACTTTTTATTATGTTTTGTTAAAGAAATATTCAAAATAGGCTTAAATTTGTTGATATTGGATGTTCAGGATAAAACTGACGCAAAATGACAAAAGAAGCGAAAAACGAAGAAAAATCAAGAGAAAAGTCAAGTTGTGGCTCAAGACACAGGTTATGTCTTTATGACACGCCTCGTGCATGATCCTCAAGTCATGAAAAAGTGTTGATCTACTCAAGACAAGGCAAAATGGTGGTCCCCATAGTTAACTAAGTATCAAAGATACAATCAGAAAAGCCCAAAACTTCTTAAGGTCCAAGCTACAGGTTACTCCCCGCCCTTAGCTTGCGGGAAATACTAGATCATATTGTAAATAGTCGTTATTAGAGGCTAATTTTATGTATATATGGGTTCTATAAATATCCATCCCTTATAACCTTATTCTATACAAAATCAATACAATCACATTCACACACACAAAGGTGTTTAACTATACGTGCAACAACAATTGTACCATAAAAAGATATATACGTCCTTTGGATTTTCTTTCAGTGGCAAATTAAAACCAATAACAGAGCATGTGCATCTTTCAAACTACTTGCGAAGTTGCTTGTAATAAAGAACTTTTTGATATAGTTTATAAACTTCTAGCAAATATTGTTTGACACTACATGATGTTCGTGCACACGATGGGTTAAAATAGATCCAAGTGAGAGTAGTTTAAATAAATCGAGTCCTTTTCTAAACTAAGAATTTACATTTGATCCTACCATTTAAGATATTACAATTATTTTGGAACCGCTAACTCATACACCCTATAAAGTTACAAATAATTTACGTTTGTATTAACTATTAAAATAGAACCCTCAACCACTTTATACAAGACCACTTTTACTACACTTATTGATATCAATGGGCTCCAAACCCTTCGGGTAGATATTAACTATTTAATTAATCACAACTTAACTTGCCTATCAGTCTATCACACTATTTAAAATAACACCTTAAACTAATAATGAAATACAAATAGTTAAGTCCCTGCTTTCTTTGGGTAGATATTTAAAATTACTATAGGGATTACTAGAAGAAATGTTAAGGGTTTAGGGTTAGGGTTTAGGGATGCATATCATGACCAATATCACAATTGTATAGAGTTTATTCATTACACGGTGTCGATAAAACATAGATATGTAAAGCGAAGGAGTGATACAAATTACATATAACTTAATCACTATTCTACTAATGCAATCGCCAAAACCAAAATTTAACCACCACATATTTTTAATGATATACATTGACTGTTTATAAGGTTCGCTCTAAAATCCCAACTTTCATATCATCTTCCAGCTGGCTTAAGAATCTCAGAGAAAACTGTATCCGACTTGAACCCTGCATCACTGCTACTAATCGATGATGTCCCATTTCTTATCACGGTTGATCCTGTAAAGATAGAATCATCATCATCTGCTGTTGTTGTCCCTCCTTGCATCATAAAGGGAAGTTGTTGATTTTCCAACACAACTTCACCAGCGGTTTTCTCAGAAGCATCTTGTAGCTCTAATGCAAACTCTAGTCCCCAAACTACTTCATCCATGGTAGGCCTTTCATTTCTTTGACCTTTCAAGCATCTAATCACCACATCTCCAAACTGCCTTAAACACTCGGGTGCAATCACACTCCTTACTTTTGGATCAATTATCTTCTCCAGTGTCCCCTTCTTGTAACAAAGTTTCCCCACTCTGCCAAACTCACTTGTTCTTTTGGCAGCGCTTGAATCAATACAGGTCTTGCACACAACACTTCAAGGAGAACAACTCCAAATGAGTACACGTCAGATTTCTCCGTGAGTTGTTGGCTTCGGTAATATTCAGGGTCCAGATACCCAAAACTACCCTTCACCACCGTGCTAACATGGTTTTGTGCTTGGTCACTAGGGCCTATCTTCGACAAACCAAAATCAGACACCTTAGCAACCCAATTTTCATCCAGTAAGATATTTGTGGACTTGACATCCCGATGAATGATTGCACGTTTCACACCCGTGTGGAGATAATGTAACCCTTTGGCTGCACCAATGCAAATTTGGAGACGGGTTTTCCATGGCAGAGGAGGCCTGTTTGTCTTGTACAGATGTTCTCGTAGAGTCCCGTGAGCCATGTAATCATAGACCAGTATCATCTCTCCCTCATCATCACAGAATCCAATCAGGGACACTAACTGGACATGGCGTAGTTTAGACAACATCCCAATTTCAGTATGAAATTCCATAAGTCCTTGATTTGATGATTCGTTGAGCCGTTTGATTGCAACAACAGTTGAAGCATTATCAATGTAACCTTTATACACCTTACCAAACCCACCGATGCCTATGACAAAATCGTCATTAAATTCACGCGTAGCTGCTTTCACTTCTGTAAGTGAAAAACGACGGCATCGATCCGATGGCAGTGTTGAATGTGAAGACTTTGATTCACTACACGCTGGGTGGTCTGATGACTTGTTTTTGGTCGCACTGTAGTGTTTCACTCCTCTTCGTTGCTGGAAAAATATGAGAACTAAGATAGACAACAAGACTAATGCTCCTCCAATACCTCCAATTATTGTGGCATATGGAGGTTTGCTCTTTTTTACAGTAATCTGCTCGATTGGTGTGGTTGTAGAACTAATTTCTGGGTTTGGGCTCGCGAGACTTCTATCCATGCTCAGCTTGAAGGCTTCTAAACCGTTCAAATAAGCATCAAGATATAATTGAGAACTGGGATTAGGATGCATGGCGACCCACAAATATTGCTTGCCTCTACTTCCATCTGGGTCATTGACATACACAACGTAATCCTTGTATACAGGATAACCGCTACCTCGTGTTAAAGTGAATAGATCAATTTCATCATCAGCAGTTTGATTGTTAATGAAGATTTTGAAAATCACCTGACCTTGTTTTGTATATTGCGGTATAATGTTGCATAGATGGAGCCTAAGCTTGTAAAAAAACCCAGAATCAACGGGAAGTATCCAAGTTAAATTGTATGTGTCAGACTGATTGCCCATACTCCTTTGGGTTTGATAAACTAGTTCAGGTGCAGTATAATTCGGTGTCTCCATGCTATATATAATTGGCTTCTGCAGATCATAAAAGGGTGTCTTTCCAATTGCTGCTCCGAATATGTACTTCTCATCTTGTTCCCATAACCTGTACATACCAGTATCTTCTTTACCAGATATTTGTTTCCCACCCATGTTTAACCTGTACATATTCTCAAGCGCCACGTCATTGGTTATTTGGGGTCCTGTACTCATCCCAACCGGTTTCAGGTTCTTAGAGTTGAAGTAGAGATTTTCGGGCATTGAAACGATTTCAATACCGTTGATGAAGGCATATGAGTTGGGTGCGGGTGTAAAGGTAACGCTTAGGATCTGTGCATCTTTTACATAGATGATGAACTCTTTGACGAAGTTGGGATTCTGAGGAGGAAGAGCTTTTTCCAGAAAGGAGGCTGTTTGGAAAGCACTAAAGTTGGTTAACAGAGTGAAGCCATTGGATGTTACCGAGAAGAAAGACTTTTCTGGTTTGAGGTTGGAGTAGGTGGCAGGATAGAAATATAGGCGGAGGAATTTGGGGCCTTCGGAGACCGGAAATGAGTAAGTGAATGAAGAAGCGTTAAAAATTCTAGCATTAGAATGAGGAGTTGGGGATACTGAAGGATCCAGTTGCAAGGAAGTTGCTGAAAAGGAGGTGGTGGTGATGTTGGAAGGCACGAATTTGGAATTCTGATCACCGTCCCATATCCGGTCAGTAGTGGTAGTGGTGGGTGTACCGCAGGCGAGGAAGAAGTGATCGGTGGCATTGTATGGTTGTGCAGTGGTGGTGGAGGCAAGGAGGAGCACCGAAAAGATGTGTAAACTGAAGGTTAACATGATGGTTGATTAGTAGTATGAGTGCTTGAGATAAGTATTATTTGGTGGTGTTTTTATAAATCATAGCAGCAGTGGTCAGATCACACTGAAAGCTTATCTGCTTGCTTCAAGAGTAGACCTGAAAAGTCTTCTTCAAGAACAATTCCAGAGTTATACGTTTTGCGTTAGGAGTTGTACTATAGAAAGAGATACCTTTGCATTGCTTTCAATTTTAAAGTACATGAAGAAAAATCCATCTGAATGAGTTAATAATAACAGGACCATAAACTTTATGGCTGTGAGTGAACTGACCCCGCCACTTTTATATAACCGAATTACACTACATAGATGGCATAAAAACAAAACAAAACAAAACAGTTGAGATCTAAACTAGTCCAGTAAAACATATATGCACCTTATTATTGACATCGAACTGTTTGGATTATCATACTGTATATTCATGTAATCAGTTTGCATTAGAAAAACTACATGATAACTACCCACTAATACTAACTTGTCAACTATTAGGATACTTGTTTGCTCTGATTTTTAAAATTCAGGAATCAGAAACCAGAACCACAACGCGAAATCCAGGAACACCAAAGAACCCAAGCAATCTCAATAAAAAATATCAGAGACTTGCAAAAGTCTATCTGGTTATAGTACGACATCAGAACAGAAGCAGCAGTTTCATTCTGGTTTCCTGCACATCTAGATCTCCAAACAGGTCAATCGTAGTCAATCCTCGAGATTAGGTGGTCGTAGAAACGCATCACAACTCGGTCCAGTGTAGTTTGCACAAGAATTTCGAGCGATGGTGATAATATGTCTTCGATAGTTTTGGCAGGCATGTAAGAACTAAACATGTTGACATTCATTATAACTTTTTAGAGAGAACGTATTAAATAATGAAGTCGATTTTAAGTGTGCGAACACTCAAGACCATGTGGCTGATCGATATGTTTACTAAATGTTTGACAAAGGTTAAGTTGATGAAGTTTTGCAATGCTTTGGGACTAGTGGAAGCTAACGTTGAGAGGAAATATTAAAACGTATGCAACGTTAGAGATAAGGGCGGTTTGGTTGATCTCATAGGGCAGATGGAGGAGATCTTAAAAGATAACAATTAGTTTATTTATATAATATAAATATCAGTTATTAACATACTTGTGCACTAAGGAGTTGTATTGTGTGCCAGGGTACGGGTGGGCCACCGCACTGACCCAAACCTTTAACGGCTCAAAAATTTTCATTTAATATTTTATAAAATAAATATGAACCTAAAAATATTAATAATTTTCATGTAGTAGAGATTGTTTGTTTCTTTAATAATTGTACTTGGGGTTCAAGTTTGAATCCTGTTATTTATTTTTGTTTCTGGTGCATTTAAAGCTTTTTTTTGTGTTTCCCATGCATTTAAGATTAATCAATACGGTGGATTGGAATGATCAAAAGAGGGCAGGGGAAGAGGAATAGACTTTTGCTCTTTCTTGTTGATCATGTGACCCAAAAATATATATTTGTTTACACATAAAGATAAAATACTTTTCTCTTTTTGTCAATTACATATTGATATTATTTTCAGAGTATACCAATAAAGATAAAAAATCATAATTTCTTATGAAATAAAGTGCTAGATATATATACAAACTGAATGGAAAGATATGTTAATTTGCATATGAACACGTCAGTTCCTTGACTATGCTTTTTCATAATTACAGACATGTTGAATCATTTTAGTGAAATTTATGGTATTTTGTTCACACAAACACCAAACATTGCGACGGTTCTGAACTGCTGATTAATTAGTAATATGACTATTGCCCAATCGTAAACGAATAAAAAACAACTAGACAGCATCAAACATTACGTTGGTTCGATAATCAAAATGAAATATTGCTCAAATGTAAATAAATAAAATCATTATGCCACACCATACGTCACATCCACGTGTTAACCATACCACCGTCTCGCCGATTCTCTCTATTTTCATTTTACTCCGTATCCGATCATCATTCATTTTCGTTCATCCCAGATTTTGCGACATTTGTTTTCACAATTTAATCTAAAGTTTTAATTACGGAATGTTTCACTCCCATCATTTTTATTACTTCGGTTCTTTTTCGATTATTTGGTTGTCTTTTTTTACTATATGTATGTCAAGTACCGATTTGATGAGCGTTGTACTACTGCCAATGGATAAAGTGGTAGCTTTCCAAAGTGAGTGTCTTGCTTCAAATGCTTCAATGACCGGAGTCCAGTTATTATACCGATTCATATTACCCCCAACTTTAAGACCAATGTACACGAAAGGTAGCTAGTGAGCCTGATTTACATCCAAGGAGATTTGCCATATGGTCACTTTCACCCTGAGACAACCCCACACCATATAAGCACGACTTATTGAGGTTAATTTTTAAACCCGAAACTAGGTAAAAACACCTCATTAAGCGCCTTATATTGTTAATGTTTTCGATCCAGCATTCTCCCAAAAGCATTACGTCATCTGCAAACACAAGGTGTGAAATGGTCGGTCCCCCATTTAGAAGTGATATGCTTTTTATTAAGCCTGAGGATACCACACTAACCATAAAGCTTGAGAGAGCCTCCATTGCCAAGATAAAGATAAAAGGTGAGTGGATCACCTTGTCTTACCCTTCTAAAGCATGGAATTCACCCGTAGGCGAGCTATTAACCAAGACAGAAGAACTATAGGAAAGGAAGATGCCTTTTATCCACCGCCTCCATTTATCGGGAAAGTTCATTGGTAGAAAAACTAAGTCCACAAAACCCCAATTAGTAGTGTCGAAGGCCTTTTCAAAGTCAATTTTGAACAAAAAGGCCATCTTTTTGGCGCTTTTAACCCATGATATGACCTCATTGGTAATGAGAGGCCCATCCAAAAATGTTCCTATCAGATAAGTAGGCGGATTGCTCCTCTGATACTATCGAACTAATAACCGTTTTAAGCCTATTAGCAAGCACTTTTGAAATAACTTTACTAATGCACCCAATAAGATTAACTGGCCGGAAGTCGATTAAGTTAACCGGGTCTTTAACTTTCGGAATGAGATTGATAAGGATGAGCTGCCACCTTTAGAATATGCCTAGTCTCGTGAAACTCTACCATCACATTATAAAAATCGTCACCCAACAAGTCCCAGAAGTGTTTTACAAATGTGAAGCTGTACCCGTCTGGCCCAGGTGCTTTGGTTCCCCCGCAATCTCATACTGCATTTTTAACTTCGTTAAAAGAGAAAGGAGATACAAGAGACATACCCTGTTCGTCCGTGAGTTTTCTGAGATGATGACAGGTGAAATTGGGTCTTTCTAGCATCGGATCTACAAATTTGTCTTCAAAAAATTTCTGAACCTCATCCTTCACCGTTGGCGGGTCAATGCACCACTTTTCTTTGATCATGAGGCCATTTAATCTGCTCCTTGAAATTCTGCTGTTGATGTACCCGTGGAAGAATGACGAGTTTTCCTCCCCGTTGACGGCCCATTTAACTCTCGATTTCTAATGCAAGTCTTTCATATTGTTGTCACTGATCTGCGCTACCATCCCCTTGTTTTCCAAGTATTTCTGACTCGGCCTCAGTTAGATTTCGTTCTTCACAGATTTAGTTTCTCAGCATGTTTAGGAATTCGTTTTCCAGACTTTTTTTGTTCTTGTTCCACTCTATATATGCCTTCTTCACACACCTTAGTTTCTCGGCTAAGAAAACATCAGGTTGTCTAGTAAAGGCAAAAAAAGTCACAGCAGATCATACTGTAGAATCCAAACCTGGTTTTGAGAGCCAAGTGTTGAAAACTTGAAAGGGATGTGCCGAAGTCCGTAGGTGTAGTGATCAAAATAAGTGGACAATGGTCGGATAAGTTTCTTGGCAACGCCCTTAGTGATGCAGTAGGCCAAAGTCCCAAAAATTTATCAAATACTAAAATACGATCTAATTTGCTAAGCTTGGTACCTCCCTCCAACCACCTGGTGAATTTATAGCCATTCATAAGGTACTCGGCCAGATTAGATTCATAAATGAAATCATTAAAATCAGTCGCCGGGGTTGGATCAAAAATACAGTTCCTTCGTTCATCAGCTGATCTAACTTGATTGAAGTCCCCTAATAAGATCCATATGCCCCCAATAGACAATTTCCTTTCCTTAATATGATTCCACACACACGTTTTGCTGGTGCCGATTGTGGAGCATATACATTTAGTGTATGCATCGGTTCACTGACGCCTTTCAATGTACCGCTAATTCTCAGAAAATACCTGTGTTTCTCTGTTGCTGACCTCGTGAAAATGTCAGGATTCCAGAGACATGCCAAGCCACCCGATCTGCCTTCTGAAATCTGTCATAGCTGATTCTTGTGCCATATTCGTACATAGTCTCTTGTATAGCAATGAAGTTGATTCCGTGTTCCTTTTTAATACTTCTAATCCAACTTGCTTTGCGGGTATTACCCCCCCACCCCCTATATTTATGGTAAGATAATTCATTGATGCATAACTTTTTCTCCTTCACCCCTAACTAGTACTTCGAAGTGACTGGAACAATCAGCAACGTTCATACCAGTGATACAACCCACTTTAATGGTTGCCTCAATCTCTTTGTCGACGTCATGTGCCTCTACCTGCTCCCTAGTAGTTTTGACATCCGTTCCGTTCCTCTGACTGCCCACGCCAGGTGGATCACAGACCCCATCGACTATTGACTCTCGATTATTACATGCCCCGACATCCTCTTGAGTAGGGTTAGATGGAGGAGACATTGATACCGAGAGAGATGTTGGTGGAGGTCTGAGAGAATCAGGATAAACTGGAAGTGGGAAGTCACAAGGGGGTTGATTGGCTTTAGGGGATAAGGGTGAAACGCATGCGGGTCTTTTAGAGGCCGGTTGCCTTGGGCTGATATTTGGCCCATCCACCAAGTTATTGGGCTTGTGATGTTTGCCTGACAATTTGCAAGGCTCGGAAGTGGTCTTCCGGATATTATTAGAAAATAAACCATCCGGTTGGGTCCCACCTTGTTTAGAAGTCATAAATGCGGAATTAAAACCCTACCCCACACTTGGACCACTATACGAGGAAGCGACTTGGGGAAATGCAGCTGAATCATGATGAGAGACGTTTCCCATGCAGCGTCTGTTACCCTCGTGAGACTTTTCACATCCAAGTTCATCTTTTCGACTTACATTGCCTTTGCCGATCCCTCTGCTTTGTTAGCTCCGTCGGCATCGCTTGCACCGGTAGCCGGATTACCATCTGTAGGTGTGATTATCATCTTCCGCACCGGCCTGTCGTTGTTGCCATTAAGGTAGTCGGGAACCCATTCTTTCATGACTTCTGAAACCCAACTTATATAGCCAATTCTCCCATTTACATCCTTGCCAAAGTTCATCAAAACCCCAATAATCTTAAAAGATAAATTACAGTCTTTCGAACTAGCCCCAAAAGGGTAGATAACTTCCCCAAATGTTCTTACGATCATGTTGAAGACATCCCTCTCCCAGGCATGCATCGGCACCCCGTCGATGCAAAGCCAAGCCACCTGATCCGAGAAGGTGACAGTAGTGCTCACAGAAAGCATCACAGTGAGTTTTGTGAACAAACCTTAGCAAAGCCCTGAGACCCTCGACGTATCTGATGCCTGAATTCTCCATCAAGTTGCAGAGAACATTAAGATCTTTTGCTTCAATTATGAGGGAATTGTTGGCCCATGGTCACTTTAGATTTGCTTCAAGAATTGGAAATTCTAAGACTTTCTTCTTCCCGGGATCTGCTCCCGTTACTATCTCCGTATAGGACCTCTCACCTACGAAGGAGTTTTTTGGTAGATTAGGTTGAGTTTTGTGCTCAAATGGAGGTGGCTCACTGATAGGTTTAGGCTTGGAATTTGTGGAGTCTTTGGGTACAGGAAGACCATCTCTACGAAATCTTGCTAGATCCACCGAAAGCTTTGCGCCTTTCATCATAACCTTGTTAAGAACTTGAATCATCTTTCTAGTATCGGTCACGTTGTCGTATCTGATGAAGGCGAATCTGTTGCCTCCCCTATCAAGCTTCTTGGGTATGAAGACATCAGCAATATCCCCGAAAGCCCTGAACTCGTTCCAAATCTCCCCTCTCGAGCAGTGCTCAGGCAAATTAGATGCGATGAAGGTAGTTGCGTTGTCAAACTCGAAAAGATCTTGGTAAACTGTTGTTTACCGTGCCATTTCTTTTTTCCTCCGGTGACAGGTATCCGCGGCCGTTTGTCTTCTTTTTCTCTCTACCCCATTTTGGCCCACAATATGTTTATTTTATTGGCCCGTAAACTGTTGTATTGACCTTGGAAGAAGAGTTTTATTCGTTTCTTTGTTTTTTGTGTATAAGTGATATCAATGTACGAAAATTACACCGGTACAATGCGTATATTTTTGAATTGTGTAAAAATTTAAGTTGATGCAATTAAAAAAACAAACAAAATAGAAGGTTTTATTTTACATATTTAAAAACACTTTAGGGAGAATCTAACCGGTAAAAAAATGCATGTAACAACACCCTTGTAATATATGCTTTTCTTGCAAGGAATTTTGTCAGATGTTATCAAATGCCTCAGTGACAATAAAAAGAATATGAGAGAATGTACCTTGAAAACTTTGGCTGCTTGGGTTGCTGTTACCCATCTTGATAAGATGGTACGTCATTTATGCATTATATTTTTCTCTCTTAAAGTTGCATTAATATCTTAATTTGTGCATTCTAATAATATTTAACAGTATTAATCGTGAATTTTGGTTATTTGTAGGTGTCGAGTATTACTATTTCTTTGATTTATGCAAAACTTAGCGTCGTTTGCCTGTCTTAGTTCAATGCACCGTCATTCGGGCAAGCAACAACCATGTCTTCTGAGTTTCATGTTGTCTCACAGATGCAGACACTTGTTGCCTCAAGTAGAGGACAACCTTGGATGTTTTTTTACAAATCAAGGTCGACCAACTGTTTGAACAGTTTTTTTCCTTATGAAATTCTGTCTATATGTAGAGCCGACTCAACGTTTTTTGAGACCATAAGCAAACCGCTAAGTCGAGGCCTTTTTGCAGTAATCCTTTTTACGATTCGACACTGAGTTATTGGTAAAATAAAAAAAATATTATAGATTTAAAAATATTAGACTATTAGCAATCAAATTAAATTATCAAAATGCTTGAATTATCAATTGCAATGAAAAAATCTATTTATCGTAATGCATAATGCCTAGATTATCAATAACAATGAAAAAAAATAAATTATCATAAATCAGATTATATAAAAATAAAAAATACTATATTAGCAGGAAGCTCAATCACCATAAATAGAGATGTAAAAAACGCTGACATATGGACTCGAACTATAGTCCAAACAAAAAAGGGAAGGGCTACTCATCACCGGACGAAAATAACAATATGTTTAACTAAAAAGATTACACATGTTAATAACCGCATTAAATCAATATATAGGGCTTTTTTAAACGGAGGCCCAAATTTTATGAGGCCTAAAGCCCTAACTTCACTTAGATCACCTTTGGGTTGGTCCTGTCTGTATGTTTGACTAATTCAACTTGATTGATATTTTAAAAGTTTTGAAATAGGCTTTACATGGTTAACGTTTAATGTTGTCTAACATTTCTCGCCACAACACGGGTTAATTTCATCTAACGTTTGTATAAGTTTGTAATCTCTAAGTCCCCAGCCGCAACCTGACGAGGGTTTCATCTAGTTATTATTATTAAAGAAACTTGGAGCTTAAGTTTATTATACGTTTATCCAATTGATGTGTGTTAATATCACATTAGTATTTCAATTTGAATTTGAATTTGAGTCTAATTCAAATAGGTTCTATTGTGAGGGTAAAAATATTGACCCATAGGTCGTAGATAGTTCTTTTTAGTTTTTTGCCTTCATTTGTTTCTTCTAGTTTTTGGTGTCATACGTTCGTTAGAGCAAGATTTGGTTGTTGTGGTTTGTATGTGATGACGTGGGTACTCGGAGATCCCAGTCAGCAAAGTCAAAATCAATAGCGATCGCAAGAAAGTAACAAAAAACGGCAAACATAAACTGAAAACAAGAAGCTGAAAGTCGGGAGCTGGAAGCTCCCGACGAGAAGCTAATACACCAATGGCTGATGATATGAAGCTAAGGTTACTGTACAACCTCAGAACTTAAACAGAATGGGTCAAACTGATTAGACCTCTCTCTACAACACATAAAGGTGTCCTCGAGACACACAAACCTGAAACATACCTTAAGAGGCAAGGCTAACCCTGCAATCAGCATCAGGGAAGGATAAGCTTACCAAGACTAGAAGGTACCAGCTGGCATGAGGCTCCCTTGGGCAGAGCAATCTGCCTATAAAAGGAGAGTCTTATTCCAGCACAAAGTAAGTCATCTCTCTCACTCTCAATCTCACTCTAAACTCTTAGCCTTTCATTTTGCTTACACTCTTAAGATCACCCTCTGATTCTCACTCCAGAGTCCAAACGCGGGAGGCCACCTATCGCGTTAAGACTAACAGTGTTCTTTGATACCGATGAGCTAACTTTTGGAGTTGATCATGGACCTTCCCCCTGTTATACTCTTGTTGCTTTAACAAGTGGCGCCCAGCGTGGGGTTGCACTACTTAGAATAGTTTTTCCGGTAGTTCAGTTCTGTTCCTAAGTTACCTTCTTTTATGACTGGAAAGGATCATCATCTAAAGGAAGTCTCAAGCAGTTCCCTGCCTCGGTCAAGCCCTCCGGTTACTCCCGGAGTCGGCAGCTGCTCTACCAACACGGACGGACTTCATGTCGCACCGATATCGCAAGATGCACAACAGTTCCAGACATCTCCCTCTACACGAGTTCTTCCATCTTCACCTAGTGAAGTTCTCTTCCCGGTTGAAACCATGGAAATAACTCCAGAGGGAGTAAGAAGTGACTTTATACAGTTGAGGGAACTCTTGAATGGGTACGTTCGAGAAGAACAAACAAAAGGGGTTAGTGTACGTTTGTCTTATGACGAGTCGAAGGTGACACTCTCCCCTATGCCAGCTCCATTGTGCTCTACTAAGTCTCTAAGTATTTGTCTAGCAGGACCTAGTCCTGACCCAAATCCATATCTTATGCCTGATGGATCACTTTGGGCAGGGAGCTATTACACTAACTCCCCTCTTTTCCTTCCAAGAAGCCTAGAGTATCCGTCGAGCAGCTCCTCCAACAAGCTCAAGCTGCTACCCCACCTCCACAGACAACCTTTGAAGAATCACTCTGATCGTTGCCTTTAGCCAGCAAAGCTGTAGCTGCAAGCTTGTCACCATCTTCAAGGTTCCAGCAAAGCTTCCCCATGCATGGTGCTTAGCATCCATAGGTTGCCTTTCTAGCTCAACTAAGCCAGCAGCTCGCAGGAAACCAAATGTGGCAAGCTACCCAGGTTGGAACCCCAAGTTCAGGCCCAACCAAACACTCAAGCAGGCACCAGTGCTAGTGGAGTAGGGGTAAATCCTTATATACCTTCCCATGCCTTACAAACCAAATTCGTTGTCATGCTTCTCGGAAGAGATAACTAACTATGTCTTCCAAACAAAGATAAAAATGCCTTCAAATGTTAAGACATACGATGGTTTGGAAGATCCTGAGGACCATCTCAAGGTCTTCACAGGAGCTGCTACATTTGAGCGTTGGAATAACGCTAAATATTGCCACATGTTCATGCAAACCCTCATTAGGGCAGCTAGATTATGGTTATGTGGGCTCCCCACCAGAAGCATAACATCCTTCAACGACCTAACATAGAAGAGATGCACCAGGGATGCCACTGTCATGCACCAGATACGATACAACAAAAAGACCATGAAGACTTGCGGGCCTTCATATAAAGGTTTGAAAGGGAAGGTTTGATGTATAGTGGGGCAACTGAAAAGATGAGGGTGTCCGCCTTCATAAATGCCATAAAACCCAAGAAGCTTCTAAGGAGGTTCCATGAAAATAACCCCAAACGATGGAAGAAGCTTTCAAAAGGGCAAAATCATTCTTAAAGGGTGACGAAGCCTTAGAAAAACAAGCATCCAAAAAGACAGAATAAGGAAGCTAGAGGGAGCCACCTCCTTCGTCCAAAAGGTCAAGATTTCAACCCTTCGTAGATAGGCGACCATTCAAGCTCTATGAAGGAAGAAGATTCGAAGAAAGAAAAAGATCTCCTCGTCCGAACAGGAATCGTGACAAAGGCAAACACATCTTCACCCTCCTCACCAAGACACCCCAAGAAATCCTGTCAATAGAGGAGGTTACGTACAACTTTCGACCTGCCAGACCCATGTCCAAAGCTGCTACCAAAAGTGACGCAAGCAAATTTTGTGCCTTTCATAATGACACAGGGCACCACACCAACAATTGCTACCAGCTAAGGAAGAGGATAGAAGAAACTGTCAAATCAGGGGAGCTAGCTCACTTGGTGAAGGAAATAAAAGACAAGAAAGAGGGGAAAAGGAAGTCAACATTAACATGGTGTGGTCGGAAAACAAGCAAGAAGGCAAAAGAAGAAGGACCACACCATGGAACCAACAGTTCATTTGCTTCCCTCCTACGGATTTAACCGACAAGCTAGAGATTCTCATCATCGTAGAAGCCGAAGTAGAAGGCTCCCTCCTCGACAGGGTATACATGGATCTAGGAGCTGCATCTAATATCATGTACCAAAGATGTTTTGACCATCTCAAAAGTGAAACAAAGGCTCGTCTACAAGCCACTGATACATCCCTCAGAAGCTTCAGCTGGGAAAAGGTACAACCCCTAGGAAAGCTAACACTCAACTTATGTTTCAGGGATGGTGACTTACCAAGAATAGAGGAGCTTACTTTCATTGTCATAAGCTCCCCTTCAAACTATAACCTATTGATAGGAAGGCCGGGACTTGCAGCATTTGACGTTGTAATGTCTACGGCACACGTTTCCAACGGATAAAGGTATTGCCTCATTGGTACCAACGCAAGAAGCCCTTTTGATTGCATCCATGGAAATGGAGGAAGGGGAAAGCAGTAAGGCAAGTGAAAGTCCAGTTGATGAAATAAGCATCAATGACTCTTACCCAGAGAAGAAGATAAGAATCAACAACCACCTCCCCGACATAATCAAACACAGGCTGAAAGACCTCCTTTGAGGGAACACAGACATGTTCACCTGGTGCTCGGGAGACATGGTAGGAGTACCAAGAGAAATAGCCGAGCATGCACTAAACATAGCTCCCACATACAAACCGTCACACAAAAAAAGAGAAGTTTAGCCCTTGAGTGAAGCTTAGCTGCCTGTCTGGAGGTAGAAAAATTAGTAGAAGCTGACATTCTAGGGAAGGTAAAATATCATTCTTGGTTAGCAAACTCTGTCATGGTAAAGAAACCCAACGGTTCTTGGAGAATGTGTGTTAAATTTAAAGATCTCAAAAAGGCATGCCCTAAAGGTTGTTACCCGTTGCCGGAAATCGATTCAAAGTTAGACTCACTCACGGGTTTTGAATACATGTGCTTCCTCGATGCCTACAAAGGGTATCACCAAATCAAGATGTTGAAAGAAGACGAAGAGAAAACAACATTCCACACCGATAAAGGAATCTTCTATTACAAAAAGATGCCTTTCGGGTTAAAGAATTCGGGGCAACGTACCAACGTCTCGTGGATAAGGCCTTCTCCCAACAAATTGGGAGGAACATGGAAGCTATGTTGATGATCTTGTGATAAAAGTCATAGGAAAGAAGACATGCTTCAAGATATCAAAGAAACATTCCACAACCACAAAGAAATCAACATAAAATCAAACAAAACAAGTGTTCCTTTGGGTTTGAAGAAGGAAAGTTCCTCGGTCACATAGTGGGGAAACAAAGTATAAAGGCAGATCCAGACAAAGTTCAGGCTATCATAGAAATGACGTCTCCGAAAACCAAAAAGGATGTCGAAAGCCTCGATGGAAAGATAGCAGCTCTCAAACGCTTCCTCCCCAAGTCAGCAAAAAGATCATTGCCATTCTTCAAGACATTGAAGGATTATGCTGACAAGACAGACTTTATGTGGACGGAGGAGGCAGAAGCAGCCTTCATAGCACTCAAGGAGCTCATAGCTTCCCTTCCAACCATGGCAGCACCCATGAAAGAAGAAACAATCACAGTCTACATGTCGGCAGGTTCAAAGACTATAAATATCTCATTTACTTTATAAACCATGGGCCTTATGCTCAATTTCATATATACTAACAGCTCCCTAAATACACTTATCCACAAGACAAGAAGCAATAAGCTCCGTACTTGTGGTGGAAAGAGGAAGGGAACAAATACCTGTGTATTTTGTGAGCAAAGTCCTAAAGGCAGCTAAAATCAATTATTCCCCAATCGAGAAGCTGGAACTAGCACTAGTGCACATGGCAAAAAGGCTAAGAAGATACTTCCAAGCTCATCCAATTCAGGTCATCACCAATCAGCCACTAAGAACCATCCTAGAAAAGCCTGAGGATTCAGGATGGTTGGCTAAGTGGGTTGTCGGCCTGGGGGAGCACAAAACTGACTACATCCCAAGGAAGGCCTACAAAGGGCAAGTGTAAGCATATTTTTTGGTAGAGATGCAATTAGTTACGGAGGTAAATAAGATAGAAGAGAAAGGGTGCCGAACGATAATCCTAGGGAAGTGGACGTTATTCTCAAATTGGGCTTCTAGTATAGAAGGTTCCGGGGCAGGTCTCATCATTACAGGCACCCACAGGTCGAATATACTTATGCACTCTGTTTTGACTTTCCCTGCACAAATAATGAAGCTGAATATGAAGCATGACTGGCAAAAACCATGTAAGTAAAGGAGCTGCATGCCTTCACCGATTCAAGATTGGTAGCAAGCCAAGTGGGGGGAGAATATACAACAAGAGAACCATCAATGATAAAGTACAAGGAGAAAGTAAAGGAACTCATGGGCAGCTTGAATCTTGCTCACTAACTCAATTATCAAGAACGAAAAACAAGCAAGCCGACCCCTTGAGTAAGCTAGCTTCCTTAACATTTGCACACCTTACAATGAAGGTACTTGTCGAGGTAGTTAAAGCAAGATCCATCGAAGAAGCTGAAATCCAGGATGTGGTAGTAGAAAATAAAGACACATGGATTACGCCCATCCAACGGTTCTTGGAAGAAGGAAGGCTCCCCCCCCCCCCAAAGAAGCAGAAGCTGCCAAGATCAGGAAAAAAGTCAAACAATGTGTCCTGGAAGAAGGGAAGCTCTACAAGAAGGGTTTCCGATCCCTGTTACTACGTTGTGTAGGTCTAAACCAAAGCAACAACTTGATCAAAGAAGTCCACGAGGGCATTTGCGGATCACTTGTGGGAGTAAGAACAATTGTGGCAAAGCTAATGAACATGGACTACTTCTGTCCCACGATGCACAAGGATACGGCTGAACTCATCCACAAATGTGAAGCATGCCAATTACATGCTCCCGTGAAAACAAGCCCGAAGCATGATCTTTGTAACATCCGTCAAAAACCGGGTTAACCAAACCCGCTTCGCTTATTAACCGAACATCCATTTAAAAATTTCGTTGCGTATTTAATGCTCAAATTAACTTTATACAATACATAATTAATAAATATATTAGAATTTAAAATCTATAATTGAAAATTTATAATAAATAATGAAATAAAAATAATATGCTGATGCCGGGTTTCGAACCCGGGTCAGCCGGGTGAACCTCAAAGACTTAACGCACAAACATTCAACCACTCCGCCACTTGACTCACTTGTGCTATCCAGTGAAATAAATAACATTTATAATAAACCTCGAAGTTGAATTCGGTCACTCAGCGCGCCCAAATCACTCTCGCCGGAAATCCCGACGAATTCGTCAATCATTGACGTTTTCTTTTGACATAACGGATGCATTTACATCAACGTCGGTTATAACTGAAAAACCTTAAAGTCACTCATTCAAATCATCAAACCATAACCGAATAATTTTGAATTCGAAACCGGAAATGCAATTAAATCTGAGTTATACTTTATTCATCCGTTGAGCTCGCGAGTTTATCAAACTTACACTCTCCAATTCGCTCAGAAAACCTCGCCGCAAGTCGCCGGAATCCTCTGTAAGTTAACCGGAAATTATCGCCGGAAAACCGAATTCATTCCATCCCTTCTGGTTACTCTAAAATAAGATTTTTAGAGCTCATACCGACATCACCCACACTCACCTTAAACTCCCTGAAGAATCTCTGTCGCAAGAAATACATCGCCGGAATTCTCTGCAAGTCGCCGGAAAACCGAGACTTTCATCAAAACGGTAAATACCTCGACTCTTTCGGTTTCAATCCACTGTTAGACTATTACTAACTTCAATCCATCACCCAGAATCAATCCCAGACGACGTTGCCGAATATTCAGCTTTCGCCAGAAAACTTCTGGAATTTCCAGAATCACGCTGTGAATCGGTATAGTCACCTAAACCTTCTGTTAATAATTGTTTAGTAACTCAATTTCACATTTAATCAATCAAAACTGTTGATTGATCCGAACAGACGGAGTACACAAATCAGAGCCGACGTCCATTGCCGGAATTCCGAGAAAATACAGTCTGATCGGTACATTCGATTCCTGAACTCATTTTATTCATCACATTTCAACCAGTAATATGTTCTATGAACAACTCAATCAAGAACAGTTGAATAATCGTCGACTGAGTCTTTGAGTGAAGAAGACGAAGTCGACTATGTTTATAAGATTAATTAAAATCAGTATAATAAACGGGTTAGACACACAGTCCAGCAGTGGACTGTGTGCAAACAATGTACACACGTCTCGAGTTCGATCCCTGACCCAACCTCACTCTCTTAAATAAAAATGCTATTTTTAAAACCGAACCGGGATAACTCACTGAATGATGTTAAGTATAATAAAAACCAGAATATTAACCAGGTTAGACACACAGTCCAGCAGTGGACTGTGTGCAACACTAAACCACAGGTCCCGGGTTCGAGACCTGTTGACGGCACCGGTTCGATAGAATTAAAATCTTTTTAAATAAACGAATTCTGATTAAATTAAATAGTGTATAAATATAATTAAAAACAGAAATATTTCGGGTTAGACACGTAGCTCAGTTGGTAGAGCTGCGTGCACGCGTACGAGAGGTCACGGGTTCGAGTCTCACCCAGCGCATACTTACACAAGACCGAACCGGTCAACAGTCAAATGGTCAACGGTCAACTGGTCAAAAAGTCAAAAATTTTTATTTTCTTTTATTTATTTATTTTATTTAAAAATCAATTAAAAAATACTTAAAAATAATATTTTTAAAGTTAGAAAATTTCCTTGAACTCACAAAAATAAACCGAACAATCCCATTAAGAACACTAATTAAAAATACTAATCTCAAATAAGAGTTTATTTATTTATCGAACTATTATGTTATTATTTAGGTTAGTTCCCTTGCCGATTTAATCCGAATTCGTGCGCATTCATCATCAATCCAAGAAACGCACCCACAGTGAGTGAATTCTTACAAATTCCCCTTTTTATTCATGTTTTGGGGTGTATCATGTGTCGCTTAAACTAATTCGCTTATTCAAACTCGTGCTATACCATATTATGATCTAAACTTAGAATGTAAATATTGTTTGTTGTTATGTATTACATATTGTCAAGTTGTATGCAAATTGTTTGTTTGGCCCATCAGTTCCTCGTGGGAGACGAGTTGAACAACGCGTGCCTTAAAACTCATTCATTAGGCCCATCAGTTCGTAGAACAACGCGTGCCTCAAAACTCATTCATTAGGCCTATCAGTTCCTCGTGGGAGACGAGTTGAACAATGCGTGCCTCAAAACAATCTATTATTGTATGTGTGTGCAATATTTAATATTATGTGTTTTATGAATAAATTTACATCTACATTTACTCATATGTGGTTATGCACTTTATTTTATAATCAATTCAATAAACACGTTTAATGTTTTAATAGGATTCACTCGCCAACTTTTTGTTGATCCAAAAACCATTTTTACACATGATACAGGTGGACAGGATGAAGCAAGGAACACATAGGAAAATGCCTTAGAAGAAAATAATGAAGCCTAGAAAGATGTATAGAACATGTTGTAATTATGATTGTATGATCTCCTTTAAATTGTAATAATAAATATGAAACATTATAATAAATGTCATGAGCTTTGATGAAAACCCAATCATGCCCCGATCACCTTTTCCGCTGCGGGTCGGGGTGTGACAATCTTGTCCCCATCATAACTGCCTGGCCATTTAATAAATGGGGAATGGACATAGTGGGACCCTTCCCACAGCAGCCGGCAAGTCAAGTTCCTCTTGGTGGCAGTAGATTATTTCACAAAATGGGCAGAAGTCAAGCCATTAGCAAAAATCTCAGGAAAGAATGTCACCAACTTTGTTTGGGAACAGATAGTGTGAAGGTTTGGGCTACCGGGGGAGATAGTGACCAACAATAGGAAACAATTTGCAGAAAACCATTTAGTACTTGGTGTCAAGACCTTCATATCAAACAAGTCTTCAGCTCTGTTTGTTACCCACAATCAAACGGATAAGTAGAGCGATTGAATTGCAGCATTGTAGAGGGGTTGAAAACTCACCTAGGGAGACATGGAAAACAATGGGTGGAAGAGCTCCCCAACATTTTATGGGCCATTCGCACATTAGAAAAGACAAGCCACCAAAAGACCCCCTTGAGCCTCTTATATGGCTCAGAAGCTGTGATACAAGCAGAGATCAGAGTTAAGACACTAAGAAGTTCAAGGAAAGACTACACCTCCAATGATTCAGAAATACTTTTGAACCTTGGCCTACTTGAAGAAGCCAGGGAAGCTACTTTGATCCGGGAGGCAAGATACAAACAGAAAATGGAAGCCTACTACAATATAAGGGCCAAGAAAGAAGCCTTCAAACCTGGCGACTTGGTACTCAGAAACAACGAGGCAGGTAGGCAAGAAAATCTTGGAAAAATGGGCTCAAAATGGGAAGGCCCATATGTTATCGGTGAAGTGTACAAGGGAGGTTCCTACAAACTTGAGACACCTGATGGCAAGAAGGTATCAAGGCATTGGAACGGGAAGAACCTCAAGAAATTTATAGTCTAAATAACTAGTGTGATGATGAAAACAAACTTGTACTTGGCTATATTCGTTTAATGGAAACAAAGATAGCACTTTGTTAAAAATCCATCATTGTTCTATCCTAAGGGTGAGCTCCTCCAAACAACGCTCCATGGGATCCAACGTTATATCTACCCATGAAAAAGGGTGAACTCCTAGGCCATATCGCTCAATAGGAAACAAGGCGCTATAGCTTCCTGTATAAAGGGCGAGTTCCTAAAACAACACGACACTATGGACTTAAAGAAAAATAAAACAACTCCATGAAAGAGGGTAAGCACCACACCAATTCAGCTTCATAGGCTAAAGTATTCAAAACATAACAATCCTATGTCCAATATACCACGACAATAAATATGAAATGTTGACTAGAAAAGAGATAGAACTACAAAAACTTGCATCGGTTCTTTTCTAAAAAGTTCAAACCAAGTGACTGCAACTCTTAGTTTTAATTTGATAAATAAAGACATTGCAAAACAAACCACAACAGTTAAAGGGAGGCTGAAACATAAGCTCCCCATAGCATATGCCAAACACAAGTTTGAAAACTAAACAAAACATCGCAGAAAAGAAAGCATTGTAAACAAACAAGTATAAAACATAAAGGGAAGCTAAACACTCCTAATGGGGCAGCTCCTACACCATTCAAAGAGTTAACATAATCCATACATGATAAGCCATCATAAGGGCACAACCATCCACAAACACCCTCAAAAGAGGTTTTAAATTGTTCATAACTACAACCGCAAAAGAAAATAGAGAAGACCATCAAGCTGAGCTAGAGCCACCAGCATCCCCAAAGAAAGGATTCTTGTTCTAAGGAAGGTCATCATATAAGTCGTCCAAATCACCAAGGCCTTCATCATCACTAGGAACAAGGGGAGCCGGCTCACCCCTTGCAAAAGACAAAGGGGGAGCATCAATGGGAATAGACATAGCAGAAACTAGCTCAGGCTCCAGGGTCACCTTCAGCTTTTTTGAAGAAGGGCCAACATCCCCACCCTCCTCATCACCGGTCTCAAACAAGGCTCAGTTAGTATAAGCTATAGAGAGCAGTTGTCCACAAAACTCCTTGTTCAAACCTTCTGGCTCCAATTCCTCCAACTCAGCTATAGAACAATCAACCATCTGGGATAAAGCCTCCACATAGGGATAAGACAGAGCCTCCATCTTCTTCACAGCACTCATAAAGTCAGAAAGAGAGTCTGGCTTCAAGGCAAGAAGCTTCTATACGGCTTCCGCCTGGGAGATAGCATCAACTCCTGCAAGAAGGCCTGTATGGCGACCATGAGACATTGCTTTAGAATATATATACCTGCAAGATGGAGATTAAACTCTTGAATATGGAGGAGGTGTCACACCCCGGATTTCCAATCATAAATCCATACACCGGTGGGCCCGGGTGGGGAGTATTGTGACGCCAGTTGATAACATCATTGTCAATTAAACAAAGCACAGCGGAAGTCTTGGATTTAAATTACTATTACAAACCAAATAATATACAGGCTTGTAATAGAAGATCCACATGCGGATCGTATTAAAATGTACAAAGAAAGAATATAAAACAGACATTAGGCAGATCTTAAGGATTTGCAAGATCCTCTTATTTCACTACGGAGCAGCTTCGGCCTATTTCGTATTGTACCTGCAAGCTTAGTCTTTGGACGATACGTCAGCTTTTGCTGGTAAATACACCCAACTGACTCATTTTGAAAACATTTAAAATGATTTTAAGTGCAAAAGGCACAAAATCTTTTATTAACTTGGGAAAGTTACTTTGTAACCTTGTTAACAGATTCACATGTTTGTCCATACATACAGGGCCCAGTACAGAGACCGAGACATGATTAAATACACACCACTTAGAACTCACGGAGGAGTTACCCCCAACGTCTTGGGTAATTTGCATTTGAGCGTCTGTTAGATGTATGCCTACACCCCGCGCTAAGGTCATGGCCATTAACTAATGTAATGAGCGGAGGATATCCAGGACACGGTAATTTAACCCCTGATGTTTAAGTTATCAAACAAAACTGATTAAAACGGAATATGTGGATTTACTAGCCATAATCCGGCATTCGATTGATCCCATTTCTGACCAAGCGGTAACAATTTACCGTAACCCAAGCCCGTATAGGGGAAATAAGTCGAGAGTATTTACCTGAGTTAGTCTTCCTTTATTTTTAATAACTCAGCCGTATACAAAAGTACTAAGTGCAGATAGCATTTACCAGCAAGGCTCTAGTCTGGATTATGGCGTAAGCTAACCAATTAAATATTATCGGTCTTATTTAAGTCATAGACTTAGACCGAGTAGTTTACATGATCAACACGTATAAAGCTTGATTAAACGATGATTGGATGGAATGTAGTTTGAACCCGACAAGTACATTGACTTGCATAATATGGGTAAACTATAAACATTCTGGATTTTGAAACTTAAATGACAAGGTTAAACCCGTTTCGGTTAATTTTCGCAAACTAGTTACATATACTTAACCGCACGTATAATAGCGATATCGGGTAACCGGATCAGTTATGGACAAGTTCTATATGCCATTATATTTTAAATAAATTAAAATATCAGTAGGATATCAGCTTATATGCCCCGTTACGGTTTTAAAATGAGATTATGCCTCATAAGGGCATTTCGGTAATTATATACCGTATAAAAGGAACTTGAATATAATTTAAGTTTATAATCATGAGTATTCTGGAAAATAGTTTATTTATGATAAAATGTCATTAGGATATTAATTATGTGTGTATTTTATCTTTTATGACCAACCTATGCACCGAATGGGCATTTTGGTTATTTAACACATAGTTTATAAATTATTTGAGATTCTGAGTTCATATTATAAACCTACTGTAAAAATATTTAAAATAAGTTTTAATATCAGTATGTAACAAGTCTTGGTCAAATAATATGGTTTAAAACCATACTATGCGTCGAAATGGCGCTTATGTCGTAAAATGATGATTTATGCGATGTTTAACGAAAACTGATGTTAAGGTCAGATTAAAATGTCTTAGATATGTTATTTAATATAACATATCATTAGGTAAAAGATTTATTTTAAAAAGATTTGATTAAAACCATTTTATAAGCCATAGGGGCTTAATCGTCATTTATCGGCATAACACAAGGGCTTGTATGAAAACTTAGATTATAATCTGATTTGACATTCCAAATAATCCTATTTATAATATTACATCAGTAGGAAACTCAATTTCAAGTTCGTTATCTTTAAAACCTTGTTTCATGCAAAAAGGTCATTTTAGTCAAAATGACATAATTACGGAACTTGCGCATAAACTCAGATTCTTATTATGATCATGTAATATAACCTCATAGGGTTATGCTACATTATATTTCAATCATAATGCAACTTTAGATCAGTAGCTAAATAATCTAAATCGGGTCAGAATCGAAAGTCAAAGTAGAAGTCAAACTTCGCGACTTCGGTTGCGAACCGACCCTAGAACTGAAATTGACGAGCCGAACATGTTCATACATGTTCTAATAATTATTACCAACTTGTTTAAGTGTCAAAACAGGTTTCATAACATATACAAGATCAATTTATGATTTTTCCGAAAAATGGCATGTTTGACTTTTTAATATATTAACTTTGACCCGTCAATTGGTCTAGCAAACGTGATCTTCAGGAGGTGCCCTTTATAGGGATTAACACCTTCCTTATTATGATCACTTAGCCATGTTCGTTATGAACAATGGCTGGACCATAATTGTCTTAACCGAAAGTCAAGGCGTTTTCCGAAAAACGTTTGACTTTTGGCTATAAAAGCCTATAAACGAAAATGCAAAAAGAAGGAACACTTACCAGTGATTCCTATGGTGCAAAAGAACTAAGTTGGATGCTCCTTTCAGTTAGGAACTTCCAGAGGAGGGAGAAGAGTATATGAATGAGAAAGTGTAAGTTCAAATGGTGAACTTGGGCACTTATTTATAGTTGGAGAACTCAAAGGAGTTGATGCCACGGTGTTAAGGGGTGTAAGAGGGAGCTTACAAGTGTCCCTAAACGTGGCATAGCAGTTTGGGAAGCCATGGTTTCAAGTAAATGGTTTTTGGCATTTTTGTTTGGAGGCCAAGTTAATTTTCTGCAGACATAGGCCTCTCGCGCCCCGTGAGTGCCCCGTGTCAGTTTTCAAAATTTGACACTTTGGCCCCTTAACTTTATAAAACCCTCTATAACCTCCTAAAACACCTTTTTGGCATATTTAGCCCTCCGTAGCCAATACTTCGCATACCCGGGATTATGCCCGGACATTGTCGAGCTATCAGTTCGTTAAAAGGTCACTCAAAGGTATAAGTTAACATGTTGACACTTTTAATCCCTCCATTATCCAACTTTTATATAATCATGGATTTAATCCCTCTCGTCCAACAAACGGGACATGTGAGAGTTAGGACTTCGTAAAGGACCACTCAGAGGCTCACTATAAGCATGTCGAGTCCGATGTCACTCAGAGGCTGGGCATGTTGACATTTCAGTCACCCAGAGGCCAAATTTAAGCATGTTGACACTAATGGTCATTCAGAGGCTCGGTTTATGCATGTTGACATCAGAAAGTCACTCAGAGGCTTAGTTTGAGCATGTTGAAACCTTTAGTCCTTATTAGTGTTTAATAGACTTAAAAATAAAATACGACATGTGTTATTGTACTATTGGACACGATTTTACAGGGTGTTACATCCTCACCCCCTTAAAAGAAATCTCGGCCTCGAGATTTTATTCACAAAGATGGGGGGTACTTTTGTCGCATTGTGGACTCAACCTCCCATGTATACTCGGGACCTCTAAAGGCATTCCATTTAACCTTTACAATAGGTATCATTTTCTTTCGAAGCTTCTTAACCTATCGATCCTCAATCGAAATTGGTTTCTCAACGAACCTCAGGTTTTCATCAATTTGCACATCTTTGTGCGACATTGCTAGCGACTCATTGGCTAGACATTTCTTAAGGTTAGATATGTGGAATACATCATGAATTCCACTAAGCTCGTATGGCAACCTGAGCTTATAAGCTATAGTGCCGACGCATTCGATTATCTCGAATGGTCCTATATATCTTGGGCTTAACTTGCCCTTCTTTCCAAAACGCATCACACCTTTCCAGGGTGATACTTTTAACATGACTTTGTCCCCTACTTGGAACTTAAGAGGTTTACGCCTCTTATCAGCATAGCTCTTCTGCCTATCCCTGGCAGCTTTGAGACGATCACGGATTTGCACAATCTTTTTCGTGGTCTCTAGGACAATCTCTGGTCCTGATAGTTAGGCTTCCCCAACTTCTGGCCAACGCACGGGCGTTCTACATTTTCTCCTATATAAGGCCTCAAAAGGAGCAGCCTTGATACTCGTATGATAAATATTATTATAGGAGAATTCTATTAGGGGTAAGTGGTCAGCCCAGCTCCCACCTAACTCAATCACACATGCCCGAAGCATGTCTTCCAAAGTCTGAATAGTAAGCTCACTTTGACCATCAGTCTGCGGATGGTAAGCCGTACTAAAGTTTATTCGTGTGCCTAACGATTGTTGGAAACTTTTCCAAAAGTGAGAGGTGTATCTAGTATCTCTATCAGATACAATAGATACTGGCACACCATGTAGGGACACTATCTTGTCCACGTATAACTTAGACAATCTGTCAGAACTATACGTCTCTTTAATTGGCAAGAAGTGTGCTGACTTAGTCAGCCTATCCACTATGACCCAAATCATGTCATTACCACGTTTGGTCTTAGGTAACTTGGTAATCAAATCCATTGTTACCATTTCCCATTTCCAAGTGGGAATCTCAAGCTGTTGTAGAAGTCCTGACGGTTTCTGATGTTCGGCTTTAACTTGCGAACACGTCAGAAACTTAGCTACATAAGTGGCTATGGATTTCTTCAAACCCATCCACCAATAATTCTTCTTCAAGTCTTGATACATCTTGTCACCACCCGGGTGAACTGAGTATCTTAAATTATGCGCCTCCTGGAGGATTAGATCTCTAAGTCCTACAAAGATCGGAATCCAGATTCTATATTAAATCGTAGGATTCCGTCTTTTCCAGGCGTTAACTGATCAATAGATCCGCCTAATCCCTCATTAGGAATATTAGCCTCTAACAGGGCTTGCTTTGTGCATCTAATAGCTTCTCATTCAAGCTATTTCTAAGCTCAATGCTCTTGGCGTTAATACTAATAGTTTTAACCCTTTCTTTGCGACTTAAGGCGTCGGCAACTACATTTTCCTTGTCGGGATGGTAGCAAATCTCGGAATCGTAATCATTGAGTGTTTCCATCCAACGGCGTTGTCGCATGTTCAATTCCTTCTGAGTGAACAGATGTTGGAGACTTTTATGGTCAATTGTAATACATTTCGTACCATACAAGTAGTGTCTCCACAACTTTAGTGCAAATACAACGGCACCCAATTCCAAATCATGAGTGGTGTAATTCCTTTCATGCATCTTCAATTGTCGTGATGCATAGGCAATTACTTTGCCATTTTGCATTCGCACACAGCCCCTGCCGGTGTGCAACCCCTCACAATAAATAACAAAGTTCTCAATACCCTCAGGTAGAGATAAACAAGATCATTGCTCAACTTGTGTTTCAGAATCTTAAAAGATTCTTGTTGTTTTGGACCCCAATTAAATTTGACATTTTACGGGTCAGGGTAGTCAAAGGAGTGGCTATCCTTGAGAAGTTCTCGATAAACCTTCTATAATAACCAGCCAGTCCTAAGAAACTATGAATCTCTGATGGAGTCTTGGGAACTTCCCAATTCATTATGGCTTCTATCTTGGCGGGATCCACTTGGATGCCACGCTCACTTACAACATGTCCAAGGAACTGGACTTCTCTAAGCCAAAATTCACATTTAGAGAACTTAGCATAAAGCTTCTCTTATCTTAAAAGTTCTAGAATGCACTGGAGATGTTTCTCGTGATCAACTTGATTACGAGAATAGATAAGTATGTCGTCTATGAAGACAATGACAAACTTATCCAAATACGATTTGCAGACTCTATTCATGAGATCCATGAATGCTGCTGGTGCATTTGTGAGCCCAAAAGGCATTACAAAAAATTCAAAATGACCATAATGGGTCCTGAAGGCTGTCTTAGGAACATCCTCACTCCTAACCTTCAGCTGATGATATCTTGATCTCAAATCAATCTTGGAGAAATAACTAGCCCCTTGAAGTTGGTCGAATAAATCATCGATCCTAGGTAGAGGATATCTATTCTTGATTGTTAACTTGTTCAGCTCCCAGTAGTCAATACACATCCACATTGAACCGTCTTAACAAAGAGGATAGGAGCTCCCCAAGGCGAGGAACTAGGCTGAATAAAGCCTTTCTCCAAGAGTTTATCCAATTGAACTCTTAACTCATTCATTTTGGTTGGTGCTAGCCTATATGGGGCCCTAGCTACAGGTGCTGACCCTGGTATGATGTCAATTCTGAATTCCACTTGTCTGTCTGGAGGTAGGCCTGGTTATTCTTCTGGGAATACATCAGAATACTCCGAGATAACTGGAAGGTCTTGAATATCGGGCTTAGGCTCATTTATGGTGACTTGTGCCATGTAGATGACACAACCTTTTCTCAAACACTTGGATGCCTTCAATAACGACACCTTGTCTGGCAATCCGTAGTGCGAGTCTCCAAGGATGGTGATTATTTCACCAGATGTGGTTTTAATTTCGATGAGCTTCTTATCGCAGGCAAGGCGGGCTTGGTTATAGGATAACCAATCCATGCCTAAGGCAACATCGAACCCCGCCAATTTCATTGGCAGCAAGGAGATAAGGATGGAATGATTTTTAATGGATATAGAGCATCCATTAAGAATGGAAGTTGCGGTTTCTAAAGTTCCATCAGCAAGTTCTATTATAGTTTTATCTAGAGTTCTTATGGGCAAGTTTAATAGTTTACTAAATTTATGATCAACAAAAGATTTATCCGCACCCGAATCGAAAATAACTCTAGCATAGATATCGTTAATGAGGAATGTACCTGTTATGACGTTATTGTCATTAACAGCTTCCTTAGCAGTCAATTAAAAAGCACGTGCATTCCCCTTCTTGGCCTCTCCAGGATTTGTATTATTATTCTTTAGGTTTTTAGGGCAGTTAGTCTTAATATGCCCTTTTTCATTGCAGACATAGCAAACGGCATCCTTAAGATCCTTGCAGTCTAGGGTCTTATGCCCTCTTCTTCTACAAATGCCATAAGGTTTAGCTTGTGGATCAAAGTTACACTGTCCCCAGTGTCTACGGTTGCAAGTCTTGCATAATGGCATCACAGCCGACTTGCCTTGGTTCCCTTTGAACCCAAATCTCCCTTTGTTTTTCTTATTAAACCTTTGGGAGTTGTCATCTTCTCTCTTTCTTTTCCCGTCAGTTTCAGACCTAACTGACTTTTGCCTCACTAAATCAAGGGTGGGGAGAGAGAATAGGTCAACAGCAGACCTATAGGTACTAGGCTGAGCAGCCTTTACCATGCCCTTAATCTCGGGCGCTAACCATTAATAAAACACGCTATGTGTTTGGTTACATGGGTGATTAGATAGGAAACTAACCTAGATAGGGAATTGAAATCTGAAACATACTTCAGACAGTCTAGGTTTTTCATCGAAATAGACAAGAAGTCTGTCTCTATTTTCTCCACCTCATGGGGTGGGCAATAGGTTTCCTTAACAAGGTCCATAAACTTGGACCATCCCAGATTATACAGGTGTACTTTACCTGTAGACTGGATCATGGCTTTCCACCAGATTAGGGCATCGCTCTTAAAGGATTGTGATACGTATTTGACCACATCCTTATCAGCACAACCGCTGATATCCACAATTGTCTCCATCTCATCCAGCCACTTAAAGGCTTCTACAGCCCCCTTCTCTCCATTGAAGTCTCGGGGCTTACAGGAGACAAAATATTTGTAGGTGCACCCGTCTTTAGAAGAACGGGACCTATCAGTAAAATATATCTTCTTTGGTGTTCTCTTCGCATTTAAAGAGTGAACAGAGCTCTCTCTATGAGCTAATGATGGGGTAATTGATAGTGGTCTAGAGCGAGTAGCACTCGACTCTTTAAGCTTTTCTATGGCCTTACCAATGGCCTTTTCAACAGCCGCATCAATGCGAGCTTGGAAATCGTTATTATTAATATCTCTATTCTCAGCATTGTTAGAGTCAACATCCCGGTGGCTACTTTGTGCCTCATCCGAGATAGCCATTCTTGAGCTTTGGTTCTATAAACCAATAAAAGTTCTCTTAGCCATGGTGTAACAACCATTTGGCTTTAAACATTGGATATAACAATCCATCGCCCATTCAAACTTGTGCGAATAACATCACAACTCTTAGGCTTATCATATCTATATTTGGCCTAGGTCTTAATAGGACCATTATAGGTAAATTAAATTTTTTGACATAGTCCATATATTACTAGACAGTGGATCGTAATGTCACAATTGTCATTGCCATATAGACAATTATATATGTAGCACATGGGCTTGTCACAAAGGACATTTAAAACATAGCTCATAGGCCTGTCACTAATTGACATAAGATTATGGCATATAGGCCTGTCGCTAATGGACATAAAATATGGCACATAGGCTTGTCACTAATGGACATAAAAATATGGCACATAGGCCTGTCACTAATGGACATAAAGATATGGCACATATGCATGTCAGTAATGGACATAAAGATATAGCACATAGGCACTACATCACTATTGGATGTTTGAATCATAGCTCCAAGGGTAATACATCACTAATGGATGTCTAATCATAGCCCTAAAGGCAACACATCACTAATGGATGTTTTAATCATAGCCCCAAGGGCAATACATCACTAATGGATGTATTAATCATAGCCCCAAGGGCAATAAATCACTAACGGATGTTTAATCATAGCCCCAAGGGCAATACATCACTAATGGATGTTTAATCATAGCCCCAAGGGCAACACATCGCTAATGGATGTTTTAATCATAGCCCCAAGGGCAATACATCACTAATGGATGTTTAATCATAGCCCCAAGGGCAATACATCACTAATGGATGTTTTAATCATAGCCCCAAGGGCAATACATCACTAATGGATGTTTAATCATCGCACTGATGATATTAGCCGTGATCAATTTGATCACATAGGCTATATAAGGTTAGGACATAGTCCATTAACTTGAAGGCTAGTGTGGTTCCTCAAGTCACACTACCAAGAGTATGAACATTCTTGAATGTTAACATAACGTACCTTAATGGTCGATCAATAGTCCCGATCGCATTGACCTTAATGACTTGGAGGCTTGAACTTAGTCCCCCACCTCTAGATAGAAGGATAACTTCCCTTAACTATCATGATAGAAGACCCCTTCCTACTTAACTATCATTTTTATATTTGGCCAAATATGTGGTCTATGCCACTTGGCTAATCAAAACCAATAAGATCTTTTGGAATTATGTAGGTGATCATAAATTTCGAGTAAAATCGAGACGATCGCTTGAAAAGGATGAGTACATATATATACAATTCCAAAATATTTCATTAAATGACAATATGAAATTACAATACCTGAAATAAATAAATAAAACTGACTGTCCATGCAAGAATTAAAAAAGAGATAACTTGTCCACGCAGGGACTAAAGAAATAACAATGTCCACGCAGGGACTACATATAATAGAAGAGACTTCACTCGTCCTTCTTTCCCTTAACCAGTTTGGAGAGGTTCTTGAAGAACTTGTTTGTCTTCTTCTGTCACACCCCAAACCGATGGCGGAAAAATCAGAGTGAGACGAAATAGGAGACTTCATAACACTAAATGTGACAAGTGTTTAATAAATAATATTTCATCTCATTGCTAATGGTTCAAGTACATGAATTGGAAAACAAAAATACAACAAATATTGCATAATTAATCTATAAACATGAATTTAAAGTTTGGTGCGTTTCTAGGCATCCTACTAGGTTCCGTGCATCATCATCATCAAAATCCTGCAAATACGATTTTAAAGTATAGTTCAATACAAAATTATTGGCGAGCATACAAGTTTGAGTACTAGCATGTATGTAAAGAAGGTTTGAACAATTCACATGACAAAAATAGTTAACTAGATTAATGTATTAAGGCATGCAATTATACTAGTCAACCCAAAGTGTACCGCTAGCCTAATCTCATCGTCGCAACGATAAGACCGTAATGATTGAATGACTTAACATGACCTCAAGAATACGGGCGGTGTGTTACTCCTATAGCTCTATACATGTTAAGGGAGGCTTTAAACAAAGTTAATGACAAGTAAATCACATAAGAATGTTCCAAGAATACAAATCAAGTATCACGTATTTAAGCATGTATGATTGGATTGTTTGTGTTTGCATAAAGTATAAGTGATTGCGTGTGTTTAATATTATAACGTATTGCACCCAAAAGTGTAAAAGCAAAAGGGGTCATGTATACTCACGATTTGCAAAGAAATTTCAACTTAGTAATTTCCGTGAAGAGTTTGGAGAGTTGGAGGAACACCGAGTTATTTTGAAAGTCTTGAACTTTCTTGATTGAGAGCTTTAGAGAGAGAGAGAAGCGTTTGAGGTGTGAAATGAGTATGAGAGGAGGCTTCTATTTATAATGGGGAATTAGGGTTTAGGTAATTAATGAAGTTGATGGTGGTTAGGGGGTTGAGTTAGGTGAGTATTAAAAACAAGAAACACAATCCAACAAACACACTTTTGCCCAATCCATGAGCTAGAAACAAGAATCTACGGATTATGCCCTTTCACGGGCCGCGAGAGACACCAGAGAAGGCTGTCGCGGGGCGCGAGAAGTGATATTCCGTAAACTTCTTTGATTTTTGTCACTTTTAGTCCCCGAACGTAGTTTTTCCTTCATTTCATACTAAAACTTGATATTTTCACATGTTTTCAAGTGTATAACGTATATGTAAGTATATTTTAGGTATCAAGTATGAATGTATGAGTATTTGCACATATAACAAGTATCGGTTTGTATGTAAACACGTATTTAACAATTAAATGCATGTAAGACAAGTATGTATCAAGTATGAATTTTATTACGATCAAAGTCTCGGATTACAAGATTGGAAAAGAAATACGAATACAAGTTTCCATAAATAGAAATACGATTACAATTTCTAATTAAGGAAAGTACGAAAAGCGAGGCATTACATCTTCTCCGTCTTCTTTACCTGTTGTTGCATTTCTTTCATCCTTTCCAAGTCCTCATTTATGGCCTCAAGTTGTGGCGGAGGTTGTGGTTGTGGCATAACCGGATACTGGTACCCATAACTTGGATATCCAGTAGGTGGATAAGCAGGTGGGAAAGGAGACGGGTAAAGTGCGTTATGCATGATCGCTTGCATGTAAGGCTTATGCGAAAGCGTTTGGTAATCAATAGGGGTAGTTGGGTTAAAAGGATCGTATCCAGTATTATCCGGATACGTTGGGATTGGGTTATTATAACCCGAGGGTGGTGGTTGAACCATTGGCGATGGTGTTGGTTCCACCACAGTCGAAACATTTGAGGGTCCTATTGAATAATGGGGTAAGGTTTGGGCTATGGTGGTAGCGAACCCGACCATAGGCCCGCACGTACCGACATACGTGCTCCACGTTTCCTCCTTGGCGGCTTAGGTGGAGGTTGGGGTTGGTCCATGGGTTCCATGTGGAAATCTTCCTACATGGGAGGTGGTTGAGAGTGATGGGAAGGAGTATTGGCAAAAGTGAATTGACTCTAGTATTGGTTCCATTCGTTAAGACCTTGATAAGATGATCCAGTATAGGAGTTTGAATCACTAAAAATTTCAATAGGATGCGCGTTCGATCATGATGGTGGCATCTCCGGGTCGGAGTCCTCATCCATAGAGTTGGGCTGATCCAACTTATTCTGATCAGCTGGAGGTGTATTTAAATATTGGTTTGGATTAATCTCATCATGGTAAGAATGATCAGAGTGATGGGAGTGGTGTGAATGGTATGAGTGGTAAGAACTTTGGGTATGAGTAGGCGAATGTTGGGCAAATGGCCATGAATCTCCGAGTCCTCATAAGGGTTCGGTGATGGGGATGTGAAGGGATATGGCCTGATGGTCCTCCCCTCATAGGTCCTTTTCCTCGTCCTCGTACTCTTGGCGGCATTTTCGTGTTTAAAAATCAATTCAAAAACATACTAATAACCTAATAATGAAATAAGTAATCCTAGGTCAAAGCCTAGACTCGGAAGTCTAAGGAATGTGCTTGTAAGTTTGAGATTAAACAAAAGTAGGATAGTGTTTAATTCTCTCAAACGTTGGCTTTGATAGCAACCTGTCACACCCCGGATTTCCAACCATAAATCCATACACCGGTGGGTCGGGTGGGGAGTATTGTGACGTCAGTTGATAACATCATTGTCAATTAAACAAAGCACAGTGGAAGTCTTGGATTTAAATTACTATTACAAACCAAATGTTCAAAGTTCGAAAATAATATACAGGCTTGTAATAGAAGATCCACAGGCGGATCGTAAAATGTACAAAGAAAGAATATAAAACAGACATTAGGCAGATCTTAAGGATTTGCAAGATCCTCTTATTTCACTACCGAGCAGCTTCCGGCCTATTTCGTATTGTACCTGCAAGCTTAGTCTTTGGACGATACGTCAGCTTTCGCTGGTAATACACCCAACTGACTCATTTTGAAAACATCTAAAATGATTTTAAGTGCAAAAGGCACAAAATCGTTTATTAACTTGGGAAAGTTACTTTGTAACCTTGTTAACAGATTCATATGTTTGTCCATACATACAGGGCCCAGTACAGAGACCGAGACATGATTAAATACACAACACTTAGAACTCACGGAGGAGTTACCCCCAACGTCTTGGGTAATTTGAATTTGAGCGTCTGTCAGGTGTATGCCTACACCTCGCGCTAAGTTCATGGCCATTAACTAATGTAATGAGCCGAGGATATCGAAGACACGGTAATTTAACCCCCGATGTTTAAGTTATCAAACAAAACTGATTAAAACGGAATATGTAATTTACTAGCCATAATCCGGCATTCGATTGATCCCATTTCCGACCAAGCGGTAATAATTTACCGTAACCCAAGCCAGTATAGGGGAAATAAGTCGAGAGTATTTACCTAAGCTAGTCTTCCTTTATTTTTAATAACTCCGCCGTATACAAAAGTACTAAGTGCATATAGCATTTACCGGCAAGGCTCTAGTCTGGATTATGGCATAAGCAAACCAATTAAATACTATCGGTCTTATTTAAGTCATAGACTTAGACCGAGTAGTGTACATGATCAACACGTATAACGCTTGATTAAATGATGATTCGATAGAATGTAGTTTAAACCCGACAAGTACCTTGACTTTCATAGTATGGGTAAACTATAAACATTTTGGATTTTGAAACTTAAATGACAAGGTTAAACCCGTTTCGGTTAATTTTCGCAAACTAGTTACATATACTTAACCCCACGTATAATAGCGATATCGGGTAACCGGATAAGTTATGAACAAGTTCTATATGCCATTATATTTTAAATAAGTTAAAATATCAGTAGGATATCAACTTAAATGCCCGTTAAGGTTTTGAAATGAAACTATGCCTCATAAGGGCATTTCGGTAATTATATACCGTATAAAAGGAACTTGAATATAATTTAAGTTTATAATCATGAGTATTCTGAAAAATAGTTTATTTATGATATAATGTCTGTAGGATATTAATTATGTGTGTATTTTATCTTTTATGACCAAACTATGCACCGAATGGGCATTTTGGTCATTTCACACATAGTTTATAAATTATTTGTGATTCTGAGTTCATATTATAAACCTACTGTAAAAATATTTAAAATAAGTTTTGATATCAGTAGGTAACAAGTCTTGGTCAAATAATATGGTTTATAACCATACTATGCGTCGAAATGGCGCTTATGTCGTAAAATGTCGATTTATGCAATGTTTAACGAAAACTGATGTTAAGGTCAGATTAAAATGTCTTAGATATGTTATTCAATATAACATATCAGTAGGTAAAAGATTTACTTTAAAAATATATGATTAAAACCATTTTATAAGCCATAGGGGCTTAATCGTCATTTATCGCATAATACAAGGGCTTGTATGAAAACTTAGTTTATTTACTGATTTGACATCTCAAATAATCCTACTTATAATATTACATCAGTAGAAAACTCATTTTCAAGTTAGTTATCTTTAAAACCTTGTTTCATGCAAAAATAACATTTTAGTCAAAATGACATAATTACGGAACTTGCGCATAAACTCAGATTCTGATTATGATCATGTAATATAACCTCAGAGGGTTATGCTACATTATATTTCGATCAAAATGCAACTTTAGATCAGTAGCTAAATAATCTAAATCGGGTCAGAATTGAAAGTCAAAGCCGAAGTCAAACTTTACGACTTTCGGTTGAGAACCGACCCTAGAACTGAAATTGACGAGCCGAACATGTTCATACATGTTCTAATAATTATTACCAACTTGTTTAAGTGTCAAAATAGGTTTCATAATATATATAAGATCAATTTATAATTTTTCCCAAAAATGGCATGTTTGACTTTTTAATATATAAACTTTGACCCGTCAATTGGTCTAGCAAACGTGATCTTCAAGAGGTGCCCTTTATAGGGATTAAGACCTTCCTTATTACGATCACTTAGCCATGTTCGTTACGAACAATGGATGGACCATAATGGTCTTATCCGAAAGTCAAGGCGTTTTCCGAAAAAAGCTTGACTTTTGGCTATAAAAGCCTATAAACGAAAATGCACAAAGAAGGAACACTTACCAGTGATTCCCAGGGTGGAAAAGAACTAAGTTGGATGCTCCTTTCAGTTAGGAACTTCCAGAGGAGGGTGAAGAGTGTATGAATGAGAAAGGTGCAAGTTCAAATAGTGAACTTGGGCACTTATTTATAGTTTGAGAACTCAAAGGAGTTGATGCCAGGTGTTAAGGGGTGTAAGAGGGAGCTTACAAGCGTCCCTAAACGTGGCATAGCAGTTTGGGAAGCCATGGTTTCAAGTAAATGGTTTTTGGCATTTTTGTTTGGAGGCCAAGTTAATTTTCTGCAGACATAGCCCTCCATAGACAATACTTGGCATCCTGGGATTATGCCCGGACATTGTCGAGCTCTCTGTTCGTTAAAAGGTCACTCAGAGGTATAAATTAACATGTTGACACTTATAATCTCTCCATTATCTAACTTTTATATAATCATGGATTTAATTCCTCTCGTCCAACAAACGGGACATGTGAGAGTTAGGACTTCGTAAAGGATCACTCAGAGGCTCACTATAAGCATGTTGACTCCGATGTCACTCAGAGGCTGGGCATGTTGGCATTTCCGTCACTCAGAGGCCAAATTTAAGCATGTTTACACTAATGGTCATTTAGAGGCTCGGTTTATGCATGTTGACATCAGAAAGTCACTCAGAGGCTCAGTTTGAGCATGTTGACACCTTTAGTCCTTATTAGTCTTTAATAGACTTAAAAATAAAATACGACACGTGTCACTATACTATTGGACACGATTTTACAGGGTGTTATAGGAGGTAAGTCTCAAAATGGCTAATGCCAGGCCCAATCAACCACTTCATGTCTTCTTTCAACTGTTTCACTTGTTGCCTCAGCTCTTCCATAACTGCTTCATTGGCAATTCGCTCCCGCCTATACTTGGCCCTCTCAATCCCAAACTCGGCCTTTTCCTTGGAAAGCTGGTTGTTGAAATCAGATAGCTACCTAGCATAGGCTTCAAAGTTCCTCATTTCCTTGTCCATCTTGGCCTGGGAAGATAGCAATTGACCTTCAAGTTCGGTTACCTTAGCTTGAAATACTGTCAAGTCCTCTTAGGAAGTCTTAAGCTCTACCTCTTTCTTCTGCAAGGAAGCAGCAAGCTCATCACTTTTATTAACAGAGGTAGCCCAGCGCTCAATGCTATCATGAAGGGAAGTAACCAGGCGAGCAGCTTGGCATAATCCGGTAGGCAGAATCTTTATTAGACAACTTTGACAAAGCTTCCTTCTCAGCAGGAATAGTCAGGTTCTTCAACTTATCGTGAAAAAATGGCACTACTCTTGATAGTGTTAGAACAACGAACCTTCCATTGAAGCATAAAGACAGGTAAATCAACCTTAATAGGCCCCTTCCCTCTGTCAACACCCACATTCCCTTTCACAACCACCTCCATCTTCTCTTGTACCTTCTCCTTTTCTCCACCCTTAGCATCCACCTTCTCCTTCTCTCCTTCCTTAGCAACCAAAGATGAAACAGATTCCTTCTCAACCCCACAAGGGACACCTCCCCTAGGGAAAACAGGCTTAGAAGAACCCCCTTTAACCCTTTTCTTTAAAACAAGCTTCGGCGCTTTCACTTCACTGGAAACTTGAATAGATTTATCCAGAACACACCTCTTAGCCTCGTTTAGCTTCTTCAAAACAACAGATATCTTCAGACCAGGAGCGTCACCTGTCCCATTAGAAGCTTCCGGGACCTCCTTCTTAACAAGCTTCACCCTAGTAATAGAAGCAATTACACTGACATCATCTTCATCACCACTATAAGCAGAGATAGGATCAGAAGACTGGGGAGCAACATTAGGAGAAGAAGTTCCCCTGGTAGACCTACGAATTGGAGCAGGTAGCTTCTTGGCAGAAGAACCATCCATAATGGACTGCAGAGGGACACTTTCCAAGTCCCCAGCAGTTCTAACATGCTCAGTACGACGGACTACGGAGGAAGCACCTTTAGGGATTTCCCTCTGCTCAATCTCCAAACCAGACGGATCATTCAACAAAATGTAGTCCAAAGCACTCATCTCTACAAAACAAATAAACATAACAGATAATGAGAATTTGGAAAATACATAAAAACACGAGAATCACAAAGTTACATACCCTTCTGATTAACAAAAAAACTGGTTCAAAACCAGAATCAACCCAATCTTTACTAATACTCAACACATAAGAAGCTCCTCTGGATAAGCCCTTAACTTTGTACGGTAAGCACGAAGCCTGAGAAGTAACTCTCGTTCAAGTTCATGGACTTCCGGCTCCTTTTCATTCAAACCCTCAGAAAACTTGCAAGGAACAACAGTGAAAGGAAGCAATCGACCGGAAATAAAAAAGAACTGATTTTTCCAAGCGTAAGTATGACCAACAGTGGTGGAAAGAAGGGGAGCTTCACACTGAGTTTTCTCGATGGTATAAGAATCGCCATTCCAGGCAAGCCGGAAGAAACGACGAAACAGTAGCAACGAAGGTTAATAACTCAATGCATGGTTAAGGATTTCAAAATGCATTATACGAGCAACACCATCAGGGCTAATTGACTCAAAGAAAGACGATAGTAATTCAACACTTCAAGAAAAAAAGTTTGTAAAAGGGTACCGCAAGTTTGGTTGATCAAGAATACTGTCACACCCCAACCGATGGCGGAAACATCGGAGTGAGACGATAACGAGATTGCTCATTGCTCACAACGCTAATAATGACAATATTTAATTAAAGTCAATTTCATTTCAAATAACAATTTTCAAGTACAACATCGATGCAAATACAATACAACAAAAATTGATACAACAAATTTATCCTAAATGTATACTTGTGTGTATCTAAGTCCTTGCTATTTGTTTTCATAGCATCCTCTTCATCAACCTGTAACATGTTTTAAAATACAAGTCAATGCAAAAGCAAAGGCGAGTACACAAGTTTAAGCATAGCATACGTATACGATTAAAGTTTAAACGAATCCTCATGGCAACTATGATTTTACACGAGCATATACAAGGCATGCAATACTACTAGTCAAACCCTTAACACAATCACGCTGTTTAACATGGCCTCAAGTTTACGTGATGGAGGGGGATGCGTGAATTCCTATAGCGCTATACATGTCAAACGAAGGCTTAAAACAAGTTAATGACTAAAGTATCACATAAAGAATGTCCAAGATATAAGCATCACGTAAGCGTATCAAGTATTCATGTGTATAGGATTGTTTGTGCATTTCATACAGTTATGTAACATCTGTCGAAAAACGGGTTTTCAAAACCCGCTTCGTTTATTAATCGAATATTTCAGTTATAAATTTTCGTTGCGTATTTAATGTTCATATTAATTTTAAACGATACATAACTAATAAACATCGTTAGAGTTTTAAAACATAATTAATAAAAACAAAGAAATAGTGAATAAAAAAGATAAATACCGCTGCCGGGTTTCGAACCCGGGTCAGCCGGTTCATTCAACAAACAAGCGTTTCACCACTCCGCCACTTGACTCGTTTGTGTAATCAATGAATCAAATAAAACTTAAGTTGCACCCGTGAATTCATCTGTTTGCGTCAAGAACTGAAACCGCTCAACGGCTTTCAAATAACCAGAAGACCTTTGGTGTGGTCGCGAGTTTCTGAGTGTAACCGATGATTCAATGCCAATTACAACCCACGTTCTTAATCAATTCTATCTTCAATGAACTCGATTCATATGATTTTCGAGATTGAAAACCGAAATGATATTACTCCTAATTTACACTAATAATACCATCGCCTCACATCTCGGAAACACTCGCAACACCCTCAATTTTATTTTTCACTCTAACTTCTGTTCGTGGGAATCACTATCTGCTATCGTCGGACTTTTACCGGAAAACCGAGACTTACACAAAATCGGTAAATTCTCGACTCTTTCGTTTTCAATCCATTGTTAGACTTATACTAACTTCAATCCTTCAACCAGAATCGGTCCCAGACGACGTTGCCGGATATTCTGCACTCGCCGGAAAATCTCTGGAAATTTTCGAAATCACACTGTAAATCGGTACAATCATCTAAACCCCTGATATCTCTTGTATAGTAACTTAATTTCACAACTCATCGATCAAAACTGTTAATTGATTCAATCAGACGGAATTCACAAATCAGAGCCGACGACCATTGCCGGAATTCTGAGAAAAACAGTCTGTTCGGTACATTCGATTTCGTAACTCTTTTTATCCATTACATTTCAACCACTTATATGTTCGACGAACGATTTAAACCAGAACAGTTGGATATCGTTTGTCTGTGTCTTTGAATGAAGAAGACGAAGTCGAACATTATGTATAAGTTTAATTAAAACAAGATATTAAACCGGGTTAGACACACAGTCCAGCGGTGGACTGTGTGCAAACACATAGTGCACGTCACAAGTTCGAACCTTATAACGTACCGACTTTCCGAATTAAAACCAATATTTTTTAAAATAGAATCAGATCAAGTCACAGTATGTCTATAAGATTAATATAAACCGTAAGTTAAACAGATAAGACACACAGCCCAACTGGTTGGGCTGTGCGCTTACAAACCGAAGGACCCAAGTTCGATCCAGGTCCCTGCAACCGGTTCGACCATTTTAAATCCTTTTAATATAAACCAAATAAATTAACATTTAATTAGTATATATATATATATTATATATATAATTAAAACATAGAATATTTCGGGTTAGACACGTAGCTCAGTTGGTAGAGCTGCGTGCACGCGTACGAGAGGTCCCGGGTTCGAACCTCACTCAGCGCACACATTACTCATAGTCCGACCGGTCAACGGCCCGGTCAACGGTCAACGGTCAAAAAGTCAAAACTTTTTATTTCTTTTTATTTATTTATTTAATTTAAAAATCAATTAAAAATACTTAAAAATAATATTTTTAAAGTTAGAAAAAGTCCTTAAACTCACAAAAATAAACCTAAGAATCCATTTATTTACCAAACTATTTCGTTATTATTTTTAGGTTAGTTTTCCTCGTCGGTCAAATTCCAAAACTCGTGCGCATCAAACAACATCAAAAGAACGCACCCAATGTGAGTGAATCTCTACCAATTCCCCGTTTTAATCACATTTTTGGGGTGTATCATGTGTCGCATAACTATTTATTATATTATAAACACTTGTGCATCCATCATATCCGTGATCAAATGTGTATTCAATATGTATCAATTGTTGTGTGGATTATGTTTAGATTAAAGTTATCATTTTCAGCACATGCATTTCATAGGCCCATCAGCTCCCCGTGGGAGACGGGTTGAGACAGGTGCCTCATTCGATCGGCTCCGTTTGATTGAGCCTTGATCTCACAATACATTATCATTCATGTCATATACTCATTCAAGGTGGTTTGTGATTGTTTGTTTATATATGTTTGCTCACATGTGAATATTGCACAACTTTTCAATATAATATACAACAAGGAATCAATAACAATGTTTTTAAACAAGGTTCACTCGCCAACTTTTGTTGACCCAAAACTTCCCCCATTTTACACATGATACAGGTGATCCAGTTGAGACAAGAAACGCGTAGGAAGGCCTAGAATAATAAATCAGTTTAATGCTTTGGATTGTTTTACTTAGTTTCATTTTCTTTGTAATTGTATGGATTTATTTTGACTATTTAAGTTGTAATTTGAATTTAATAAATATGAAACATTTTAGTAAACATCATGAGCTTTGGTGATAATCCAATTATGCCCCGACTCTTATTCCGCTGCGGGTTGGGGTGTGACAGTTTAAGTGTTGTGGTTTTGGTATAAGTAAATATGTCACACCCAAAAGTGTTTTAAACGAAAAGTGGGTCGAGTGTACTCACGGTTTTGCTAAGTCTTCAAGCTTGATAGGTCCACGAAGGGGGTTTGAAGGATTGGATGAGCGTCGAGTTATCCTACAAGAGGAAACGTAGGTTGGTAAGTATTCGAACGATAACGGAGGATTTAAGGAATTTAAATGCAATAAAGTAGTTTATACGAGAAAGTAATCACTTAGACTTAATACTCGTTTTTGACACTATATGACCATTCGGGTTGATGTGATTTCATGGGTCAATATACCCATTAGAATCGTAATGAGAGATTAAGTACTTAGGTGATGTAACCTAGTACCATGAGGAATAACCATTTGATTATCATCAAGAGTTCGGTTAGTATATTCCTATATATATATATATATATATATATTGTATAGTGTAAGTAGATCAAAAACATCATGTAAATTCATAGAAGTCATGCATAGAGGGAGGAGGATAACCTTCCTTTTAAAACCTCTTTCGTATTAGTATACCAATGCATAAGTCGTCAAGAGGACGACAATGATGGTCATGAGTATGTTTAACATAAAAGTAAAAGACAAAAAGTAAAAGAAAACATCAAGTGAGGTGGTGGATTGAAGTTAGGATAGCCAAGGCTTCCAAGTGATCACACTCTACCAACTCAAGTCTTGTTTCGAGAACAAGCTTGGAAGAATACAACACTTGTGGGTAAAACCCTATTAAAACCAAAAGAAAGCCTTTACTCTTTGGACCTTAGACATGGTTATGTTCCAAGTTAGTCTTCCATGAAAGACTTATGAAGATATTCCAAAAGGTATTTCCAAGTAGTAAGGAAAAAGGAAAGATCAAAAGAGAGAGGTGAGTTAGAACTCACTTTTTGGGAGCTTTGATCTTTGAGAGAAGAAGAGAGCTCTTTAGAGCCTTTAGAGAAGAGAGGAGAAGATTGAAGTGTGAGTTGAGAGTGAAAGGGAGTGGGGTATTTATAGGTAATATTTGGGAGGTTGTTAGTTGGGGTAATTAATGTAAGAAACACAAATCTGGCCAATCCTCAAGCTTGAAACGAGTTTTTCCGGATCACGGTCCTCTCGCGAGCCGCGAGAGAGTTAAGACTTCTCGGTCGTGGGCTGCTAGAGGCCTGGCGGGGCACAAGAGCTAAGTATATTATTGGTCGCGGGGCGCGAGAAGGACTATTCCAGAAGATTCTCTTGTTTTTATTATTTTTAGCCCTTTAACTTTATTTATTTTACCAATTTTGCATGTTCTAAGCATATGAGTATATGAGTATCGAGTGTGAATGCGAGCATAAGTATAAGTTTGCATGTTTTCAATGTTCAAATGCATATAACACAAGTAAATATCAAGTATAAGTTTCATTATGATTCAAGTCTCGGATTACAAGAAAACGAAATACGAATACAAGTTTCCAAAAATAGAAATACGACAATACTTTCTAATTTAGGAAAGTATGAAAAAGCGAGGCGTTACAAATACGGGTATAAAACACCAGAAAACCCTTGAACATTGATTAGCAGTCCTTTCCCTGGAGCTTGAGTCTCAAGGGAAGGATCAATGCCATGATCCACACAGAACTGATCGATGTCCGATTCAGTAAGTTCTGAAATTGAACAAGCATATCTTTTTATTAGACCCCATTTGAAACAAGTAAAGCAAGAAAGAAACAACTTACCAAGTTTATAAAGATGGATCGCCTGAAAATCTCACCGGAAAAACCTTCGGATAAAAAGAGAATTCAAAGAGGAAAAGAAAAGTAAAAGGGAAAGAATGAAGGAACGAACGGTTATAAGGAAGTTACAAAGTTAAAAAAAAATCAAATTCCTAACAAGTCGGACAGGTGGAAGGGCAGGATGTAACTGCCACAGCTGGCAGCCTAGGGTACTCGAAGGCCACCCTACGGCAGCGTCCCATCAATCACTTCCGGGCCGCCTAGACACACAAGTGGACAAGTGGGCTTTAATTGAAAGAGGCATATGGAGAAATTGCAAGGAAACTTAAAATAAAAGGCCAAGAGTAGACCAATACCTTCTGACGAGAAGCCCATGGCCATAAAAATAAAAAGCCTAATGCTTCTAGTTCTCCATTTTGATAAAATAAACTCCTTTTCTCTCTCTCCAGAAATGACTTATATTTTATCTAACGCACCACTGAAGCATAACTAAGGCAGCTAAGGACCTTCAAAGAAAGGAAGGTTAAGTGATAAAAAACCCTAGACACCCCTATTTACAATACCGATGCTCATGACTAGGGGCTGATAACGTGGGTACTCGGAGATCCCAGTCAGCAAAGTCAAAGTCAACAGTGATCGCAAGAAAGTAACAAGAATGCCAAACATAAACTGAAAGGAAGAAGCTGGAAGCTCCCGACGAGAAAATAATACACCAGTGGCTGGTGACAGGAAGCTAAGGTTACTATACAACCTTGGAACTTGAACAAAACATGTCAAACTGATTAGACCTCTCTCTACAACACATAAAGGTGTCCTCGAGACATACAACCTGAAACATACCTAAAGAGGCAAGGCTAACCCTGCAAGCAACATCAGGCAAGGATAAGCTTACCAAGACTACCTGCCATACTCTTGTTGCTTTAACAGTATGTGTTGACTCACCTATGATAAGTTTAACATTTATTTTGTTGGGTCAGGATATACTAGGAAGTTTATTTGGTAGGAAGGCTAGGAAGTAATCTTGACCATCTATTAAATAATCAATGGCTAAGATTAAATGGGTTAAATTGAAAAAAAAAAGCGTGTGAGTTAGTTTGAGGGTATTCTAGTCCATTCAAGTCATAGTTTCTCTCTCCTCCAATCCCCCATCATTTTTAAAATGTTAATAACTTTTTCATACGATAATATTTTTTTATAAAAATAGCACCATAAAAACGAGTGTTTTTTTATCTTTAAAACGAGCACACCATTGCTATACTTTTGAATTTTTCCGAAAACCTAGATGCGTAAAACGCAATGAATAGAACAACACACTATAACCCATGTTCTAAAACGCATTCGGGTTTCATATGGTCGTGCTTATGTTTTAACATGGTCATGTCTCTATTCTAACATGATCATGTTTATGTTTTAGCATGATCATGTTGTTTGCACTCAAATTCTGAAAACGTACACTCCAAGTCTAAAACGCAATGGGTTTCACATGGTGATGTTTCTGTTTTAACATGGCCGTGCCTTTATTTTAACATGGTCACGCCTCTGTTCCAATATCCAGGCACTGGGTTTTAACATGGTCATCTCTTTGTTCAACATGATCATGCTTCCCTTTTAACATGATCATGCTTCCCTTTTAACATGATCATGTTCTTTGGTGTTCTTTTACACTCCGGTTCTAAAACGCAAGGAAACCCAAAATCAAGATTTTGCACTACAGATTCTAAAAAGAAATGGAGTTTTAACATGGCCATGTTTATATTTTAACATGATCATGCTTTTGTTCCAACCTGACCATGCTTCTATTTTAACATGATCATGTTCTTTGCACTACATGTTATAAAAGGAAATGAAACCCAAAATCAATATCTTGCACTGCAAGTTCTAAAAAGCAATGGAGTTTTAACATGGCCATGTTTATGTTTTAACATGGTCATGCTTTTGTTCCAACATGACCATGATTCTATTTTAGCATGATCATGTTCTTTGCTTATAAAACGCAATGAAACCAAAAATCAATATTTTGCACTGTAGGTTTTAAAAAGCAATGGAGTTTTAACATGGCCTTGTTTATGTTTTAACATGGTCATGCTTTTGTTCCAACATGACCATGCTTCTATTTTAGCATGATCATGTTCTTTACACTCAGCTTGTAAGACGCAATGAAACCCAAAATCAATATTATAGGTTCTAAAAATCAATGGAGTTTTAATATAGGTTCTAAAAATCAATGGAGTTTTAACATAGGTTCAAAAAAAACAATGTAGTTTTAACATGGGTATGTCTTAGTTCCAACATAATCATGCCTTTGTCTTAGCGTGATCATGTTCTTTGCACTACAGGTTCTAAAACGCAATGGGTTTTAACATGGTATGCCTTTGTTCCAGCATGAACATGCTTCTATTTTAGCATGGTCATGCCTCTGCTTTAACATCCAAAAGAACAAAAATGAAAAGAACTCTAATTAAAACATAATGAGGTGAAAAAAGCAATTGAGGTTTGAGAACATAAAACACAATGAAAATAAAAAATAATACAACTTACAAAAGAACTCCGATTAACGACGGTGGACGGAGAAAGAACTCCGATACACCATGGGGGAACTTGTTGCGGTGGCGTGGGCGGTGGAGCGGTGGCGGTGGATGGTAGTGTAACATCCGTCAAAAACGGATTTACCAAACCCGCTCCGTTTATCAACCGAACAGTCAGTCAAATTTTTCGTTGCGAATTAAATGCCCAAAATAATTTTAAACGATACGTAATCAATTATTATGCGGGGATATGTATTTAGTTTTTGAAAATCTGTCAAAAATAACAAAATAAAAATGTTTTACTCATGCCGGGTTTCGAACTCGGGTCTGTAACCGGCTCAACAACACTTATCACTCAGCCGACCAACCACTCCGCCACTTTGATTTTCTGTTAATGAAGAGAATCAATTAATTCAAATATTCAAGTTAGGAAGTTAAATTCAATCAATTTCCGCCCAAATAGCAGTCGTCGGAAATCCCGACGACTTCGCCGTTTATTTACGTTTCCGCTCAAAATAACCGAAGTCTTAACTCTCACAACGGTTATAACCGACGTCTGAACCCGCGACATCAGCCATAACCGCCAGAGAACGGCTGACTTTGAATTTAGACCGAATTCAGACCCCATTCATCTCGATACTACCCTATAAATTCACCCACAACTCGCCAGAAACATTTCACACTCAAATCGCACCCTTTCTCGGCGAAAACTCACTCGCCGGAAATAATTTATACTTCGCCGGAAAACCGTATCAGTAATCTCTGAGCTTTACTGAACCCCCTAAACTTTTACTGAAGTCACCCACACCCTTTGTAAGCTTTCGGAGGACTCTCTGCTGCAAGATACTTGTCGCCGGAAAAAGATTGCTGTCGCCGGAGTTCTGCCGGAAAACAGAGGAGAACCAGTCGGTACTTTTCACGCCTAATTCCTTTCCTTTTTACTTTATCTCGTCTGTAATTGATCATTAAACGCTAAAGGAACATGAATCAACTTTTCGAACCAGTCAGTCGTCACTTCCGGTTAAAACCAGTGAAAAAGACGAAGTTTCAGTAATGGTTAAGTATAATTAAAATCAAGTTATTTACCGGGTTAGACACACAGTCCAGCGGTGGACTGTGTGCACTTTTAACGCTATGGTCTCGAGTTCGAGTATTGTTACTCACACGCTGCCTTAATAAAAATTCCTTTTTCCGCAAAACTGAACCGGATTGTTTTGGGTATATGTTAAGTATAATGATAACCGAGTTTATAACCAAGTGAGACACACAGTCCAGCGGTGGACTGTGTGTACGCTAACCCACAGGTCCCGGGTTCGAGACCTGTGGAGCACACCGGTTCGCTAGATTAATTCGTTTTTAAAATAAAGGAATTCTGTTTAAAATCTAATTAATATATATATATAATTAAAATCGGATATATAACGGGTTAGACACGTAGCTCAGTTGGTAGAGCTGCGTGCACGCGTACGGGAGGTCTCGGGTTCGAGCCTCACCCAGCGCACAATAATATGCCTTCGAACCGGTCAACGCCAGTCAAAGTCAACGGTCAAAGTCAACTGTAGCAAAAATAAAATATTTTTTTTATTATTTTTATTTAATTATTTTAATTAAAAATCAATTAAAAATACTTAAAAATAACATTTTTAAGGTTAGAAAATAGCCTCAAACTCACAAAAATACACCCAACAATCCTACTAAAATAGATTAATAAAACCCGTTTACTTACCGAACCAAAATGCTATTTATCTAAGTTAATTTCACTCGTGGTTAAAACCATTTCACGTGCATTCAACATCATCAACCGAACGCACCCAATGTGAGTGAATTCTTACAAACTCCCCTTTTTATTCATGTTTTGGGGTGTATCATGTGTCGTTTAAACTAATTCTCTTATGCAAATTCGTGCTATACCATTATATGAACTAAACTAGAATGTAACTATTATTGGTTGTGATGTATTACATATTGTCAAAGTTGTATGCAAATTATTTAGGCCCATCAGTTCCTCGTGGGAGACGAGAACAACGCGTGCCTTAAAACTCATACATTAGGCCCATCAGTTCGTAAGAACAACGCGTGCCTCAAAACTCATTCATTAGGCCCATCAGTTCCTCGTGGGAGACGAGAACAACGCGTGCCTTAAAACTCATTCATTAGGCCCATCAGTTCGTAAGAACAACGCGTGCCTCAAAACTCATACATTAGGCCCATCAGTTCGTAAGAACAACGCGTGCCTCAAAACTCATTCATTAGGCCCATCAGTTCCTCGTGGGAGACGAGTCGAACAACGCGTGCCTCAAAACAATCATTTGGTGTTTGTGTGTTCAATATTCAATATTATGTGTTGTGTGAATAAATTTACATCTACATTTACTCATATGTGGTATGCACAATATTTATAATCAATTGGATAAACTTGTTCAAATGTTTTTCCATAGGATTCACTCGCCAACATTATGTTGATCCAAAAACCTTTTTACACATGATACAGGTGAACAGGTTGAAGCAAGGAAAACATAGGATATGCCTTAGAAGAGAACCAAGAAGCTTAGACTGATAGTTAGAACATGTTGTATCATTTATTGTAAATTTTCATTAAATTGTATTAATGAATATGAAACGTATAATAAATGTCATGAGCTTTGATGATAACCCAATCATGCCCCGGTCACCTTTTCCGCTGCGGGTCGGGGTGTGACAGGTAGAATAGTGGTTTCGGATCTGAAAAACCCAACAGGTGGTTGAAGGTGGTGGTGGTTTCAGATCTAGTTTCCGGCAAGATGGTGGCGATCGTAGGTGGTGGTGTTGGTTGTGATGTGGTAGTTTATAGTTTTGAAAATTGTGGATTTGAGTATACGGAGAAAAGAAATGAATTGTAGATGTTGGGGTTTTTTGAAGATGCTTGCTTTTTTGAAGATGGTGAGTTTTGACTAAAATGCCCATCCTTATATTTTTCATCTTTGCCACATGTCCTACTCCTATTACTTCCTATCATTCCTACCCAAACTAAACTTCCTAATTGATTTTTTCCCTTATTTTGTTAACGACAAATTTGGATCACTGACGGACCACTAGAGTATCATTGTGCTACCAACACAACCACCTGATCATATCCATCTACATTAGGCAATAAAGCCAATATTGGGAAAACCCCTTTTGTAAAAATCGAACCCAGGACCTAATGTTCCCTAAATCATATCCCACCCCTATGATATCACTAGTAAAATATCAAACTCAGAGGATTTGGCTCCTTGACTTGAAAAGAAAAGTTTTGCTACAAGCCAATAGGAATAATCCAGTGATTAATACATGCAACATAACTGTCCCATATATATCGAGGTGTAGACGTCCTTTGGATTTTTAAATTTTAATTAAGCGATGCGTAAGTAAACTATCAAAATGGTCTTTAAGGTTTTGTCACTTTTGCTACTTTAGTCCAAAACTCAAAACTTTTGAATATGGGTTCTTGTGGTTTCAATTTTGTTGCCATTTTTTTCCAAAATCAAAATCTGGTCAAATTTTTCAGTTAACATCCAGTTTTTTTGTCTTTTCCTCCATTTTAATAAAGGGCAAAATGGTCTTTTAACGTTTTATTATAACAAATTAACAAAATCTAACCTTTTTTCCCTTCATTAAAATAGAGAAAAAGACAAAAAAAGCTAGATATTAACCGAAAAATCTGACCAGATTTTACTTTTGGAGGAAAATGACAACAAAATTGAAACTACAAGACCCGGATTAAACGATAAAGTTATGTAGTTGGACCATCTTTTCTATCCGTTCGAGTTTTGCTTCTATAGAGAAGATGAGACGCTCAAAATGAAAGTGTTCGCAACGCATACCGAAAGGTACCAATGAAGCCAGCCATTAATGACTAGTTCGAAGACCAAAAGCGCAAAAAGAATATCATATTAAGAGAGAGGTAATCCCAACTTCACGCGGAACAGTTCATCTTTGAAGTGCTGCGATTCTGCTAGTTTAGAAACTAAGGAGAAAGACAGGGGGCACTAGGTCAGAAAAGTGAGAACTCTAAATTCTCCCGATGTAGGATTTGAACCTATGACCAGTCAGTTAACAGTCGATCGCTCTAACCACTGAGCTACTGAGGAACAACGGACTTAAGGAAGCCGACTTTCGTTCTTTGGACCAACCTATGACCGGAGTTCGTCACCCTCACATACACCGGGAAAGAATTTTGTAGTAAAGTGACAAAGTGACCAAACTTCAAGTACTATTTTAACAGTTTACTCTATCCATATAAAGAAAAAGACATTTGGATTTTATTTAAGCGACCCGTAATTTAAATTTAAATATCCATATATAAAGAAAAAGACATGTGTATTATTCGACTGTGAAGTTGCTTATATATTTAAATCTTTTTGATATCATAATAGTTTATGAACTTGTAGCACATGTTGTTTGGCACTACATGACGTGCACACGATGGATATTTATAGCCACCCACGATTGGATTAAATAAATAGAGCCCTTTTGATAGATTGGGGATGGATTATAAAAAAATTAGTTTAAATGATAAAATAAAAAAACCAACTAAAAAGCCTAAAAACCAAACCAACTTTTTCTTTTTAAATTTCATTTGTTAAATTTTGCTATATTTTATATATAAAAAAACTTTTTTTCAAAAAAAAAAAAAAAACAATTGTACTGCACATGTACAAAATACAAAAAAACCTAACCCCCCTAAAAATAACCCTAAATACCCCTCCCCCACACCCAAAAACTTAATCCTAATTCTAAACCTTCAAAAAATTTAACCCTAAAAACTAAACTAAACTAAAAAGCTAACTCTAAGCATATAATGCATATGTGCAGTACAACTTTTTTTCAAAATCTTTTTATATATATAAAATAGCGAAACATAATAAAAAAGAATTAAAAAAATTGGTATATTTTTAGGCTTTTTTAGTTACTGTTTTAGTTTTTTTATTTATATGTAGTTTTCTCATAATAATCTCCCTTGGTAGATATTATATTACCTGTTATAATCATGACTTATCTATCACTTTTTTTGTTACTTGGACGTCCTTAAGTTCATATTAAATTACCATTTTACTCTTAACATAAAAAGTATGAAGTTTCAAAATAACACCTCAAACTAATAAAGAAATAAAAATAATGAATTTCCAACTTTCTTTTCAAGATTACTTAGTGAAAGTAGGGTAAATTCTTGTTGTTTGTTATTCCATATCTCAACTATATTTATATATTACAATGGGTTGACTATTCTATATTTGTTACAAATATTTACGCTTAATAACAAATATTGTGCATATCTTCTAATACTCCCCCACAGTCGAAACGGGGGGATCGTGAATGTTGAGACTAGAACGAAAATCATCAAAGTGAATCTCGAGTAACCCCTTGGTGAAGATGTTAGCTATCGTGTAGCGTGATGGGACATGAAGTACTCAAACCAAACCCTTTGCCACTTTTTCACGGACAAAATGTATATCCATTTCGATATGTTTAGTACATTGATGTTGCACAGGATTGCCTGTCAGATAAATCGTACTAAGATTATCACAATAAATGAGAGTGGCATGAGTAAGCGGATGATGTAATTCAAGAAGCAAATTTCGTAGCCAACATACTTCTGAAACAACATTGGCGACCCCACGATATTCTACTTCAGCACTAGATCGTGATAAGGTTGGTTGTCTCTTTTACGACCGTGAGAGCAAGTTGTCGCCCATGTACACTCAATATCTGGATGTCAAGCGACGTGTATCGGGACAACCCCCCAGTCTGCATCCGTGTAGGAGATTAGTGTAACGCCTCGCTTTTTCATACTTTCCTTAATTAGAAAGTGTAATCGAATTTCTATTTATGGAAACTTGTATTCATATCGCATTCGTATTTCATTTCCCAATCTATAATCCGAGACTTTGATCGTAATAAGATTCATACTTGATACATACTTGTCTTACATGCATTCAATCGTTTAATACGTGTTTACACACAAACCAATACTTTGTCTTACATGCATTCAATCGTTTAATACGTGTTTACACACAAACCGATACTTGTATGCGTGCAAATACTCATACATTTATACTTGATACTCAAAATACAATTACGTACATGTTAAACAATTAAAAACATGACAAAACATCAAGTTCTAGCATGAAATGAAAAAAAACTAAGTTCGGGGACTAAAAGTGTCACAAATCAAAGAAGTTTATGGAATATCACTTCTCGCGCCCCGCGACCGTCTTCTCTTGTGTCTCACCCGGCCCGCGAAAGGGCATAATCCGCATATTTTTGTCTCTAGCTCATGGATTGGGCAAAAGTGTGTTTGTTGGATTGTGTTTGTTGCATTTAATACTCACCTAACTCAACCCTCCAACCACCACCAACTTCATTAATTATCTAAACCCTAATTCCCCATTATAAATAGAAGCCTCCTCCCACACTCATTTCACACCTCAAACACTTGTGTCTCTCTCTCTAAAGCTCTCTCTCAATCAAGAAAGTTCAAGACTTTCAAAATAACTCGGTGTTCCTCCAACTCTCCAAACTCTTCATGAAAATTACCAAGTGGAAGCTTGCAAAATTGTGAGTACACTTGACCCTTTTTCCTTTTATACACTTTGGGTTGTAAAATGTTAATTTACAAAATACACGAATACACACACTACATGCTTTATACACTCAATCCTTCATACATGCTTATTGTTATGCTTTGGTACATGCTAAATTCATACATGCTTATTGTCATTAACTTAGTTAGCCCCAACTTAACATATATAGCGCTATAGGAGTGGCACGCTGCCCGTCGGGGTATTGTTAAGTCTCAAAGCTGATTCATTCTTGTTACATTCATACTTTAGTCTCGTCACTTCGTGTGACGAGGGACACATTCATTCTTGTGGATACTTGGGTTTGACAATTAGTATTGCATGCTAGCCTACCTTGTATACCGTTGCCATGTGGATTTGAGTAAACTCTTTTATACTTATGCTATGTACTTAAACTTGTGTACTCGCCAATACTTTTGTATTGAACTATACTTTTAACATGTTACAGGTTGATGATGATGCTTATGACAAATCTAGTAGGGATGACATAGAAACGTGCCTAGAATGATAGGCTTTCATGTTGTAATTTTGTTGAAGTTGTTGTATTTTGATTTCTGTTGTAATTTACAATTTTATATATGAAATAAACGAGTTTTTATTTAAATATTGTCGCAAATAGTGTTATGATGCATTGAGCAATCTATTTCGTCTCACTCTGATGTTTCCTCCATCGGTTGTGGTGTGACAGATTGGTATTAGAGCCATAACTATAGGGAATTAGGTAGAATTGCCATGTTCGACCTACTCTATAGTTCTAAGTACCCATTTTGACCATTCTTGTTTATGCTTAAAACTTTATGCTTCCTACTTTGCTTCTCCTCTTTTTCTTTTGGTCTTAATATATATACATCATGTCTTTCTAAGACATTTTTACACAATACTCACTTTGAAGACTTGAAGACACTGATAATGTAACATTTGTCAAAAACGGGTTTTCCAAACCCGCTCCGTTTGTAATCGAATATCAAGTTATAAATGTTTCGTTGCGTATTTATGTCAATTTTAATTTTTAATGATGCAAATTAATAAACAAACTAGAATATAACGGGTCAGCTGGATTTAAGTTCAAAGACTTATCACACACACATATAACCACTCCGCCACTTGTTGTTTTCTGTAAATTCTAGGAAACAATTAGATTTTATAGTCAATCGTAAATCACTCTGGTTACGCCAACTGTAACTGAAATGGTCACCAAACGTCCAAAAACGTTTGATTGTTCGCGGTTTATCGATTATAACCGATACACCGACACCTCCAATCAATTTCGCTTTGAATGGACTTGAATTCATGTGGGATCGGTTTTATTAACTGAAAAGTCTGCAATTCCTGAATTACTTCAATCATTGTCCCTTCTCGCGACTCAAACACATTCTGCAAACCTTCAATTGCATTTTCGCACAACTTTCAGTTCGCCGGAGAAGCTATTTGAACTCGCCGGACTTTCGCCGGAAAACCGTGTTTTCCATCAAATCAGTAAGTCTCTCAATTCTTTCATTATCTATCAGTCGTTAAGCTATTGCTAACTCAAACCCTTCAATCGGAATCAATTTCAGACGTAGATATCGGATAATTCCCTCTTGCCGGAAAACTTCTGAAAATTCTTATCTTCCGCTGTAAAACGGTATAGACATTCAAACCTTCTGATAACTCTTGTTTAGTACTTCAATTCCACAATTAGCTAATCAAAACTGTTAATTTATTCGCTCAGTCGAAATCCGTAAAAACAGAGCCGACGACTTGCCGGAATTCTGAGATAAATCGTTCTCCGGTATGTTTACTTCTAAAAATCGTCTCTGCCATTTCATATTAGTCTGTTGAATGTTTGTCAATCGAATTAAACAAGAAACAATAGAGTAATCGTAGGCTGTAATTCTATAACGAAGAAGACGAAGATAGGTTGATTATAAGTTTAATAAAATCTGGATATTATCTCGGGTTAGACACACAGTCCAGCGGGGGACTGTGTGCACATACATATCACACGCCGCGAGTTCGATCCTTGACACACGTATGCTCTGTAATAAAAATGTTTTATTTTTCTAACTAAACCGGATTAACTCACGGTAGATGTTAAGTATAATAAAAATCCGTATATTAACCAAGTTAGACACACAGTCCAGCGGTGGACTGTGTGTAACGATAAATCACAGGTCCCGGGTTCGAGACCTGTTGACGGCACCGGTTCGATGATTTAAAACATTTTTTGAAAATAAAAGAATTTTGAATAAACTGAGTTAGTATATAAATATAATTAAAAACAGAATTATTTCGGGTTAGACACGTAGCTCAGTTGGTAGAGCTGCGTGCACGCGAACGGGAGGTCTCGGGTTCGAGTCCTGCCCGGCGCATACATGTACACAATAGAACCGGTCAAACAGTCAAACGGTCAACGGTCAACGGTCAACGCAAAAGTCAACATATTTTTATATTTTTATTTATTTAATTTAATTTAAAAATCAATTAAAAAATACTTAAAAATAATGTTTTTAAAGATAGGAAATAGCCTTAAACTCACAAAAATATATCTAAAATTCCTATTAAAATTATTAATAAAATCCACTCATTTACTATATCTTCCGTTATTATTTAGGTTAGTCAATCCTCGTTGTTCAATTCTTCCAACTCGTGCGCATCTCATCATCTCCAACCGAACGTACCCAATGTGAGTGAATCTCTACAAAATTCCCCGTTTTAATCACGTTTTTGGGGTGTATCATGTGTCTTACCATTTATTATATTTAAATCATTGTGCATACATCATATCATGAACAAATGTGTATTCAGCTTGTATCAACTGTTGTGTGGTTATTGTTTAGATTTAATTTATTATTTTCAGTACATGCAAGTTCATAGGCCGCCGCTCCCCATTACATTATGAGCATTGAGCAGTTCCCCGTTACATTATGAGCGTGAACCTGGCGTTGCCAACATACGATCGGCTCCGTTTGATTGAGCCTTGATCGCACAGACATTCATCATAGGCCGTCCGTTCCCCATTACATTATGAGCGTGAACGTGACGTTGCCAACATATACAGTTTCATTCATGTTATACATTCATGCAAGATCATATGTTATTGTATGTTATAGTTTGTGGTTGTTATTGCTACTGTTTGATTATTTACATTTGCTCACTTATGACTATTGCACAATTTTTCCTTGATAAAAATAACAAGAAATCAATAATAAATGTTTATCTAATAAGGTTCACTCGCCAACTTATGTTGACCCAAAAACCCCCATTTTTACACATGATACAGGTGAACCAGCTGCAGCAAGAAACACATAGGATTGGCTTAGAAGAATAAACTGGTTTAGAGCTTGGATTGTTTAGTTGGTTAATTTTCTTTGTATTGCATGGACATGTTTGGATTATTGAGAATGTAATTTTGACTTTAATAAATATGAAACATATTAGTAAAAATTCATGAGCTTTGGTGATAACCCAATTATGCCCCGACTCTTATTCCGCTGCGGGTCGGGGTGTGACAGATTGGTATCAGAGCCATGACTACAGGGATATAGGATAGGTTATTAGACCCTTAGAGCCTATACTATAGTTGATTAGAAATTTTTAAGATTTTTGTGTGTTACATGCAAAATTCATGATGTTTATATGTTTTATATTTAATGTCACATTCAATATTATGCAAGCATGTTCATAAGTACTATTTAGTATATAATGCCTATCATGAATCATATTCTCATAACATATCATATCAATGAAAGCACACATCACATCATTTTCATGATTGTTTTTACAATGATTTTTGTATTTTCAAATCACATCAAAGTGAGTTCTCATGACGGGCATGTTGTAACTGGAAGGGTACAAGTACCGGTAGTCGGAACGTCCTGTCTAGGCTGGCATTCGTATAAATCCAAAATAAAAGGACCAGTTTGCCTACCTGGGGACTAACGATGAGAGTACGAAGTACCTATTAGGCCAAAGCATGCTATACCAAATGTTGTGGGAGCTAACCCCACTTTGAGTTGTCATTGTGTCTTCACCTGGACACATTCCGACCATACATCTCGCAAACATATTTCGTGGTTTTCATTCGGTGATGCGAGTGTTAAATCGCCAATCCTAATGTGAATCCTACCAAGCCAATAGACATGGGGGCCCACATGACTATACAGTTGAAGGTATGGGGGACATTTGAGGCCCAACATGAGCAAACCCAAGACATCCTATGGATGTAGTTGCATTATTGATATTTATGTTATTTTCATTTTCTTTAAGACACATGACACTTAAAAAGACTCCAAAAACTCACAATCCTCTTATGTATGTTCCTGTAGATGTCGGCTAGACAACAACGAGGGGGTAAAAGATCAGGAAGGTCTCATGAACGCTTGGCCACTCAAATCGCAAAACAAATGGCCGCGGTGCTTCCTGACATTGTGGTTCAAGTACAACAAGCTCTCGCCACAAATCCCACAAATCCACCCCAGCAAGAAGACCAGAACGTCGGCAACCCTCCTACCAAAAAGTGCTCATATAAACATTTCAAGTCTTGCGATCCTCCTAAATTTGAAGGGACCGAAGGTGTCACTGCTCTCCTCCACTGGTTTGAGGAAATGGAAAACACCTTCCTCAACTGCGATTGTCCCGATGATCGCAAGGTACGATACGCGACCGGGAGACTATTTGGGTAGCTCTTACCTGGTGGAATACAGAAAAGGGTAAGAGGGGAATCGAAGATGCTATGGCCTTAACGTGGGAGGAGTTAAGGGAAATCATGACGAGACGGTTCTGTCCTAGGAGTGAGATTAAAAAGTTGGAGGACGAATTTCATTCTTTGAAGCAAAAGGAGGGAGATCATACTTCCTACAACAAGAGGTTCTTAGAGTTAAACCAAATGGTCCCTAACTTGTTCACCCCAGTTTACCGCTTAATCGAGCATTATATTCGAGGTCTTCCCTCGAAAATTCAAGATTCAGTTCTCAGCACTTCACCAGCAACACTTGAAGCTGCTATGGAACTAGCGACTGAACTGACCGAGAATCGAATTCGCAACGGTAAGTTTAAAGAGGAGAAAAAGAAAGCCCCCATTGAGGGCCAAACTTCAAACCATTCCACCTCCTCCTCTAAGTTTGCTAACAAGAGGAAACGTAACACCAGAAACTTCGGTGTCACACAAACCAATTTCCCTATCCCTGCTGCACCCATTACCCAAGTTGCCCCTTCACCTGCACCATACAAAAGGCCATACTCTGGCCCATTACCAAAATGCAACCGTTGCCAATACCACCACTTTCCTGATCATCCCTGCCAACATTGCACCGGCTGTGGTCGCGCAGGTCATACTGTTCAAACCTGTCGCATACCTCAGCGAACGAACCGCCACCAGCCTTCAACCCAAACCCACCAACAAATAATGGGTCAAGCCCAACAACCCCTACTATTACCACCTACCCAACATTTAGCCCAATCATACTACCAACCCAACTATCCCATGGTACAACCTATGCGGGCTTGCTACAATTGTGGAGACCCAAGCCACTTTAGAAACACTTGTCCAAGGTTGGTGAATATTATTCATGCTCAAGCCCAAGCCAATCCGGTGAATCAAGCTAACCAAGCTCCTCCACCAGCAAGAGGAAGAGCTTTCAACATCAACGCTAATCAGGCTAGAGCTGACAGCAATGTGGTTAACGGTACGTTCCTTATCAATGGTAGTTATGCATCCATGTTGTTTGATACTGGCGCGGATAAAAGTTTTGTGTCTTTAGAGTTTGAACCCATCCTAAACCAAATTCGTGATAAGCTCATGGAATCCATAACAGTAGAAGTTGCTGACGGAAAACCAGTCTCATTAAACTCTATTATACGCAACTGTACTCTCACCTTAAACGACCACGATTTTCCAGTTGACCTCATTCCTATGAAGTTGGGAAGCTTTGATATTATAATTGGTATGGACTGGCTCAGCCAACATCAGGCTGAAGTTGTATGCCGCGAGAAGTTTATACGCATTCTTCTTCCAAACGGTCAAACTCTACGAATCTTTGGAGAAACCCCATCGAAAGGGCTCAGATTAATGTCCTGTCTTCAAGCTCAAAAATATCTTCGCAAGAATATGTCGCATTTTTAACTCATGTCGTCAAAAAGGGAACCATGGAGAAGAAACTCGAAGACATCCCAGTAGTAAAAGATTTCCCGCAAGTTTTTCCTGACGACATTTCAGGACTTCCTCCAGTAAGAGAAGTCGAATTCCGTAATGATCTTATACCTGGTGCTACACCAGTTGCAAAGTCTCCTTATAGGTTAGCCCCCTCTGAAATGCAAGAGCTAGCCAGTCAATTGCAAGAGTTGACTGACAAAGGATTCATACGTCCTAGCTCCTCGCCTTGGGGTGCACCTGTGCTTTTTGTGAAGAAGAAAGATGGATCGTTTCGCATGTGCATCGACTACAGAGAACTCAACAAGTTAACGATTAAGAATCGCTATCCATTACCTCGCATTGATGATCTTCTTGACCAACTTCAAGGCGCCAGCTGTTTTTCAAAAATCGACCTTCGTTCTGGTTATCATCAACTTAGAGTACATGAAGAAGACGTCCCAAAGACCGCCTTCCGAACTCGTTATGGTCATTATGAATTCATGGTCATGCCATTTGGTTTAACCAACGCTCCAGCTGTCTTCATGGATCTAATGAACAGAGTCTGCAAACCCTATCTCGATCGTTTTGTTATAGTCTTCATCGACGACATCCTCATTTATTCAAAGTCTAAGTCTGATCATGAGCGACATCTTCGACTCATCCTTACACTTCTAGAGAATGAAAAGCTTTATGCCAAATTCTCCAAATGCGAATTCTGGTTAAAAGAGGTACAATTCCTTGGACATGTAGTCAATGACAAGGGAATACATGTCGACCCCTCAAAGATCAAAGCGGTACAAGAATGGCAAGCGCCACGTACACCAACTGAAGTAAGATCTTTCCTTGGTTTGGCTGGTTATTATCGCCGTTTCATTTCAAACTTCTCTCACATTGTCGTACCACTCACGGCTTTAACTCATAAGGGAAAACCTTTCATATGGGGACCCAAACAAGAAGAAGCCTTCCAAACCCTTAAACAAAAAATCTGTGATGCACCAATCCTCACTCTGCCTGAAGGCTGTGATGACTTCGTGGTTTATTGCGACGCGTCAGGGCAAGGACTAGGCTGTGTTCTAATGCAAAGAGGAAAGGTTATAGCTTATGCTTCGAGACAACTCAAGACTCATGAGAAGAACTACACCACCCATGACCTAGAACTTGGAGCCGTTGTGTTCGGTCTTAAGATATGGAGACATTATCTCTACGGTACTAAGTGTGAAATATACACTGACCACAAGAGTCTTCAACATATCTTCAATCAAAAGGAGTTAAACATGAGGCAACGAAGATGGGTCGAACTTCTAAATGACTACGACTGTGAAATTCGGTACCACCCTGGCAAAGCAAATGTGGTGGCTGATGCACTCAGTCGAAAGGGTTATGCGAACTCCATTCATCTTCTATGTTCGCAAATCATAACTGACATTAAAGATCAAATTCGAGAAGCCCAACATGTTTCAGTAACGGAAGATGATGTACGAAAGGAGTTGTCCTGTGGAGCTGAACTTAAAATTGAAACTAAATCTGACGGTATTCTGTACTATCTAGATCGCATATGGATTCCTGACCACAACAACCTTCGTGAATTTCTTATGAATTAGGCTCACAAAACACGATACTCTATACACCCAGGAGCCGATAAGATGTATCAAGACCTTCGATACACCTATTGGTGGCCTGGAATGAAAAGGGATATTGTTGTTTTTGTTTCCAAGTGCCTTACATGTTCCAAGGTGAAAGCTGAACACCAAAGACCCTCAGGACTTCTGATCCAACCTGAAATACCTGTTTGGAAGTGGGAAAACATAACCATGGACTTCATTACCGGGTTACCTCGCACTTCTGGTGGGTATGACACTATATGGGTAATCATTGATCGTCTTACAAAATCAACTCACTTTATTCCTATCCGCGAAGATTTCAAGAACGAGAAGCTAGCTCGTATTTACATCAGCGAAATCGTAAGCCGCCATGGTGTACCGTTAAGCATTATTTCAGATCGTGATGGTCGTTTCACTTCACGAACATGGCAAGCAGTACAAGCCGCCTTGGGTACGTGATTAGATCTCAGTACAGCTTATCATCCACAAACTGATGGACAATCTGAACGCACCATTCAAACTCTTGAAGATATGCTTCGAGCATGTGTCATAGACTTCAAGGGAAATTGGGACGCTCATCTACCATTAGTTGAATTTTCGTACAACAACAGCTATCATTCAAGTATCGGCATGGCACCTTTTGAAGCTTTATATGGTCGTAAGTGCCGATCTCCAGTATGTTGGCACGAAATTGGGGAAGCTCAAATCCCTGGTCCAGAATTGATTCAAGAAACCATAGACAAGATCCATCAAATTCGAAACAATCTTCTAGCGGGTCAAAGTCGTCAAAAGAGTTATGCAGATAAACGACGGAAGCCTTTGGAGTTTAACATTGGTGATCATATACTTTTAAAAGTATCACCGTGGAAGGGAGTAGTTCGTTTTGGTCAAAAAGGCAAGCTAGCACCACGCTACGTAGGACCTTTCAAGATACTCGAAAGAGTAGGACCTGTAGCATACAAGCTTGATCTACCAGAAGAACTCAACAGGATTCATCCCACATTCCACGTATCAAACTTGAAGAAGTGCCTCGCTGATGAGAACCTCCATATTCCTCTGGAAGATATTCAGATTGATGAATCTATGCATTTTATTGAAAGACCAGTAGAGATCATGGACTTCGGAGAAAAACGTCTTCGACGAAGTCGCATTCCAATTGTTAGGGTACGCTGGGAGTCGAAACGGGGACCTGAGTTTACTTGGGAACGTGAAGACTCAATGCGCGAAAAATACCCGCATCTTTTTCCTACTACTACTACTACTTAAATTTCGGGACGAAATTCCTAAAGTAGGGGATACTATAACATTTGTCAAAAACGGGTTTTCCAAACCCGCTCCGTTTGTAATCGAATATCAAGTTATAAATGTTTCGTTGCGTATTTATGTCAATTTTAATTTTTAATGATGCATAATTAATAAACAAATTAGAATATAAAAGTTATAATTGATAAAAAGTAAAAATAAAATAATTAAAAAGAAAACTAGGCTGCCGGGACTCGAACCCAGGTCAGCCGGATTTAAGTTCAAAGACTTATCACACACACATATAACCACTCCGCCACTTGTTGTTTTCTGTAAATTCTAGGAAACAATTAGATTTTATAGTCAATCGTAAATCACTCTGGTTACGCCAACTGTAACTGAAATCAGTCACCAAACGTCCAAAAACGTTTGCTTGTTCGCGGTTTATCGATTATAACCGATACACCGACACCTCCAATCAATTTCGCTTTGAATGGACTTGAATTCTTGTGGGATCGGTTTTATTAACTGAAAAGTCTGCAATTCCTGAATTACTTCAATCATTGTCCCTTCTCGCGACTCAAACACATTCTGCAAACCTTCAATTGCATTTTTGCACAACTTTCAGTTCGCCGGAGAAGCTATTTGAACTCGCCGGACTTTCGCCGGAAAACCGTGTTTTCCATCAAATCAGTAAGTCTCTCAATTCTTTCATTATCTATCAGTCGTTTAGCTATTGCTAACTCAAACCCTTCAATCGGAATCAATTTCAGACGTCGATATCGGATAATTCCCTCTTGCCGGAAAACTTCTGAAAATTCTTATCTTCCGCTGTAAAACGGTATAGACATTCAAACCTTCTGATAACTCTTGTTTAGTACTTCAATTCCACAATTAGCTAATCAAAACTGTTAATTTATTCGCTCAGTCGAAATCCGTAAAAACAGAGCCGACGACTTGCCGGAATTCTGAGATTAATCTTTCTCCGGTATGTTTACTTCTAAAAATCGTCTCTGCCATTTCATATTAGTCTGTTGAATGTTTGTCAATCGAATTAAACAAGAAACAATAGAGTAATCGCAGGCTGTAATTCTGTAACGAAGAAGACGAAGATAGGTTGATTATAAGTTTAATAAAATCTTGATATTATCTCGGGTTAGACACACAGTCCAGCGGGGGACTGTGTGCACATACATATCACACGCCGCGAGTTCGATCCTTGACACACGTATGCTCTGTAATAAAAATGTTTTATTTTTCTAACTAAACCGGATTAACTCACGGTAGATGTTAAGTATAATAAAAATCTGTATATTAACCAAGTTAGACACACAGTCCAGCGGTGGACTGTGTGTAACGATAAATCACAGGTCCCGGGTTCGAGACCTGTTGACGGCACCGGTTCGATGATTTAAAACATCTTTTGAAAATAAAAGAATTTTGAATAAACTGAGTTAGTATATAAATATAATTAAAAACAGAATTATTTCGGGTTAGACACGTAGCTCAGTTAGTAGAGCTGCGTGCACGCGAACGGGAGGTCTCGGGTTCGAGTCCTGCCCGGCGCACACATGTACACAATAAAACCGGTCAAACTGTCAAACGGTCAACGGTCAACGCAAAAGTCAACATATTTTTATTTATTTAATTTAATTTAAAAATCAATTAAAAATACTTAAAAATAATGTTTTTAAAGATAGGAAATAGCCTTAAACTCACAAAAATATATCTAAAATTCCTATTAAAATTATTAATAAAATCTACTCATTTACTATATCTTACGTTATTATTTAGGTTAGTCAATCCTCGTTGTTCAATTCTTCCAACTCGTGCGCATCTCATCATCTCCAACTGAACGTACCCAATGTGAGTGAATCTCTACAAAATTCCCCGTTTTAATCACGTTTTTGGGGTGTATCATGTGTCTTACCATTTATTATATTTAAATCATTGTGCATACATCATATCATGAACAAATGTGTATTCAGCTTGTATCAACTGTTGTGTGGTTATTGTTTAGATTTAATTTATTATTTTCAGTACATGCAAGTTCATAGGCCGCCGCTCCCCATTACATTATGAGCGTTGAGCAGTTCCCCATTACATTATGAGCGTGAACCTGGCGTTGCCAACATACGATCGGCTCCGTTTGATTGAGCCTTGATCGCACAGACATTCATCATAGGCCGTCCGTTCCCCATTACATTATGAGCGTGAACGTGACGTTGCCAACATATACAGTTTCATTCATGTTATACATTCATGCAAGTTCATATGTTATTGTATGTTATAGTTTGTGGTTGTTATTGCTACTGTTTGATTATTTACATTTGCTCACTTATGACTATTGCACAATTTTTCCTTGATAAAAATAACAAGAAATCAATAATAAATGTTTATCTAATAAGGTTCACTCGCCAACTTATGTTGACCCAAAAACCCCCATTTTTACACATGATACAGGTGAACCAGCTGCAGCAAGAAACACATAGGATTGGCTTAGAAGAATAAACTGGTTTAGAGCTTGGATTGTTTAGTTGGTTAATTTTCTTTGTATTGTATGGACATGTTTGGATTATTGAGAATGTAATTTTGACTTTAATAAATATGAAACATATTAATAAATATCATGAGCTTTGGTGATAACCCAATTATGCCCCGACTCTTATTCCGCTGCGGGTGGGGGTGTGACAGATTGGTATCAGAGCCATGACTATTGGGATAAAGGATAGGTTATTAGACCCTTAGAGCCTATACTATAGTTGATTAGAAATTTTTAAGATTTTTGTGTGTTACATGCAAAATTCATGATGTTTATATGTTTTATGTTTAATGTCACATTCAATATTATGCAAGCATGTTCATAAGTACATATTAGTACATAAAATGAAAGCACACATCACATCATTTTCATGATTGTTTTTACAATGATTTTTGTATTTTCAAATCACATCAAAGTGAGTTCTCATGACGGGCATGTTGTAACTGGAAGGGTACAAGTACCGGTAGTCGGAACGTCCTGTCTAGGCTGGCATTCGTATAAATCCAAAATAAAAGGACCAGTTTGCCTACCTGGGGACTAACGATGAGAGTACGAAGTACCTATTAGGCCAAAGCATGCTATACCAAATGTTGTGGGAGCTAACCCCACTTTGAGTTGTCATTGTGTCTACACCTGGACACATTCCGACCATACATCTCGCAAACATATTTCGTGGTTTTCATTCGGTGATGCGAGTGTTAAATCGCCAATCCTAATGTGAATCCTACCAAGCCAATAGACATGGGGGCCCACATGACTATACAGTTGAAGGTATGGAGGACATTTGAGGCCCAACATGAGCAAACCCAAGACATCCTATGGATGTAGTTGCATTATTGATATTTATGTTATTTTCATTTGCTTTAAGACACATGACACTTAAAAAGACTCCATAAACTCACAATCCTCTTATGTATGTTCCTGTAGATGTCGGCTAGACAACAACGAGGGGGTAAAAGATCAGGAAGGTCTCATGAACGCTTGGCCACTCAAATCGCAAAACAAATGGCCGCGGTGCTTCCTGACATTGTGGTTCAAGTACAACAAGCTCTCGCCACAAATCCCACAAATCCACCCCAGCAAGAAGACCAGAACGTCGGCAACCCTCCTACCAAAAAGTGCTCATATAAACATTTCAAGTCTTGTGATCCTCCTAAATTTGAAGGGACCGAAGGTGTCACTGCTCTCCTCCACTGGTTTGAGGAAATGGAAAACACCTTCCTCAACTGCGATTGTCCCGATGATCGCAAGGTACGATACGCGACCGGGAGACTATTTGGGGTAGCTCTTACCTGGTGGAATACAGAAAAGGGTAAGAGGGGAATCGAAGATGCTATGGCCTTAACGTGGGAGGAGTTAAGGGAAATCATGACGAGACGGTTCTGTCCTAGGAGTGAGATTAAAAAGTTGGAGGACGAATTTCATTCTTTGAAGCAAAAGGAGGGAGATCATACTTCCTACAACAAGAGGTTCTTAGAGTTAAACCAAATTGTCCCTAACTTGTTCACCCCAGTTTACCGCTTAATCGAGCATTATATTCGAGGTCTTCCCTCGAAAATTCAAGATTCAGTTCTCAGCACTTCACCAACATATACAGTTTCATTCATGTTATACATTCATGCAAGTTCATATGTTATTGTATGTTATAGTTTGTGGTTGTTATTGCTACTGTTTGATTATTTACATTTGCTCACTTATGACTATTGTACAATTTTTCCTTGATAAAAATAACAAGAAATCAATAATAAATGTTTATCTAATAAGGTTCACTCGCCAACTTATGTTGACCCAAAAACCCCCATTTTTACACATGATACAGGTGAACCAGCTGCAGCAAGAAACACATAGGATTGGCTTAGAAGAATAAACTGGTTTAGAGCTTGGATTGTTTAGTTGGATAATTTTCTTTGTATTGTATGGACATGTTTGGATTATTGAGAATGTAATTTTGACTTTAATAAATATGAAACATATTAGTAAATATCATGAGCTTTGGTGATAACCCAATTATGCCCCGACTCTTATTCCGCTGCGGGTCGGGGTGTGACAGATAACACAAACGAGACGAGTTCACTAAGATTGGCGTGAAACCCACAATTTGGTGAACGAATCTCATTTCGCTATTCTTATTCTTTTTGCACGAAATTTCGCCATCATGTTAGGAATGAAATCCACATCTTGATGGAAAATTTTCCAATTCAAACTTTAGTGGACCCTTACCAACGAATCGGAGTTTGATCTTCATTTGGTAAGCACCAACCACACTTAGGGTACGAAATCGTCAAGTTATGGGTGAAACCCGCACCTTGTCGATTAAGTCCCATTCCTTGATTTTCAATCTCGCCAAAGTTTCGATTTTTTCGATCAATTAGAGACGTGTAGTAACTGGAAGGGTAAATGTCGTTTATCGCTTCTCGACGAGAGCGTTTTACCTATATGCCAAAGCACGTTCCTCTAATTTGAAAGGATCTTCGATTCACTTTGGAATTGTCGACGCTTCTCAACCCAAAGCACTCCAATATTTTACTAAGCCTATGTGTTATGCTATCTCAATTTCTATGTGTGTTAATACTTGTTATCTCATTCGTTTCGAACCCGATGCACAATTCGCACATCTTTAGCAATCAAAAACAATAATAATTCTCGCAAACCAACTAAATTCATAATCCTTACGCAATCGTACGTGTTTATACTATTGAATACTTGTTATGCTTATGTGAACTCATACATGTTATACAATACTTACATGCTAAACGTGATTTTATTGTCGATCACCTAAATCTCTTTTTTTCGCAAAACTCAAGTTGGAGAAATGAGTCGAAGTCCAACTCCAACTCGACTATTTTCATAACAATCAGTATATCAAAACTTATACCTAAACCATTTATCATTGTTTCAAGTTTTCTCATTGATGCATAAACCTCGAACCTTACTATTTTATCCAAACGATTTCTCACCCTACAACATATTTACGTAAACTACATACACGATACCCCTAATGACACTTTAAACGTTTCTTTCACAATTTTTCAAAAAGTTTATGAAATGCTACCCATCAACTTAGTCGGTCAAACGAACCTCTTGCCCTCGATTTTCACAACTCGTCCAAAACACACTCACTTTATACTACCATTCTAAAGACATTTTATTTCCAATAAGGAACCAACGAAAACTTTCTCTCACGTACGTATAAATACTTTGCTTAAAAATTATGTTTTACATGAAAATTTTCAAAACACGACTTTTTTTGCATCAATAAAATAAAATAAAACAAAGCAAGCTCACTATTTTACAACCTTTTCAAAATACGCAAATCTAAATCTTAACACATGGGCAAGAAAATTTCATATGCGAATACAAATTTTAAAACAAAAGTAGCATATCTTTTTACAAACCACATTTTACATCAAAAAATAATACTTTTCTCAATATTCACCCGACATTCACAATTTTGGTCCTACATTCCCGACAAACCCGACTTATTTTAACCAACTCAATGTTTTGACTCAAGCAACCACACACATGCATACCGCCTTATATGTTTCTATTTATACAATCAATATTACATGACAATATTACACATATCACCATACACTTCGTATTTTATATACTCGCAACTTCATAGTAACTTATATATGCTAAATCCCATTTTATTCCACCTATACGCTCGATACTGAATGCAAATATTATACGTATTTGTCTTCAATCATACTCAAAATTTATGCATTCGCACTACTTGGTAGTCATACTTGAAATCTATAAGTAGGCATAACCCGAGTGGTTTCACCTACGTTCGACACACTCATACATACATACAATCATGCTTACATACTTAATTTTTATATGCTATCTTACATACCCTTTGCTTACTAGATGTAACCTGACCCGTACACTACTAGTGCAAACTATGCGGATCATGCCAAAATAATCGTGGGTGCACACGGGATTATATTGGCGCATGAAAACCATAGTGGGTTCTACTGTGTATCGCAACACGGAACGTAACATGACACCGAATAACGAAACGACGTAACATGGTGTGAACATGGTGGATATGCCGCTGGTACTTCCTATATATAAGTGTCCCTACCATGTTACCAAACTTTCGTAAAACGTGCCATGAGAAATTTGGTGTTTTCCCGAACCTTGTTAAATACATTTGATTCATAAAAAACTTTGGTGACCCCACTTCGAAATGATTAGTACTCGATTATCCATGACAAAGCTTCATTCTCAAAATCGTTAGCTTTAACTGCCACAACTATCACTAGCATCTATCAACATTCCATGTCGCATTTGTATCAAATATTCATACTATTTTTACCCCTCGTATACACCTACAGAATCGTTCACTACCATACTACGATATCCTAATTCTTCTCTTAACCTTTCATCCAAACTTTATTTATAGTGAATCAGCCTAAACTTTCAATCCATTTTTGTAAACGTCCCCACCGGCTCAATCTTGTCAAAATGTTCCTTTTCTTTTAAAACTATCTTTCACTCTTATATACGCGTAAACTTTAACTAGTCGGTCTATTACTGCCAAAACCTTTTAGAAACCGTAAATATTTACCATCCTAGCTCTCTCCAATAAACATTTTTCTACAATAAGTGATTTTACTAATAGGTCTTAGAACTGACAAAACGTTTCTTACAAATTACGGTGCGGACCGCTCATTTTAATCAAAATACATCCTTAGTCATACTAAAATCTTCCTCTTAGGTCGCACTCTTTTAAAATATTCCTTCCAATGAGTTGTCCAGACCCAGTCAAACTCACTTGCTTACACACACATACACGTTTTGCTTATCCTTATACACGTTTACGATTGGTGTCTAAAAAAAACACCTTAGTCAAACAAATTACTTTCACGAACCTACCATTTTTATCCTTCAAGATTTCGATACATACTGACACACTTATACATGAACTCCGCAAAAACTTTAAACTTCAAAATCTTGATTTTGGCCAAACATTTTCACCAAAATGACATCTTTTCCAAAGTCTTCCTCTTGAATAAATTTCGGGACGAAATTTCCTAAAGGAGGGGAGACTGTAACGCCTCGCTTTTTTGTACTTTCCTTAATTAGAAAGTGTAATCGTATTTCTATTTATGGAAACTTGTATTTGTATCGCATTCGTATTTCATTTCCCAATCTTATAATCCGATACTTTGATCGTAATAAGATTCATACTTGATACATACTTGTCTTACATGCATTCAATCGTTTAATACGTGTTTACAAACAAATCGATACTTGTATGCGTGCAAATATTCATACATTTATACTTGATACTGAAAATATAATTACGTACATATTAAACACTTAAAAACATGACAAAACATCAAGTTCTAGCATGAAATGAAAAAAAACTAAGTTCGAGGACTAAAAGTGACAAAAATCAAAGAAGTTTATGGAATATCACATCTCGCGCCCCGCGATCGTCTTCTCTTGTGTCTCTCCCGGCCCGCGAAAGGGCATCCGCAGATTCTTGTCTCTAGCTCATGGATTGGGCAAAAGTGTGTTTGTTGGGTTGTGTTTCTTGCATTTAATACTCACCTAACTCAAACCCCCAACCACCACCAACTTCATTAATTACCTAAACCCTAATTCCCCATTATAAATAGAAGCCTCCTCCCACACTCATTTCACACCTCAAACACTTGTGTCTCTCTCTCTAAAGCTCTCTCTCAATCAAGAAAGTTCAAGACTTTCAAAATAACTCGGTGTTCCTCCAACTCTCCAAACTCTTCACGGAAATTACCAAGTGGAAGCTTGCAAAACGTAAGTACACTTGACCTTTTTTCCTTTTATACACTTTGGGTTGTAAAATGTTAATTTTACAAAATACACGAATACACACATTACATGCTTTATACACTCAATCATTCATACATGCTTATTGTTATGCTTTGGTACATGCTAAATTCATACATGCTTATTGTCATTAACTTAGTTAGCCCCAACTTAACATATATAGCGCTATAGGAGTAGCACACCTCCCGTCGGGGTATTGTTAAGTCTCAAAGCTGATTCATTCTTGTTACATTCATACTTTAGTCTCGTCACTTCGTGTGACGAGGGACACAATCATTCTTGTTGATACTTGGGTTTGACAATAGTATTGCATGCTAGCCTACCTTGTATACCAATTTCCATGTGGATTTGAGTAAACTCTTTTATACTTATGCTATGTACTTAAACTTGTGTACTCGCCAATAGTTTTGTATTGAACTATACTTTTAACATGTTATAGGTTGATGATGATGCTTATGACAAATCTAGTAGGGACGACATAGAAACATACCTAGAATGATAGGCTTTCATGTTGTAATTTTGTTGAAGTTGTTGTATTTTGATTTCTGTTGTAATTGACAATTTTATATATGAAATGAACGAGTTTTTATTTATATTATGATGCATTGAGCAATCTATTTCGTCTCACTCTGATGTTTCCGCCATCGATTGGGGTGTGACAATTAGTGAGCTGAGGAATGAAGCATGTAAGTGAAGCCCAAATGATAAAGTGCCTTTCACATACCGAAGTATACTTTTTAGAGCATGCATGTGTGTTGTGGTTGGGGCGTGCATATGTGTAACTCCTCGCTTTTTCGTACCTTCCTTTATTAGAAAGTATAATCATATTTATGTTTTTGGAACCTTATATTCTTATTTCGTCTGGTAATCCGAAACTTTGATCGTGGTAAAATTCTTAATTGATACATGCTTATTTTACACACATTGAATCGTTAAATACTTGTTATACGTGCAAAGATTCATGCATCCGACACTTATACATGTTATGTGCTTAAAACATGCAAAAATGGCAATAAAACTAAGTTCAAGGACTAAAAGTGATAAAAATCAAAGAATCTTCTGGAATAACTCTCCTCACGGCCCGCGACCAAATCATTTCTACACTCTCGCGGCCCACGAGAGGGGCATAATCCGGAAATGTTGGTTTCAAGCTCATGGATTGGTCAAGATTGTGTTTTCTGCATTTAGTACACCCAACTAACAACCCCTAACCCCATCTATAAATACCCACCTCATCCCACTCTCATTTCACACCTTAAACATTCTCTTCATTCTCTCTAAGCTCTAAGAGCTCTCTCCTTCTAAAGGTTCAAGATTCTCAAAAGTGAGTTCCTAATTCACCCTTTCCCCCCTCCTTTGATCCTTTCTTCTTCTTCACACTTGAAATGCCTTTGGGTATACTTCCATAGGTTTTCCATGGAAAACTAACTAGGAATATCCCCCTATTTAAGGTCCCAAGTGTAAGAACCTTCTTGTTTTAATAGGGTTTTTAACCCACAAGTGTTGTATCCTTCCAAGCTTGTACTTGAGTTGGTAGAGTGTGATCACTTGGAAGCCTTGGCTATCCTACCTTTGATCCACCACCTCACTTGATGTTTTTGTTTATTTTTCGTCTTTACTTTATTGTTTAACTTACTCATGACCATCCTTATCGTCCTTGTGATTACTTGTGCATTGGTGAACTATACGAAAGATGTTAAAAAGGAAGGTTATCCTCCTACCTCCATGCATGACTTCTATGAACTTCCATGATGTTTATGATTTACTTATTACGTATACTATATAATATATGTATGTATATCTACTAACGAACTCTTGATGGTAATTAAATGATTATCCGTCATGGTACTAGGTTACATCACCTACGTACCTAATCTCTCGTTATGATTCTAACGGGTAACCTAACCCATGAAAACACATCAACCCGAATGGGTCTTATAGTGTCAAAATGAGTATTAAGTCTAGATGATTACTTTTCCGTATAAACTACTTTAGTGCATTTTAATTCCTAAATCCTCCATTATCCTTCGAATGCTTATCAACCCATGTTTTCCTCTTGTAGGATAACTTGGTGATCCTCCAACTCTCCAAACCCTTCAAGGAACTAACAAGTGGAAGCGTGCAAAACCGTGAGTACACTTAACCCATTTTCCTTTTACACAATTTGGGTTGTAACATGTTAACATACAAAAACACACAAATACAAGCACTACATGCTTTATACACTCAATCCTTCATACATGCTTATTGTTATGCTTTGGTACATGCTAAATTCATACATTCTTATTATCATTAACTTAGCTAGCCCAACTTAACATATATAACGCATAGGAGTAGCACACCGCCCGTCAGGGTATTGTTAAGTCTTAAAGCTGATTCATTCTTGTTAGATTCGTACTTTAGTCTCGTTACTTCTTGTGACGAGGGACACATTCATTCTTGTGGATACTTGGGTTTGACAATAAAGTATTGCATGCTAGCTTACCTCGTATACAATTTCCAGGTGGATTTGAGTAAATTCTTTTATACTTATGCTATGTATTTCAAACTTGTGTACCTGCCAAAACTTGTTGTATTGAACTATACTTTTAACATGTTGCAGGTTAGAGATGTTGATCATGATGGAACTTAGTAGGGATGGCTTAGAAACACATCTAGAATACTAAGAATTTTGTTGTTGTATTTGATTTCTTGTTGTACTTGACAATTTATTTTGAAATGAAATTTGGTTATCTAATTATTGTCACAAATAGTGTTATGTGTGATGAACAATCTATTTCGTCTCACTCTGATGTTTCCGCCATCGGTTGGGGTGTGACAATATGCATACACACTTGCTGAATGGCGTAAGAAATATCAGGTCGCATGAAAGTGAGGGATTGTAAGGCGCTCACAAGCCGGTGATACTCGCTGATCTCATCCAAAGCGAGTACTAGAATGTTTGCTAAGTTTTTGTTGAGTGTCCACCAAGATGGCAACCGGGTTACAATCGGCTAGACCTGCTCGTTCTAATATTTCCATGGCGTATTTTGCTTGAGATTTATAATAGCGACTTGGGGTAATGGGTGATCGATAAACCAAGAAAGTAACTAATCGGACCCAAATCTTTCATTGCGAACTCATTAGAGAGTAATCCCATAAACCGATCACGTAATGCATTTGAGGAAGTGATGAGAAAAATGCCGTCAACATAAAGTAAGATGAAGGCCTGTGAGTTCCCTCTTTAAATATGAATAAAGAGTGATCACATTGACTGTGACGAAAGCCGATAGTAAAGACAAAATCCACGAACCGTTGGTACTATGCCCTCGGTGCTTGAGCCTATAGAGAGACTTCTTCAATAAACAAACATGATGTGGATATCTAGGATCCTGAAACCACATGGGCTGATGCATAAACATAGTTTCACCTAAAATTCCATGCAGAAAAGCGTTTTTAACATCCAGTTGGTGAATGGGCCAAGAGTTAGAAATGACAACGCATAGAACAGTCCGTATAGTGGTCGGTTTTACAATCGGGCTAAAAGTTTCACCACAATCAAGCCATATTTATTGAGAACATCCATCACACACGAGATGAGATTTGTTTCGTTCAAGCGTACCATTGGCACGCTTTTTATGGCGAAAATTCCACATACTCCGTACAATGTTCATGCCTGGTTGTTTAGGCACCAAATCCCACGTCTTGTTTTCAATGAATGCACGAAACTCATCATCCATAACACTTTTCCAGTCCAGGTTAGTGAGGGCTTGATTAGGTTATTTTGGTAAAGGATAAATGGATGCGGGAGTGTGAAGGTTAAAGTCCAGTTTGGGTTTAATAATGCTAGACATGGAACATGTGGTGATGGTGCGTTGAGTTATGTGTAGAGTGGGATAGGGAAGCTAAATGGGTGGAGCGTTGTGGGAGGAGGTATCAGCGGTGGAGGATGGGGATGGAGGGGGCAATAGAGTTGCGGACGGTGGGGTTAGTGGATGAAGGGAGCAGTGGAGTTGGGGACAGTGTATGATTGTGGGGAAGATTGCATGGGACTATTAGGAGATGGTGGTGTAAGTGAATTGGTTGTGGGATTGGTAGAGGTCGACTCCCAAAACAGAGGGTGAAATCGAGTGGTTAAGAAGTCATAGGTTGGAGGGGTTGGGTGCTGATGTTTAAAAGGGAAGACTTTTCATCATATATTACATCTCTATAAATTTGAATTTGGTTGGTATTGAGATTGTAACACTTATAACCTTGATGATTCGAAGGGTAACCGAGAAAAACCCAAGGGACGGAACGACTGACTAGTTTATCGATAGTAGAGGAGGGTAGGAGTGGGTAACAAAGGCAACCGAAAACACGTAGGTGGGTGTATGTTGGTACCCGATGATAAAGTGTTTGTGTAGGTGTTGAGTGGCTTAGTACTGTGGTGGGTAAGATGTTAAGAAGGTACGTTGCATGTTCAAGAGCATGGTGACAAAATGTTTTCGGAACTGACGAATGAGATAAGATGATTCATATGATATTATTAATGGAACGGATTTTGTGTTCCGCTTTATCATTTTGAGAAGAAGTGTAAGGAAATGAAAATTGAAAAAATCATGCCATTGGCCTTGCAAAATTCATGGAATTAGTTGTTGTTGTACTCACGGCCATTGTCACATTGGAAAATTTTGATGGAGGTGTGAAATTGAGTTGCTATAAGTTTGTGAAACTCAAGAAATTTAGAATACAGCTGTGACTTATGTACAATAGCAAAGGTCCACAAGATATTAGTTTTATCATCTACACATAAAATGTAATAACGACAACCATTCGATGATAAAACAGGTGACGACCACAGATCACCATTGACGATATCAAAAGGCAAGTATGTACAATTATTAGAATCATGAAATGGCAACGTTATATGTTTCCCAAAAACACCCGCTTGGCAAATAGACGAAGTCTTGATATTATTAGATAAGGAAGGTAACCAACGTTTTAAAGAACTAAAAATATTATTAGATAAGATGTTGATGCCAAGTATCTTGAGGCACGGCAAAAAAAGTAGATGTGTTAGGAACTTGAGCTTGGACGCTTGAGGTGAACGTGAGAAGGTAAAGATTGCCGATACTGTCAAATCTGAGAAGAGGTGTCTTGGTTCGGAGATCCTTCACAACAAAACCAAAAGGATCAAATTCTATAGAAACACGGTTGTCGATTGTGAACCGACGAACCGAAATCAAATTTTTAACAAGTTTAGGTGCGAAAAGAATATTATTGAATTGAAAGCTTGGAAAGGGTAGAGGTAAGTATGGTTTCCAACCGCATGGACCGGAATGGAAGTGCCATCTCCGACTATGATGTTTCGTGAAGACACTTTAGTAAAACAAGAAGTAAGATTATTAAAGTTGTGAGACATTGTACATGTTGCACCAGTATCAATGTACCAAGATTGATCTGGTGGATGCAAACACAAGGTGTTGAACGCCTGATCCAATTCTATAAAGGCTCGATAGCAACAAATGCCTATTAGGCCTGAGGACGCAGGTCTAAAAGCCCCTGATGTGGACTGGATAGGGATTGGGGCTGTTGTAGGTGGGTCATGGCTGCTGGGCTGGAGAAGTGGGGTATGAGCAAGGTAGAGCGAGCCAGGGTAAATATGGTGAAGGGATGTAGGGCGCGGCCCAGTTTGGATAAGCGCTATTTGGGCTGGTGCTACTACTGGGCCATTGGGGTTGGTTCGCTGACCACTATGGTGAGTTCAGGTGGGTAGAGTAAGGAGATTTCTGAGTGGGGTTAGGTGCCCTGTTCCAGCCGGGTGATGAGTGGCGACCACGTCCGCGGCCTCGGCCACGACCACGTCCACCACGAGTGTTGGGTTGAGAGGATTGATGTGAATTGGGAGGTGGAGGGTAGGGTTGCTGATGAGAGGTGTAGAGTGCCTTATCACTTGAAACATGGCTGGCTTTAGTGGTTTACTCAAGGCATAACTAGGATCTAGCCTCGTAAAAGGTCGGGAGAGGTTTGGTATTCTGAATGATGGAAGCAATGCCACATAGGCTTCCGAAAAGCCTGATAACAATTGAATAACCAACTTCTGTTCGGTGACAAGGGAGCCGATGTTAGCAAGATGATCAGAGAGAACTTTTACCTCTTGACAATAAGCGGTCATACTTGGAAAGAGTCAGGCGGACATTATCAAACTTGTGTTCAAGATAAACGGCCCTTGTGGTTTGATTGTCAAAAAAATGCTTCGAATAGCCGTCCAAGCATAGGCTGCAGGGGAGTCCGGGCAAATGATAGTGCTGAGTAGATCGTGAGAAATGGTGCCATAGATCCATTAAAGGACTACGACATCGAGACGATACAAGATCTGATTTAGTAGAAGAGGCGGCCGAACCCGTATCCTTGTCTTTATCGGCTTCCTTTTCAATAGGAGCAGTGTCTTCCTTACGAGGGGAGAGATGATCAATGACTTGATAAGCACGAAAATGAATCTTGAATAACTCGGCTCATGTTGCATATTGGCTCGTCTCCAATTCCAGAGTAATGAAAATGAGAGTTCTGATATTAGTGATGGTAATAGCAGGGTGGGTTTTCAGATCCATTGATGTAGAGTGGTTGGGAATGGAAGAAGGAGAGTGGCAAAGGGTGGGTAGTAGGGGTGGCAAAGGGTGGTTGTAGGCGGCGGCAAAGGGTGGCAGAGGATCGAAAGATTAGAGGGAGAGAGAATGGTCTCTTGATACCATGAAAGTAGGCTAAATTCTTTGTGTTTGTTTTTCATATCTCAACTATATTTATGGATTACAATGGGTTGACTATTCTATATTTGTTACAAATATTTGCACTTAATAACATATATTCTGCATATCTTCTAATACTTAGAACTTACCTTTGCCCGGCCACCGAATTGATAATAAAAACACCACCTTGATTACTAGAAAACATACCGGGTTTAAGTTCTAGGGACGCATAGCATGAAAGATATAACAACTGCATGAAGTTTAATCATTACTTGGTGCTTATTAAACGTCAATATGTAAAGGGAAGGAGTCCCAGAAAATACATATAATTTACTAAATATTCTTCTAATGCAATCACAATTGCATGAAGTTTAATCATACATGGTGCTTATTAAGAATATCATTGTTTTGTTGTAAAATCCCAACTTTCATATCATCTTCCAGCTGGCTTAAGAATCTCAGAGAAAACCGTAGCTTACTTGAACCCTGCCTCACTGCTACTGATCGATGTCGTGCTATTTCTTATCACGTGTGATCCTGTGAACACAGAATCATTATCATCTGTTGTTGTTGTTGTCCCTCCTTGCATCAGAAATGGAGGTTCTTGATTTGCCAACTCGACTTCACCAACCGTTTTCTCAGCAGCTTCTTGTAGCTCCAATGCAAACTCTAGTCCCCAAACTACTTCTTCCATGGTTGGCCTTTCTGTTCCTTGCTTTTCCAAGCAACTAACTGCCACCGCTCCAAACTGCTTTAAACACTCTGGTGCAATCACACTCCTTACTTGTGGATCAATTATTTGGTTTAGAATCCCCTTTTGATAACAAGATTTCCCCCACTCTGCCAAACTCACTTGTTCGTTGGGCAGCGCTAGAATGATTACAGGTCTTGCACACAACACCTCAAGCAGAACAACTCCAAATGAGTACACGTCAGATTTGTCCGTTAGTTTTTGGCTTCGATAATATTCGGGATCCACATACCCAATACTACCCTTCACCACCGTGCTAACGTGGTTTTGTGCTTGGTCTCTAGGACCTAGCTTTGACAAACCAAAATCAGATACCTTTGCAACCCAATTTTCATCCAGTAAGATATTTGTGGACTTGACATCCCGATGAATAATTGCACGTTTTGCTCCTGTGTGGAGATAATGCAACCCTTTGGCTGCACCGATGCAAATTTGGAGACGTGTTTTCCATGATAGAGGAGGGTTGTTTGTCTTGTACAAATATTCGCGTAGAGTCCCGTGAGCCATGTAATCATAGACCAGTATCATCTCTCCCTCATCGTCACAGTATCCAATCAGGGACACTAATTGGACATGGCGTAATTTAGACAATAACCCTATTTCTGTGTGGAATTCTAGTAAACCTTGACTGGATGATTCATTGAGCCGTTTGATTGCAACAGCAGTTGCAGTGTCGTCCTTGTACCCTTTGTATACCTTACCAAACCCTCCAATGCCTATGACAAAATCGTCATTAAATTCGCCCGTAGCTGCTTTCACTTCTGAAAGTGTAAAACGACGGCATCGATCTGATGGTAGTGTTGAATGTGAAGACTTGACTTCATCATATGCCGGCCCATATGATGACTTATCGTCAGTGGCACCATAGTGTTTGACACGCCTTCGTTGTTGGAAAACTATGAGAACTAAGACAGACATTAAGACTAATGCTCCTCCAATACCTCCAATTATCGCGGCATATGGAGAATTCTTTTTGTTCCTTGTTACACTAGTTGTCTGCCCTGTTGGTGGGGATGTAGAAGTAAGTTCTGGGTTTGGGCTTGAAAGACTTCCATCCATGCTCAGCTTGAAGACTTCCAAACCATTCAAATAAGCATCAAGATATATTCCAGAAATATTGTAGATCGGATGCGTAGCGAGAAACAAATCTTGCTTGCTTCTTTGGTTATCTAAGCCGTTCACAAACACAATGTAATCCTTGAATACCGGATTCCCGCTGCCTTTAGCCCATCGGATTACATCAGCCTGCTCCTCTGCAATTATGTTATTAATCAAAATCGTAAAAAGCACTTGACGCTCTTTGGTGTATTGTGGTATAATGTTGCAAAAATGGAGCCTGAACATGTAATAAAACCCAGAATCAACGGGAAGTTTCCAAGATAGATTCTTAGCTCCTTGTCCCAAACTCCTTTGGGTAATATAAACTTGATCAGGTGCCGTATAATTCGGGGTATCAGAGGTGTAAGCTATGGGAGTCGTATTAACAGGCGTCACCCCAATTGTTTCTGAGGATATGTAAATATTATCTTGATCCCATTGCCGGTACATACCGGTTACATCCAGTATCTGTAGCCCACCCATGGTTAGCCGGTATAAATTTTCAAGAGTCATGTTCTCATGAATTATGAAGCCTGTCGTTTGACCGACTAAGTTCAAATCGCTATTTCTAGGATACAGATTTTCCGGCATCGAAACAATTTCAATACCATTGATGAAGGCATATGAGTTGGGTGCAGGTGTAAAGGTAACGTTTATGAGTTTTGTATCTCTTACGTAGATGATGAATTCTTTGACAAAGCTTGGAACCTGGACTCCTGCGTTGGAGAGGGTCTTAGCCAGAGAGAAGGCGGTTAGGAAAGCGCTAAAGTTGGTTAAGAGAGAGTAGCCATTGGATGTTACTGAGAAATAAGATTTGGTTGGATCTAGATCAGAATAGTAGTCCGGATAGAAATATAGGCGGAGGAACTTGGGCCCTTGGGTGACTGGAAATTTGTAAGTGAATGAAGTGTTAAAAATTCTGGCAGTAGAGTAAGGTGTTTGGTCTACTGAAGGATCTTGGTGGCTGGAGTTAGACAAAAACGAAGTGGTGTTGTTATTGGAAGGTACGAATTTGGAATTCTGATCACCCTCCCATCTCCGGTCAGAATCGATGGTGGAGGATACTGAACCGCAGTCGAGGAAGAAGCGATCGGTAGCGTTGTATGGTTGTGCAGTGGTGGTGGTGGTGATGGAGGCGAAGAAAAGGAGCACAGAAAAGAAGGGCAAACTGAACGTTAACATGGTGGTTTAAGAATAGTATGATGGCTGAATAATCATAGAAAAGAATTAACTACTGATGCTATTATAAATAATAAATCATAGTAACAGACAGCAGTGGCCGAATTGTCTGCTTGCTTCAAGAGTAGACTTGGAAAGTCTTCTCCAAGAATAATTCCAAAGTTACGTATACGTTTTGCGGTATGAGCGTAGGATCTTACTGGATATTAATTTAATAATTTGTATGGAAGAGTCTTTTATATAAAATAATTTAAAAACGGGACCATGTTTGTGATGAACAAGTAAAATAAAAATCTAGCCATGTACATTCACCATTTTAACGTCATAGATTTAAATATTGCCGCTTTAGATATTTTTGTAAACTTTTTAAATTTTATGAACTTTTAAATTTAGGATAAAAAGAAACACAATGGTTTATCTTATCGGCTCTAGCTTCTTTTTACTTCTTAAGAATGGTCTGGTCAGTGACAAATTTTTCGATGCTTTAAAATAAGCCGATGACATCTCTGGTTTCAACGATTAGATGAGGAGTCTACCCCGGTCTTAAACACGTTGTTTAACGGAGATACTTTACGTTGCTTTCAATTGATGTACGTGAAGAAAAATCTGTCTGAATTCTGAATGAGTCAATAATTTAATTAGGATATTGTATTGTATGGCTATGGAACCATGGAGTGTAGTGACCCCAAAAATGATATTATTTAGAGGGCATAAAGTGATAAAACAAAATTAATAAAAAAATGAACTCTAAACATGGATGAAAGTTTATAGTCTAATAGAACAAATATATTAGTATCGAGTAACCATTGATGGATTCAGTAATTTATTTTAATGGGATAAGTTCTTTTTAATTCTCACTAGTCGCTACAAGAAATACCTACTATTAGCGACGACGCTAATAGCGACGACATGAAGCATAGCGGCGACAAGCAATGAATTCGCCCCTTGTCGTCGCTATTAGTGTCGTCGCTAATACTCTATCCGTGTAAAGGTGAAAAGGTGTTCATCTTGGCCCTTGATGTGAAGATGATCCAATGGCTTGGGCTCTTTCCTGACTCAAACAAAAACACTCTTCATTTTAAACGCATCTTCTTCAACACTTCTTCTTCTCTAATCTTCAACCAAACACCAACAACCTCAACCACCACCACCATGAAGATGCCACCACCGTGAAACTACAACCACCACTATGAAGCTACTGTCAACCACCACCATTACTTGACTGCCACCGTCAAGCTCGGTCACTTCACCACCATTGTCAAGCTGCAAAACCACCACCACTGTCAAGCTCCGTCTCCTGCCACTATCTACTTTTTATCTCTTGTAAATCATGTAGTGTTTATTATAGAAATCATGTTATGTAAATTTGATTTTAATGAGAAAAAAGTAGTGTTTTGCTTCATTTTCGAGTTCAAACATGTTTACTAACATATTAATGGTGTTATTTGGTTTGAAAGTTGATTAAGCCATCTCCGGTGAAGTTTCAAGCGAAGCTCTGGCCAAAGCATTAGGAGCGCCACAATAGCGGCGATTACCAAGCAATAGCGGCTGAGTATTAGCGGCGTGATCAGTAGCGCTGATATATCGCCGCTAAAAGTAGTAGTAGCGACAAAAGGGGTCTTTAGCTGCGACATATGTCGCCCCTATTGCTCCGATTTCTTGTAGTTTTTCTAAATTCTATAAGGTTCTCATTAATTATTTTTTCATTTTTTCCAAACGCACTGCGTTCCTGATAACTCACAAATGTGAGCTCGATCCGCCCCTATCAATAGCTAACTATGCTCACCTTAAGAGTTTTTCAAAGCCAAAAATATTTAATAGGTGAAACGATAATTCTAAAGTAAACAAGAAAAAAATCGAGGGTTGGAAATTCAAACGAGCTCGAGACAATGATGGTTGATTTATTTAATTATCTTTATCAAGGTTTTAGGTTTTATTAGATAAGCTAATCTAGCTGGTTATAATCAAGTATTATTTGGTATTTAGATAGGTTTGAATTAATTTATTCTAAATACATGGTTAGGATTATTGTAATATGTGTGACGAATTCGTTTGAAACATGATTTTCCATGGAATCAAAGCTTGGTATCGTGATTTTGAGAGTCATTTTCTAAGAGGGGGCAGCCCCTTTTAGTTGTGTGGCTATAATGGTGATAAAATGGTGAGATTAACGACGAAGATAGAGGGAAAAAAGATGAAAAAAAAGGGTTTCGTGAATGTTCAAATGGATGACTACAAAAGTTGGTGACCGAGTGCAACACCTACTTGTGGATCAATTGGTGAAATTGTTTGGCAATAATCAATCAACAAGAGATGATAGGCGGCAAATTAGGCTAACGAGTAACCTTATTATTTTCCATCTTCAAAAGGCGGCTACGATGAACATGGAATTATTTGCGTCGGTTGAAATATTAATATTGCGGGGAATGAATCACAAGTCAAAGCCAAATCTATATTGTTTAATTGAATTTAATTTAGAGACTTTACAAGCACTATAAAAAATTCATTTGGTAGCATTCATTTTTAATATTATTTAGCTTTTATGTTATTAATTTAGGTTTTTAATAACAATTTAGTGTATGTCATATTCGTTTGATTCACACTTTTAGTGGTTTTTAGGTTTTATACCACTAATTTAAATTTTTTAATGGCTCTTTGCATATGTTGTATTTGTTTAGCACACACTTTTAATTATATTTAGCATTTTATGCCACCGATTTGGTTTACACTTTGAGTCTCACCTTAAAATTTTTCCTTTATGCCACTATTGCTTGAATGTAATCAAAAGTGAAAAACTTCACCACATTTAACTTCAAAATGCTGCTAAAATTTACATCACTAGATTATTTCCGTTCAACTTTAGTCCTACTAAACTTTCACCCTAAAAAGTTTCCCTAGTTCGCTTTCCCTCTCTCTTTGCCTCTCGTGTTCAGTTTCCATTAGTGTGGTTCGTATTCTTCGAAAATTATCATCAACTCTCCTAAACCTAGTTGAGGTATGAATCCAGATTCTACAGATTCTCTTTGCATGTGTCGTATTTGTTTAGCATACACTTTTAATTATATTTAGCATTTTATGCCACCCGATTTGGTTCACACTTTGAGTCTCACCTTAAAATTTTCCCTTTATGCCACTATTGCTTAAATGTAATCAAAAGTGAAAACCTTCACCATATTTAACTTCAAAATACTGCTAATATTTTCATCACTAGATTATTTCCGTTCAACTTTAATCCTACTAAACTTTCACCCTAAAAAGTTTCCCCGTTCGCTTTCCTTCTCTCTTTGCCTCTCGTGTTTGTAATCTTCGAAAATTATCATCAACAACTCTCCTAACCCTAGTTGAGGTATGAATCCAGATTCTACTTGAGGTAATATGTTCAGTTTGGGGTTTGTGACATCATGACAACGCCTATAACCCTTGTTTGTCAATTTTTTGGTGCTTTATGTTCAAATAATTATCATCAACCGATGGTGCACAGTTGTTTTTTTTTTCTTTTTAAACATCACCACTCTTAATTTCAATTCATTATACCCTAGTTTCAATCCACCCTTTATTCTGATGTGATAAGTTGTTTAAAACGGCGATCTGACTCTAGCGGTGGCTGCTTGTTTTTAATATGTATTTAGATGTGATTTTAGGGTTTAATGTTGCATTTGGTAATTATTTGATCCAAAAATAGGTTTTAATTTTGGTTTGGTCATTTGATAGGTATTTTTGTAACCATACCGAACATATTAACATAGACCATTGTAACACCCTATGAAAATCTCACATCGGCAATAGACACAAGAGATAATGGATCATAAGAAATTAACTGCCTCTTAAATCATCTACACGTTTTGGACGCGTTGGCTGCGGAGCACATGAAAACTCCCCAGATAAGCGTGCTCATATTTTTCATGTGCTCAGGTGGGCATAGTACTAGAATGGGTGATCTTCTAAAAAACTTCCACTGGGGCAACCAAAAGCAAACTTATGAGTTCCTGGATAGATAAGCCTTCAGGTGCAAAGTGAACAATATTGATGATATGTAAGGTCGGATCTTACATCTAGTATCAGACCCACTCTAGTACCATTTCAGGTTGAGCACTACACACGTATAACACGGGGAACTCAGACGGCTCAGGCCTACCCTCTCAACCTGAGCGGTGTTGTGGCTTACGGTTTATATCCTGTTAACCAGGTAACTTCAATGATTTTTTTTGTATTCATGAATGTATAATGATCTATTAACTCCAAAACATGTACATTAATGTTTGCCATAATTAGGGGACAACAATAGAGAAAAGTATGGATCTACTTCACATTGGGCATAGTAGGTTTTTGGTCCACATGCAGCTCTTAACTTCTCTGCTGTTGCAGAATCATCAATATTGGAGGAACTCACCCATTAGTTAAAAATATTAATTTGAGATTTACACCAAATAGATATACACAAGTTGAAGTATCTAAATTCATATTTTATACTCCTTTAAACTTTATTTCTTTTCTAAATATTTATTGCTTGAGCAGGTCATGAAAGTAGTAAATCTTGGAAAAATGAAAGTAAAACTTGATTACGAGTTTGATACTTTTTATGTATAAAAAATGTAGAATTATCTCTAGCTACAAATTTATGCTTTTTAATTTGGTTTGTTTAAATTTAATTTGGTTTGTTTATTGTAAAAATACTTTATTTGGGCAAAGTGTAACGAACAAAGGTAATGATGTGGAGCAGTGTATGTCATAGGTGAGCTTCAAGTCAACTTATCTAATGTATAATTGGTGATTAGAAGTAATGTCAGGATTGATTAGCAAGGAAATAATGCAAGGACTTTTTAGCAACCACATTATCCTTTCAAAAAGGTAATTTATAATCGTTTTTTGTTTCGTATCTTCTCTCAATTTAAAAAATCCAACCTTATTATATAGGTATCTGTGTGTGGTTTAAGGGTTTCAACTTAGGGTTAATTTTGAAAATGATGTAGACTTGGCAGAGTTAATGTGGGAGATACAACATCGACATGCTGCTGATAATATGTAAGCCATTTGCGATGACATGGGTGGATTATTTTTAAAGGTTAGCACTACAAATTTTTAATTGCACGTATACATCACCACAAACACTTTTGCTTGCTTAGAGAAAATATTACCATGGTTTTTGTTATCATAGAATTTGTAGGTGCATCAAAATTCTTTTTTGTTTGTAGAAGGAAAAGCAACATCCCGGGAGTATCTAAGTCTCTTAGCCTATCTATGTGAGTTCACGTTACATATTGTCTATTTTGCATCTTCAAGACATGTGGATTATCGTTCCACTTAATGACTTTAATTAACAAATCTGTAGTAATTTCTTTTGTAGGAGGTAAAGTTGATATATCAGACAAGAGAACTTAAATAACAACAAACCAAGAGGATAGTTGTGTTTGTATATGTGAGTTTATATAATAAAGAAGAGAATAAATAAATGGTTCCATCAAATTTAATACTTAATTTTGTAATGATAAGTTGTTTAAACATAAGACATATTCATGATGGTTAATGTTTTATGATAACTTATGTTAATATATTTATGTTTGTTTATTTTGTTAATATCGAACAACATCTTCCAAGTGGTTATGACTATTTTTTAAGCAACAAAATTTGAAATATAAGTTGGTGTTAGAGAGGTTAACATGATATGAAATGTCAGTATATTCTTTTCCATACTTGGTTTACTGGGATGAGCTTTCAACGATAATGCCATATTTAGCATTTATATACTACAAATAAAAATTGAAAACTAAAAGTTATTAATAATATACTTTATACATTTCTTATAACTGACCCATCAACATTGTCAATATATTCTTTTCCATACTAGGTTTACTAGGATGAAATTTTCAGCGGTAATGTCATATTTAGCATTTACATACTACAAATAAAAATTAAAAACTAAAAGTTATTAATAATATACTTTATACATTTCTTATAACTGACCCATCAACATTTCTACTTATTAAAGCAATGCAAACAAAAAACCTGTCATTCTCATTTGGCCCATAATACGTGGATTGTTTTATAAACTTTATGAACCTTTGTATTATAAAAGGATTTCCTTTAAAGATTGATATGTTCATTATAAAGATATCATGTACTTTGTCAATACCTCGAAAACGTATCATTTTGTTAAATCCGTAAAGTTCACAGAAATTAGCACTAGTTATTTGTTAACTTAAAAGAGTGTTTTAATAAACAGGGTGTTACAACAAGGAAAAATAAAAACAAAGGGTCGAACAATTGTCTAAATTTTGTTTATAAAATAGAATTGTTAACCTTTTTATTTAACTTAGTAAATTTCCCTATGCGTTACGACGGCGTCAAAATAAAAAAAAAACTCGAACTTACATCGTCTAATAAAAACGTATTATATTTGAGCAGACTCGTTTCTGAACAAATATTACGTCAAAACGTAGACCAACTTAAAACGTATATAAGAATAAGCACGAAAACGTATTATATTTTACCTGACTTATTCGCGAAAGGAATTTACGTCAAAACATTAACAAACTTAAACTTGCGGCAACGTCGTAACGTAAAGTAACCCGAATATATATCGCCTAATGAAAACATATTATATTTGACGCGACTCGCTTTAGAACAAAATTTATGTCAAAACGTAGACATACTAAAAACGTACATAAAATAAGCACGAAAACGTATTATATTTGAGCTTTTACCTACTATAACTTAAAAAAAGCTAGTTGCTGACGTGCTTACTTCTATGGATGTATCGTTATAAATTCATATTTCGTGTAAGCATAAATGGTATAAATTCACGTTTTGACCTAAAGTTTTTCGGAAATGAGTTGAATCAAATACAAATACGTTTTCATGCTTATTTTTAGGTATGTTTTCAGCAGGTCTATGTTTTGGCGTAAATTAAAAAAAAACACTATTCCTCATGTGCTTTATTTTATGTACGTGTCGGTATAAATTCACGTTTCAACATAAATGGTATAAATTCAAGTTTCAAGGTGAGTTATTTTGGAAACGAGTCTTGTCAGATATAATATGTTTCATGCTTAATTTTATGTACGTTTTCAACTGGTCTATGTTTTGATGTACGAGTTACTATACGTTTTGACGCCGCTAAGTCTTGATGTAAAGGTTAGGGTGGGGTAGTGGGTAGGTCAAAATCCACTAAAAGAACCAACTCGGGTTCGATTCTGTTTCTTTAATTTATACGGTATAAATTCAATTTACTTTAGTGTTTTTATCCAATCTCAATGCTAAATTTCTAGGTTTATAAACGCTTATCAGTTAATAGTTAGTTAACATATCTTCTTGTATAATCTCTATTAGATAAAAACAGGGCCGCCCAATGGCTTAAGGCCCTAGGCACAGGCCTAGGGCCACCAAAATTAAAAGGCCTTCAAATTTCCGATATGTTTTTATAATACTAGGCCCATATTTGCTATATTACACTAAATAACCCAAGCCCAACCCTCCAAACAATGAGATTTGCTAAACCCATGTCCCATATCATAAAGAAAACGTGAAAGACGGGGGGCTAATTGATGAACTTCGAAAGCTATGACGTCGTTTGAATAACCTTCGATGGAATCATTGGCAATTAGGGTCGTAGGGCGAATTTTAGGGATTTTAGTATTCAGATTTGGGGTAATAATGAATCATCATCGCATCTCAATCTCGAGTGAGCATAGGTAAAACAACAATTTTAGATTTTACATACTAATTATTATTCAATTTCTCAAACGCTCAAACATAAACTAAGTTTTGTGTCTCAGTTTTGCGATTTGATATTGTAGCTGACTCAATTTGGAACTCAAAGACTCAGTTTTGCGATTTGTGCAAAATAATCCAGGTATAGTCTGATTTTGTTAAATTAATCCGCATTAATCATGTATTTTCGAAACATTATGTACTCAATTCATCTCAGTTCTGCTTGATGACAGTGATAGTGTCGCTTTCTAGCCCTAAACAATATGCATGTCGAATTTATATTGTAGCTGACTCATTTTGGAACTCAAAGACTCAGTTTTGCGATTTGTGCGAAATAGTTCAAGTACAATTCGATTATGTTAAATTAATTCACATTAATCATGTCTTTTCGAAACATTATGTACTCAGTTCATCTTAATTATGGTTTAGAAGACACTGGAAGTTTCGCGTTCTAGCCCCTAAAAATATATTTGTCAATTTGATATTGTAGCTAGCTTGGAACTCAGTTTTGCGATTTAATCTTGTAGCAGACTTGGAATTTGGAAGACAGTGGCAATGTGGCACTAAGGTTAGATATCCTCATTTGTTGTTTAGGGTGTGTTTGCTGATTTCAAGTTGTTTAGGTCTTTAGGACTTGTTTGTTTACTTATTTTAGTTTGTTGATTAGGAATTAGGGTTCATTGTTAATCACTTAAATAGATTTTTATTTTCCGCAATGTCAAATTAAATCCAAACTTTTGAATCTGGTCATGCAAAAAGGCAAAAGAAAAGCGTAAACAATAAGCTTTAATTGAATCACAAAAGGACCTTTACTTCGTAGTTTGTTTAGAGTCACCAAAAATGTAGGAATAATCTCGATAAAAATATACATGTTGAATTGTTATAAACACAAAAACATTTAATATCAGTATTGTATATTATGTTTTTTTCTCTTGAATTTTTTCAGTTAGTTAGTTACACGTCAATTATCAACTGAACGGCTTTCGATTTTGACAAACCTTTCAATATGGATAATAAACTCGATCGATCATAGATTAAGGAAAATAAAAAGCTCAATAAAACTTTTTAAAAATTCATTTAAACTTTATAAAAAAAAAGAAAATCACTAAAATATGTTACTTTAAAAACAAGAAAATCATTAAAATATGTTACTTTCATTTATATAACGTTTTTTAAACCTTAAATTTAAATTAATGATGATGCTATAGGGTTTTTTAATTGGTTCAACTAGTAAATCTTTAAACTAACCAGTTTCATAGCCGATCTGCTTTTAAGAACATAGATTAAACAGTCGGTTATTAATATTGGTTATATGTATTTTCAATATTATATATTTTTGTAACTTTTATATCTTCATATAAGTATATGCGACTAGGGCCCATTCTCGTTGGGCTCATTTTTTTAAATGTCTGTGTAGCTTTAGTTTTATATACCAATTGTTTTGCTGTGTCACTCGGATGCCTTTTGCCCTTTAAATACTAAGACCTAGATAGAGAATAATATGATATGAGCCTATAATTTAATAATATAGTTTGAATTTTCAAATAATGTCTTATCATCACGTTGTGAAGCATTTCTTTTACATAAACTCATACATCACCATTATTATTCAACAAATAACTGGTAAAACAAAGCATCACATGCAAGATCCATCCACGATCAGCCAAAAGCAACACTAACACATAACAAGTTAAAGGGTTGAAGCAACCACCTTACCACTTGGATCCCTGTAACATGATCCGTCGCTATGAATACCACATATTCCAAGCGAAGGAGGAGCAGTAGAGCATTTGCCGTCACAAGCTAGGTTGCAACCCGGTTTCGTAGGATTCTTACTGCCAGAAGTCACGGTTCCAGCTTTGCACGGTGGCGATCCGTCACAGTCTTTGATAACTACGATCATGAGGATGATTGATAGCCAAACGATGTTCGTCCTCCTGCATTGAACATCTTGGTTTTCTTGTAATGATCAGCTGGTATTCGTCATTGCTTATAAAGAACTGATGATTGCATTCTCGGTTAGTGGTTGGGGCCCTGGACGGGGTCATGCAGCAACGTTTTAAATGCTATTGTCGATCCTTTAATAAATGGGGTACGTGAATTTGGAACCTTCTGCCCAGTGCACATGGACTTCGTTTTCACTTTTTGTTTCTCTACAAAAGTAATAGCAGAGATTATCAAAAGTTTAAATAGGTTAACGAATCAAAAATATATGAGCGGTTGTCGAACTTCCTGTGATCAAAATGGTATAAAATGTAAATCACTGGTTTTATATATTTTGTTATGGTCGAGCGATTTATGAAATTATTTTTTAGAGTGGTAACTAAGTCTTTAATTGTATGAATGTTTATGAGATAAATTTTGATATCTCTTTTACAATGATACCGACCAGGTTATAAATTCGTATACTATACTCGGTTAGGTTCAAAAAATTATGCAATAAAAATTATTTATAAAAAATAATTATTTATTACATTACATATAATGAAAAACTACAAATTAGTGTGAAGTATAAATTACAAATTTTTAAAATTTCTTTACAGACATCATTGGATGTTTTACCAAGAAAATTTATCATTATTATTAACAATAAACAGTCTAATGTCATCTCTACCTTTGACTGTGAAAAAACTTAAATACAAACCATGTGAAAATACTAGTTATTTTAAAAACAAACCAACTCTGGATAGCAATTTTCTTTGAATTTTAATTATTGTTATCATGAAACATATAATGAGAGAAAACCATTTTATTATCTCGCGTTTTACAGTGGGACTGAATGAGTTATACAATGTAAAATGAAAAGGTTCACGTGTTTATTGATTTTTTTTTAAATTAAGTTTTTCCTAAGTTATATGTTTTTTTAATAATCTAAACATATTATTAAATTTAATATTAAACTTGTTACTAAAGGAGAATTACATAGGAGGATTTTAAATCATAAAACTAAAAGTATATATAAGAACAAAAATTAGTTTGGAAATAATTTAGGTCTGAATTTAAATTTAAAATTATATCAATAACAATAAAATATGATATTGTTTGTTTAACTTACCAAAAATTTCGGTATTCATTGTTATAAAACAGGAAAGAAATATTTCTATATCTATCTCCCCTTACTGTAAAAGAAAAGATAAGTATGACATCACCATGCTTATGTGACAATCCCATAGATTGTCCAACAATGCGTTTCTTATCTCATTATTGCATTATAAAGCTTAATTTAAAATTTATTTAAAATACATTTTATCTGTACAAGATTCAAATCTCTGCCCAACATTCAAAACCTCTAGTTACATTCAAAATTCAACTAAAGTGGCATTTTAAGTGAAATATCAAGAACTAAATTGGCAATTTACACTTATTTTGTTGTTTAGGAACTTTATCCCTCTAATTCAATATCATTTATTTTAATGGCTGAATCCAACAATATTAATTTATTCTCATGAGTCGATATTTTATTGTTAATCCAATTGACTTACGTTTTTTTTTTTCAAACCTTTAGACAACGTGTATTTTGAAGACTTTATTTATGCAGTTGTGCGAGGCATGTCTCTTGTTCTTGTCAACAGTTTCACACGTCCATAATTTATATTCAATCTTTGATCCAGATTCTAATATGTAAATTAACAGAATCCCAAAAACTTTGTTCATCCACCAAAACATACACTAACATATTAAAATGTGCCTAAATCCTCTATTTTTTGTGTTCATTATTCCTTTCATTTTGAGTGTCAAGGGGGATTTACCGGCTCCTTACTACCCAATGGACGACATTGCGGTTAACTGTGGCTCGATTGGGAACACGTCTGCACTCGATGGACGCGAATGGACAGGTGATGTCGGTACCAAGTTCAGCCTTTCGAGAAAACAAGCTGGTGGCTCGATAAGCTCGAGAGCAGTCCATACATCTCTTTCGGGTGATCCAGTTCCATACTTAACGGCCCGAGCCTCCCGTTCCCCATTCTTTTACACATTTAAACTCCATCCCGGTCCTAAATTCATCCGGTTACACTTCAATCCCGCTTCTTACATTGGGTTCGAAACATATACCGATTTCTTCGCGGTACAAGCTGGACCGTACAAGCTCCTACACAACTTCAGTGCTTCGATTACCGCTCATGCATTAGGTGTAATCTCTTTCTCTAAAGAATTTTGTGTCAGTGTTGAAGAGAATCGGGAACTGACCATAACGATCTCTCCATCTAATAGACACGCCTACGCATTTGTGAATGGGATTGAAATCATTTCCATGCCTTCGGATCTCTATTACACACCCGAAGGTGAAACGGGAGCCGATGTGGTTAACCCTCAACAGTACAAGTTTTATATCGATAACAACACCGCACTCGAGACAGTTCACCGTTTAAACATCGGTGGAAGTTCCGTTTCACCGATTGAGGACACGGGGATGTTTCGACGATGGTCGAAAGACTCAGATTACCTGCTGGAAAGAAACAAGAAAGTCCAGGTGTACCATGCTACTAGTATGATTAAATACACCAAGATACCAACAATCACTGCACCTCTTAAGGTTTACCAAACATCATGGTCAACAAGATCATCTTACATCAAGAAAACAACAACTTTTACATGGAAATTGCCTGTGGATTTAGGATTCAGGTACCTTGTTAGGCTCCATTTTTGTCAACACGAACTGGAAAAGAAGACTAAAAACGGTCAAGAGGCATTCGGGATCATGGTTAACAATCAGATAGCCGTGACAAACGCTGATGTTACCAATTGGGGTGGTGGGTACGGGGTTGCTGTTTACAAAGATTACGTGACAACGATGAGAGGCGATAAAACAAACGGTAAGTCTGATCTTGTGATTGTTATATTCTCAAAGAGCCGGTTGGTTGAAGGAATGTTGAGCGGGTTAGAGGTTTTTAAACTAAGTAACCCCGACGATAGTCTTGCAGGTTCAAACCCGAAATTTGAACTACATTCATCATCAAACTGGATGCCAAAGTTGCCGGCTTTTGGCACCCTAAACGCAGTTGCAACGAAACTTATCTTTTTAATCACCACATTGAACATCATAGTGTATGTTCAAAGATGGTTTTGGGAGGAAAAGCTCGGGAAGAACATACGATCACCATCGCCATCATCGTCGTCATCGGATAATTCTTGTCGTTGTTTTTCACTTGCGGAGATCAATGCAGCAACCCGCAATTTTGACAAGTCATTAGTGATTGGCATGGGCGGTTTTGCAACAGTGTATAAAGGTGTGATTGACGATGGTGCAAAAACCGTGGCGATAAAGCGAATGAGTTCAAGATCACAAGAAGGTGCTCTCGAGTTTTGGATGGAGATTCAGATGATTTGGAGGCTTCGACATAATCATCTTGTTTCTCTCGTTGGGTATTGTGATGATGGAACTGAGATGATCCTTGTTTACGAGTATATGCCTCATGGGACACTCGCTGAGCATCTTTTTAAGCTCGGGTTAGACGATAACAGCGGCTTCACGCCACTCTCGTGGGAACAACGGCTCAAGATTTGCATCGGTGCAGCCCGAGGATTGGACTATTTACATACGGGTACTCATCACGGAGTCATTCACCGTGATGTGAAGACATCCAACATTCTACTAGACGAGAATTTTGTCGGTAAGATTTCGGATTTTGGACTGGCGAAAACTGAAAACACGACGCAAATGTTGGCGAAATCCTATGTTAGCACGAACATCAAAGGCACCGTCGGATACCTGGATCCGGACTACTTTTTGTCACGTAAACTATCAAGAAAATCTGATGTTTACGCATTTGGTGTCGTGTTATTTGAAGTTTTATGTGGAAGACCAGCTGTAGATCCGGGGCTTGAGGAAGATCAACGCAGCCTTGCTGTATGGGCCCGACAGAGCATTCGAGAGGGGAAACTTGATCAGATTATTGATCCATGTATAAGAGGCGAAATCTCACCTCATTGCTTGAAAGTATTCATCAACTTAGCGGAAAAATGCTTGGAAAATCAACCAAAAAAAAGACCAAGCATGGCTAACATAATCTCAGGCCTTGAATTTGCACTTGAGCAACTAGAAACCGCAGGTTGGTCTATACCTGAAGAGCCAGTATATAGCGGTACCCTTTCGTTTTCCAACTCACCGCGATCAGAACAACAATCGTCATCAAGTGGGAATAAAAAGAGCCTGAAGCTCAAAAAACTCAGGAGTTGGAGATGGGATTTGCTTTGGAACGGAGTGAAAGCAGCAAAAATGGATTTGTTTATCTCCGTAAGTAGCTCAAAGACGTACGAAGATGGTTGTCGTCGGTTCCTTCTCTCGGAAATTCACTCAGCCACAAACGACTTCGACGAAAGCCTAATCGTGGGCACCGGTGACTTCAGCATTGTGTACAAAGCTTACATCGACTACGGAAGCAGAGTGGTGGCCATGAAACGTTTCAAGAAGTTCATGATCGAAAACTGGTCGAAAAAAACAGACTTCATGTCCAACTTTTGCAAAGAGATTGAAACATTATCCCAACTCCGGAATCCCAACTTAGTCCCATTAATAGGATACTGCTACCACAAATCCGAGATCGTCCTCGTATACGAATACATGGCCAACGGCAGCCTACGCAGCCATCTCTACGGAACCCAAAACGACAGCCCGCTCACATGGAAACAAAGACTGAATATATGCATTGATGCAGCACAGGGTCTGGACTTTCTACAAACAGGTGGTGTGCATACTATCCTTCACAACAATGTGAACCCGGGGAACATTCTTATAGACGACAAATGGGCTGGAAAGGTTTCGGATTACGGTCTAACGAAGGCGGGTCCACTGTACGCTGTTGCAGCCAATCTAACTGGCGTTCTGGGCAGCTGCATAGGATATATGGATCCTGAATGTATGTTTGCCAATGGGACCAAACCCACAGAAAAGTCTGATGTTTACTCGTTCGGTTTGGTGTTGTTGGAAGTGTTGTGTGGTCGGAAGTTAGAGGATCAAACGGTTGAAAGAGATCAAGTGTTTTTGAAAAACTGGGTGAAGAGTAATGTTATGAAAGGGACAGTTTATAAGACGGTTGATATTAATTTGAAGGGGAAGATAGCGGCTGAAAGTTTGAAAGAGTTTGTTAAGATTGTTGAAGGTTGTTTGGCTGACAAGACTGCTGATCGACCGTTGATGAGTGAAGTTGTTAGAAGTTTGAAGGTTGTTGCACAATTGCAAGAAGCAGTGAAGCCTAATTAAGTGATGATTATCCTAATTGGGATTTATTATTTATTTTTTTTTATTAAATGGGTTAATTGGTTTTTTTTTCTTTATTGGATTCTTTTATTTGATGGATTTATTTTCTTCTAATATTAATTATTAATTAAGAGAAAATTACAAAAATAACTATCGACCAAAATGATTTTTAAATTTAGCAATCTCACATGTTCTTGGAGCGCCGCATCATGTGTGGGATGCGTCTTTCAAGCACGAGATGCGTCTTTCCAGCGAAACCCAATAAAAATGGACATGTGGCCACTGGATACGTCCTTGAAGCGAGCCATCATGCACGGGATGCGTCCGGCGAGGTTTTAAAGCGTCCGACGAGTTGTAGGTTTCTTTGACTTTGTGTTTGATAAGTCTTCTTCAAGATGAGATTGAGAATCATCATCATTTCTTTTACCATCAAAACTGCTTATGGTTTCTTGATCAGGCAAACGATTTTCAACAGCGAATACGCTAACAAATGAATACTTCGAATCAAGAGACTGGAAAGGTGGCAACAGATTTTTCACACCATAATTCAAACAAAGCTGTTAACTTTTATCCTAAAATGAAGGATTGCACACATCGTGAAAAAAACCGCCGGAAACCTGCAACTCGCCGGAAAACTCGTTGGGCGCTTCAGAAACTCACCGGACGCATCCTGTGGCCATGTGTCCATCTTTTATTGGGTTTCGCTCCAAAAACACATCTTATGCTTGAAAGACGCATCCTGTGGATAATGCTCCGCTCCAAGGACATGTGAGGTTGTCAAATATACAAATAGTTTTGGTTAATGGTTATTTTAGTAATTTTCCTCCCGTTAGTTAATCTCCTACTTGTTGGTCTCTTAGACCATTTATAGTGAGATTGCCTAAACCATTTGTAACCACATGCATTAAACCACCCCTCCCCCATGTAAAATGCAATTTTGGGCTTCTCTTTATGGTTTAGACCACAAGTGAAAGAGAGAGAATGATTGATTGGTTATTTTATTAACCAATTTAAAAAAAAAATCTGATTCCAAACCTATTAATTTCATATGCCTCATCATTAAATCATTTTACCTAATTTTCACGCCTTGATAACGTAGATGTCATATGAAAAAAAGACTAAATCACATGAATGACCACGCAAAGAAAGTTTTAAAAGAAGAGAAGAATATGACAAATCGTCTCTATAAGCCTTTTGACTTCCAGTATTTTCGTATTAGTCTCTTAAAAACTTAATTTCACTCGCAAAAAATTATTCATTTTTATTTCATATTATATTTTATCTACATTTCATTGATTAATCGTCTTTCGACTATATTCTAAATAATAGAAGTAGACTCATATTTATGATGAAATAATTTTCTTTTGTTTAAATATTTTATTTCTTAAAGAAAGTATATTGGACAATTGACATTAACGTATGATGTGTACGTGATGTGAGTTCCACATGTAATAATCCACCAAAACGAAACCCGCATGTTATAAACCCATAAAACCTGCCTGTTATAAACTCACAACCCCGCATGTTATAAACCAGAAACCCGCATATTATAAACCCAGAAACCCACATGCTGTAACCCCATAATTTGCATGTTATAAACCCATAAATCCGTATGGTGTAAACAAAAACCGCATGTTATATTCTCATCTCGTACGCATCATACGTTAAGACCAATTGTACATTAACCAACCCCTTATTTCTTATGCAATTACTTGATTATATTCTTTTATATTATCAATATGGTTACTTAATTGTATTCTTTTTTATAATTATCTGGCTTGTTTCTAAATTGCCGTTTGTTCTCTTTTATTTTATTTTAATATATTTATCATCTTAGAATAAACTTGTTAATATATCTCACTAAAATTATCTCTCCTAATTTCTTATTCTGGTTACATATAGTATTATTAAAGTCCGCACATCTATTAACCACCACTCTAATAAAAAAATATCTTAGGTGACTAATATTTCTAATATACCAAAAAAATGTGTTTACTCATTCTTTTCTCTTCTCTTTAATATAACAGTTAGGTCCGATTGTATAGGATAGTGTACCTTTTTACTTCAACCATATAACAGTCAATGACGCTCCCTTTTTATTGTCACATCACCTTTGGAGGGTGTCATTTATGAGTTCGTTAGCCCAAACGAGAAAAAAAAACGGGTTGTGTGAGGGCCATGGGAGGCGTCATTGATCATTGTGAAGCTTTATCCTATTTTTGTATGTTAAAGGAGAAGCTCATTGCTTATGTAGAGCTGATATAGCTTATTTGCCGTTAATGAAGCCCCTTAGATCTCCATTCCACACCAATCAGCCTTAAACGAAAGTTATATTTTATATTTCTTTTCACATATGTGACCAATCGGACTTAAATGAAATTTATATTTTATAATTTTTTTTCCACATATGCGACAAATATTGGATTTGGACTAATGCCCTTTCAATTGTCAATCAGCGTTAAACAAATCTTCCAAATATATTCTCACTTAAGATATTATAATACGTGAGTTTCTAACCTACTTACATATAGTGTTTGGATCATATAGAAGAAATAATTCTCGTGCAAAACCTATGTGAGAAGGAGGGAGTGATAAAGGTCATTGGCAGAAAAAATATTTTAGTCTTTTCTCAAATGAACTAGCTTCCCCATTGATTTTCAAATTACTATAACTTTCTATATGTTAATGTTTTTTTAGATTACACCGTATTAATGAGCATTTCATTCTTTTTTAATTCGACCAGCATATTGCTATAGTTTTCTTGAAAAAAAATTACATGATTTGAATAGCTATTACATGATTTTGAATACCCATTACCCATTACGCGATTACGTGACTTTGAATACCAGTATATGGCTATGTGATTTTTGAATACCGATTACGTAATTATTACACCTTCAACATAAATCATTACACATTTAATATAAATTCATTACGTAATTACACATTTAATATGATTTGTTATAACTAATGTTAATACAATTATGCTTATTACGTTATTACACATTCAATAATAAGAACTTGATTCTTTATGCTTTATTACGTGATTAAAGCTCTGATATACGACATTATGTGGTTAATATAGGTTGATTTTGCTACTGTTTTGTATATAATTTATTCGTTATACGTGATTATACCTGAAATATTAGATATTCCATATGAAATATTATGTATTACATGTTTTTTTTACGTAATTACATAATGACTTAATGGAGTTTCACATAAATACCATAATGAAATTACATAATCATGAAATTGGTATAAAAAAACCACATAGTCATGTAATAATACATAGTCAACTATTATTACGTAATTACTTAGTAAGGTTTCACATAAATTACTATAATAAAATCACATAATAGGTATTCAAAATCACGTAGTCACTTACTAATATTCAAGATCATGTAATGGGTATTCAAAACCCTGTAAAATTATTTCAAGAAAACTATAGCAATAGGCTGCTCGAATTAAAGAGAATAAATTGCTCGTTAATACGGTGTAATTTTTATAAAAAGATATTAACATATGAAAAAAAGTGATAGACATTTGAAAATCAAGGAGGAGGGAGGTTAGTTTATAAGTCAACAATATTGAATTTTTTGTTTTGCAATTTCCTCACTTGTTTACCTTGTTTTTAGTTATGTGAATTCTAAATTTATAAGCCACTTAACTTTAACCATTCATCTTGCAAATAAAGGGCCAAACTCTTCTCATACACTTCGTACATTTTTTCCCTTGTATAATAACCTTTCTCGTTACATGTAATTAGTCCTTAAAGCACAAAGAGATTTTTAAAAGTATCAATTTCACCTTTATACTATAAATAATACACATTTTTTCCTAGTTAAATATTCAACAGAATTTCATTAATCATTTAATTCAACTTTTATATGATAACATGCATTCGATAGCTTTAAAAAATATTCTAACTAAGTAGTTATGTTTAAGTTTGTTTTTATTGACATTCGGATTTGGATTTAATTAAAAATGAAGTTGTATAATATAAATAATATTTTTTTGTTATTGTAAACTATGCTAAGTATGATTACCGTTACCAAACAATACATACCAAACAACATTTGTGATGATACTTGTATTTATCAAAACCAGTATCAGTATTCATATGCAAGTGGTGTCCTTAGCCTTTGAGCATATCATGACTTTTTTTTATTGCCTAAGAAGACTTTTGTGTAAATACACCATTTGTAAATAATTTTTTATTTTGTAATATTTTTTATAACCAAACCGACACCACCAGAACAATATCGGTTCCCATATTCCTTTTTAAGGTTTTTCTATTACCAAATTGGTAACATATTTTGCATATGTTAAAGTAATGGGTTTTCATGATTGGTAAGCTTGTTGTCCTAGTGTTGCATAAGAGTTTTAATGGCAAGCAGAGTTTTCAAAAATGACACGATTTTTGGAAGAAACCCCTGAAAAGGAAGTGTTTATTTTTTATTGTGTTGTTAATGTTCCTGTTTTGTGGTATTGGCGTCGAAACTGTAAGGCTAGTTTTGGTTGATTGACCGGTTGAAAATCCTCTTCTTTTCATGTAAAAATTCCAGCTAGGTTCATTCTAGTTGATTTTTGGTTTTTATATTTTCGTTTGGTTAAAAAAAAGTGGCATGTATGACCTATATGTTTTTTTGAAAGGTGTATGACATCCTATATTAATAAAATTGGTGTATTTATTACTACTTTTATGATCTTGATGTAATATCCTTATAAATTTTCCATGTTCTTTTATAACTTGTGAATATAATAAATTATTATGCATTTTGATATTCTTTGTTAATTGATATTATTTATAATGTTTATCAACCATCGTTATACAAAATTTGATGTTCCCATCTATGATCCTAATGTTTTGTTTCGATATCAGTAGAAAAACTGCCGTGAAACGCGAGAAAACCCACTAATTATTATAAATCTCGATTTTGCCAGGTGTACAAGCTTAAAATTAAACTTACGTGTAGCAAATGAAGTCAACCCTGATGAAGCTTTCATGTCTTTTCCTAATGGCATATATACAAGTCAAATTCGATTACATTCAACACAAGTAATTGAGACCATGACTAAGTCAAACTTCCAACACTTATAAATTCCAATCAAAATGCAAAGTAACAAACTCAGTCTATATTTATAATTGCTCTTCCATCACCCCTTTTCCATTGCACTAAGAGTTGTCATCACCATGGCTAGGTTGATTGGTCTTGATAGCGGTGGAGGAGTAGGAATTTTTAAGTTTGAGAGCACACATATCGTGTTCATGTTGTGCATGATTGTTGTGTCTATGTCGGTTTTGTCTATGATTATATTTGCATGTGGTGACTCCAATGATCATGGTTTGCATAAGAAACACCGTCATCATGGTCGTTCTTCAGGTGGCTTCTTTGTTGGTGGAGGTTGCGGGGGTGACGGAGGAGGAGGAGGCGGGGGTGGCGGAGGAGGAGGTGGTTGTGGAGGAGGAGGTGGTGGCGGTGGCTGTTAAAGAAGAAAGTGAATACTATTATATCTTTTATCAAATATTTTATTTATTATGATATATAAGTTCTTTATGTAACTACATAACCACCTTTTTTTCTCTCTTCTATATTATACATTATACAATAAGCATGTATTACATGCAAATGCTTGTGCAATAGTACCTTGTATAGCTTTGTATTCAGCAGGAAATATTAAGTAATATTATTTGAAATACAATTGGAATTTTTTTATTCCTAATAACTAATGTTTGTTACTAAAAACAATCTTTGTATCTTTAGGATAGAGGAAAAGTATGGCTCCATCTAATTCTTTTAGACCATACAAATAGTCTTGCTAGTAGATCATACAAATAGCCTCCTTTTAGACCATACAAATAGTCTTGCTAGTAGACCATACAAACAACCTTGCTAGAAGTGAGTTCTTTATTTATTTATTATTTTTTTCTTCGTGTGCTAGCATGTTTGTTTGTAATAACTTAATGTTTCAGTATACTTAATGCTATGAAAATCGAAAATTTTAGTTTTACTGTTATGCAAATTTGTTTTTAGTGAACATCAAAAGCTTGCGTATACACAGTGACAGCCACATGATTCTTTTTCATTGGGGTCCAATTTTTTTATGTTGAGACTTTTCACAATCAAACATTAAAAATTTCGAGTCAGGTTGGGTTGGAGGCGGTTTGGCGGCATAATCTTAATAATACGCACTTTTTAAGTTGAAATGATTATTTTTTATTAACTCGAATCAAATCAAACTGGACTCAATTCATAAATCAAACCGAACTTAAATTGACTTTTAAACTCAGTTAAATTGTTAATTCGAATTGGGTAAATGCTATAAAAAACCAACATACTTTCTGTTTTTTCTCATAAAAGTCTACGTTCTTTTGCACTTAAAAAATCAATATACTTTTTTTTTGTCTCATAAAAAGTCCCTCCAAATGTTAAATTTAAGCAAAATTGTGAATATATTTTTTTTTACTTATTGATATCATGGCTTGAGATGAATTAATGTTTTAAGTTGGATATATGACAAACCAAAGTATGTTCAATGTTTGTCATTTCTTTTCCATTTTAATTTTAATAAATTTATAAGAATGAATATTATTTGGAAGACAATATAATAAAATTCACGAGCTTGGATGACGTAACTTAAAATAGAATAGAATAAAACATATAAAATGGTATGTATAATTTAAAATCGTTAAAAATATAATATAATTTGTCAAATAATGTTTTCTTGATTCATCTGATCATAATTAAGTGATTTTTTCTGTTAAACTCAACATTTTAAGAGACTTGTATGATACAGGAGTAGAAAATATGTTGGTTTTTATGTATAAAAGCGGTTAGGGGAATTTTACAAGACAAAAAAAATACGTTGGTTTTTTATGTGTAAAAAAAAAGTTGAGGGATTTTTATGAAACAAAAGAGAAAGTATACTAGTTTTTTAAGTGGAAAAAAGTGGAAGTACTTTTATTAGAAAAAACACAAAGTATATTGGTTTTTTATAACATTTGTCCATTCAAATCCAACTTCAAAGTCATAAAACTCAAACAAAATGAATCGATTAACTCAAGTAACTTGATATTCGATTGTTTTAATACATTTAAACAAACTTATAAATTTCAGCATTACCTTGATTTTTCATACATTATAGTTCAAGTTTATTATTTATTTTATAGTATCATCTGAAACTAATACAAAGTTGATCCTCCTGATTGCAAGAAGAACACGATCCATTATAGGGTGCACCATTTTTTTGGGAGGGGGGGGGGGGGGGGGGGGGTTGTGGCAACAAGGGTGAAAAACCTGTGACCCCTCGGTTATAAGACAAAGGACTTACCATTACGCCAAGTTTCACTTTGTAACTATGCGTTTCATCTAATTATTCTTATGGAAATAAAAAATAACTAGTGTACCGTCTCTACTATTTTTTTTATAAACTATTAGGGTTCCGAAACCCCAACCCACATAGTGTGGATCCGCCCTTGCGTATGCAATATTAGGAGTGGATAGCAGCAAGTTCAATATAGTTAATATTTTAAATAGCAAGCTACGAGTATATTACTCTGACACAGATAAATAACACATTTATATTTATATACACTACAAAAAGGGTGTGCGGGAATAGTGTCAGGCTGCTCTCTAACACTACCCTATTGGCCCAAATAAATTACGCTTTTCTTCTTCGTTTAAAATTATGAATTCGCCCCTGCTCAAAATTACAGCATTGTCATCGTTTTAGCTTTTAACAAATTACGATTTTGCCCCAATTCAAAATTACTATTTTTGCCCCCGGTTAAATTTACTGTCTTGTCATTATTTTAGTTTTTTTACTGTCTAACACTCGCTCATTGAATCTGACAAATTACAGTTTTGCCATCGTTTTTGTTTTTTCTTTCCTAGCAAAGCTATGATAGTGTTTTTTTAAATGGTTGATATATATTTGGCCTACGCCCGCAACACGGACAGGAAATCAACTAGTAGCATACATGTGTTCATGATTGTGATGGATATGTGTGTTGTTTATATTAATCTTTGCTTGTGATGACCTAAAATCATGATTCACTAACTAAAACTATATGTTAACGAGGGGCGTTAAAAGGGTTTTAAAGGAGAAAAGTGCACATAAGACAAGGATACACATAGGAACACTTTTTTTCTACCTCCATACAACTTTTAAGGTTGCTGTGATAAAACTTGGAAAGGTCTTTAACCAATCATTTGTTAATCGTTGATTTTTTTTATTTTAATCTTATTTTTAGTACTTATAATTATATATTTAAAAAATACTACTAACATTAAAAAAACACTCAATTAATATTAAAAAAAATAAATTTAAAATACAATGAAATAACTAAAAATACATTAAAAGCTTAAAATCAACCACAATTGCTAAATGTTAAATTAAAAAAACTAATTCTTTTACTATTCCTAACAAATTTCATCTTTTGCCGCTTCGAACAACTCACGAGCGTTTTGGGTTGGATTTGAGGTCGGCATATTCAACGACTAGAAATCGGAGTTTTGTTGCCTCTTTCTCTTAAGTCTACAAGTTTCACGATACATGACGCTAGCCTTAACGTCACTTTGCTTGTCCATTTTCCACTTTATTTTTGCTTTGTTGTTCCTCCTGAGTAGACGTGTTAGTTTCTCAAGGGGAACAAACTCATCCTTCGTGCTGTTGAGATCAAAGTTCATGCGCACATGGAAGGAACCTTGGGACGGGCTTTAATCGTTGGACAGAGATGATTGCGTCCATTAGGTTTAACATGACCTGGTGATTGTTCGATACTAACGCTATGGATTATGGGGGTATGGGTTAGGTAGTGATTGTACTCCACGTGGGACCATGGTTCAAACGCTACACCCCCTCCCGCCCACATTAAACCATGGTGTTGCGCGTGGATTAAACCACGATAACCACAAAGAAAATTGAGAGGATTTGGAGATGACCGTTGTGCAATGGCTCATTTGTTTAACAAAAATATAAACCTAGTTATTATTTAAATAAACAATTTCGCTCTTTTTTAATCCCAAACAAATACTATTTTCTCTTCAATTCTCTAATATCTCTACAAAATGTTACTTCTCCACCAAAAAAACTACTAGGATCCAAACGACCCGAACAACCCGCCACAAACCCCGTGGACGTCACCTAGCTAATCGCCACCCGTTGATCCGATGTGGTTAACACCACAATATTCTTTTGCAGGCTACAATCAAGTTCCTAACATGTTCATGCAACTTCCACAAACCTGACCTCTAAATACTTTCTTTCAACTTCAACAAATCCAATTCCAAAAACAATATCAACAACAAATTCAAAGCTCCAACAAAAACAAAGCCAAAGTCTACTCAACCGCATAAACCTTCAAAAGTCCAAAATCAACTGACACCCAATACCCCTTCATTAGATGATTTGGATGAACGTTGAAGTTGTATCCGCAATCTAACCTCATAGTTCGAAGAAAACAACTAAAAAGAAGCCTTCGAATTGGCCGAAACGAGAGAATTTAACCACCAGTAGAGGTTAAACTTGAACATTGATCGAAGGGATGGCATTGGCAAGGGTGTGGAGCAATATTTCTATGTGTTTGATCATAGGTTTATTATTCTTTATTATTTATACTTTCTTAATATTTTTCAATATAAATCATTGTATATTTATACTTTGTTATTTTTTAGGTAACAATTATAATTAGGAAGACTTTTGGAAGAAGGTTTCCTCTAAATTCCATGCTTTGATGCAAAAGAATCGTACCGAGGTGTGAACTCAATGGGCTCAAAGTATCGAGAGATGAATAGCAAGATCTCTGCATTTTGTGTTTATTACAACAATGCTTATGTAAATCGGCTAAGTGGAGCGAGTGATGGAATCGGTTTTTCCTGTAGTTATGTCAACAGACGAAAGAAGGTGGTGCAGATTTCTAATGAGGTGGTGAGAGCAAAGAGGTCTAAAACATCCGAGTCGGTCGAGCATAGTGTCAGTGCTTTGGATGCCAGTTGCCAAATTAATATTATTGACGAATCCGAGTTTGACGATAAAGCGATAGTGATTCTCGAATTGCAACGCCTCGTCGGTAGATGAAAAACAAAAAAAGGAAGCGTCGCCAAAAAAAAGAAGTCGTCAACAAAAAATGAAATCTCCTGATGAGTCGAAAGTGGATAAGTTGATGAGCAAGTTCGCCGATTTAACGAAACACAATCAGCGAGACTTAAGTTAAAAGAGAGAGAAATGTAAGAAGCGGCCGGATCGTGAAGACTTTAAGATAATGGCGACAAACATCGACTCGTTCCCGGAAAAGAGAAACAAGTGTTGTAAAATATAAGACGAAAATTGCTTAAAAACGAGGTCTTTAAATTCTGCCATGTTCGTTTTTATATTTGCTATTTTCGTCTTTAAATTATGTCGTTACAGTTTTTTTATAATCTTTAGTTATCATTAAAAATATTATAATAATCAGATAAAAAAAGGGTTTTAAATTGTAATAGTTTTTAGGAAATGTGGAATCATCATTATGTAACTATTATATTTTAAATGAAAATTATTTAAGAGAGAAGAGATGTTGCAATATGACATTAATTAGAATTATTTATTATTAGCTAAATTTTTTTATAATAAACTTGTTAATATCTTACTAAAATTATCACTCTTATTTTCATATTCTAGAAAGGGATAGTATTATTAAAGTCCGCACATCTATTTATCCATCCACCGTAATAAAAAAAAGTATCTTAGGTGACATCTAGTATATTTCTAACATACCAAAAACGTATTTACTCACTCTTTTACCCTTCACTTTAATTTCTCTGTTAGGCTCAATGGTATGCGGCCCCTCGATTCGTTGTTAGGCTCGACTCTTTATATTATAAACAAAGAATAAATCAATCACAATGGCTCTAAACATCTATTTATACTAGACTTATTCAAATTCTAACCCAACTCAAAAACTATTTTTAATATTAAAATAAACATATCTAATAAACAGACAATTCAAGCTATTTAAATAAATAAACCAAACTATATTTATCTAATCCACTTAAATTATCTTTAACCTATTTCAACTTTATTAGATAATCCATCAATTCAAAATTATCTCTTCATTCGACCCCAATAACAAGGAAAAACTAGTTGTTTATGGGACTAGATCAATATTAAATCAAAGAGTAAAATGCTCGGATGGTCCTTATAGTTTGTCAAAATTTTACTTTTAGTCCCCAACTTTATAAAATTACACTCATGCTCCCTGTGGTTTGCTCGACTATAACTCGGATAGCCCCCGATAGGACGGAGATTAGTTCGATGTAAAATTACAAGAACACCCTTACCTTTAAAAATAAAAATTAGAACGCTATGTCGCTGGTAAACATCATATCATTCACCACAGCTGTATCATATGGCTGAACACATTACCTTTGTTGGTTTCGCCACTGTTAACTGCATATCAGTCCTTACCGTTCACCATCAGTCGTACCAAGTTGACCCATGTTTTCGAAACCAACTCCCTACCGGATCATCTTTTGCAATAAACCACCACCTTCAATGGGAAGTTGGTCTTAATTTTGGGGTTTTGATTTTGAGTTTGGCGAGTAGATGATTTTGGGTTTTTTCGACATCCCAATTCTCCGATGCCATAACCTAATACCGAGCTCATCGACCCCTAAATTTGCCACACATTTTAACAACTTCTTGATTGACACCAATTATGGTGTGTGTGTGTGTGTTTCAATTATGGTGGTGATTAATTGTTTTTTTATTATAGTAAGGGTTGTTGTGTCATTTCACACTCACTTAACTGATTAAACTAACGGCCATTCACTGGAGGGATTATTCGAGTAACAACCAAGAAAATATAGGAAACAAGAGTGTAATTTTAGAAAGTTGACGACTAAAGATAAAACTTTGGCGAACTAGAAGGACTTTGTGCGTTTCACTCTAAATCAACAATGAGGAGCGCCATTGACTATTATAAGACTTTATCTTATTTATTAGTTGTTAAAGGAGTGATGTCATTGCTTACAAAGCTTATATGACTTATGTGTTATTGATGTGGCGTAGTGGAGCCTTTACGGCCTCTATTCCAAGTAAGTCTTAAATGAAAATTTATATTTCCACATATGTGACAAATATTTCAATTAAATGAAAATTTATATTTCATATTTTTTTCCACATATGTGACAAATGTTTCAATTTGAGAATAACAAATAAATCTATTGATTTAAAATATTATGTATTCTTATAATTAATTAGTTATAATACAACTAGAAACTTATGTAAATAATTCTTTTATTATTATTTTTTGTCTTTTTTTCTGTCTTTTTTTTTGTTTTGTGTTTTTAATATTTTACCCTTTAGTTTTTAATATTGACAATTATAGCCTTTTAACTTTCTAAATACTTTGTAATTAAGTTTTATGTGTATATATTTATGTACGTGTCAGTATAAATTAAAGTTGATTTACGATTCAACGTATATTTTTTTCATAAAAATGAGTTGGGTTAAATATAATATGTTATAATATGTTGGGTTAAATATAATACGTTTTTGGTTGATCGACGTTTTGGCGTAAATTTTATTTTATATATGTATATTTTTTTTAAATGAGTCAGGTCAAATACGTTTTCGTGCTTATTTTTATGTATGTTTTCAGTTGTTCTACGTTTTGCCATAAATTTTGTTCGAAAACAACTCAGATAAAATATAATATGTTTTTATTAGACCGTATAAATTTGAGTTACTTTACGTTTTGACACCGCCAAAAGGCGTCGTACCATTCTTTAACTTAAAAAACAATATTCTCTACGTGCTTATTTTTATGCATGTTTCGATATAAATTCAAGTTGGTTTACATTTAGATGTAAATTTTCATTAAAGTTATATTACAAATAGTATTTTCATTTATAATTAATTTAAAATTAATCCATACCTCTGTCCAATTTAAATTTATTTTTATGGTTTTCGATAGATATAAAATATGCGTAGATATTATTTTGAGCATATTTCTTTCGGCTGCTATATTAAACCAAAATACAAATCAGCCGAAACCCGTAGTGTACACGGGTAATAATCTTACTAATTCCTCCTAAAAATATGGTAATAGATGCTCATTGTCAAACGCATTGAACAAATCTTCCAAATGTATAGACTCAAAATATTGTTATATATATTTAAATCCATATTATTAAATGTATATTTGTTCATGTGTAATACATGCCTTTCTAATCTACTTATATTTAGAAATAAGCACCATGCGAATTTTTAAAGTATTAATTCTATTTCTCAAACTATAAAATCACACTCGCGCTTGTCACATTCTGACCCATAGCAGATATAGTAGTCGGAGTATTATTGGGTTTTCATCAAAGCTCATGGCATTTACTATTATTAGTTTCGTATTTATTATTTCAAATTAAAAACATAACATTTCAGTCAACACATAATTCATACAACCACAAAATATTCAAACAAAGCTTGCTAGTAACGTTTTATTTTCTTCTAAGGCCCAAGTCCCAATTGTTCCATGCTTCACACATGTTCACCTGTATCATGTGTAAAATAAAGTTTTAGGTTAACATAAGTTGGCGATTAAATCCTGTTTAATCATTAGGAAAAATGGTATGTTTATTATTTTGATAAAATGTGCATTATTCATATATGAGCAACGTATATGTAATTTAAACCACAAACCACACAATCATCTAGCAATGAACATGTGACACGATAAGTGATGTGCTGTGAGATCAAGGCTCAATCAAACGGAATCGATCTTATATATCAGGCAACGCGACGCTGTACCCGTAAGTAACGGGGAACAAATGGGCCTAATGTGAGAGCTTGACTGTAATGAGAAATATTAACACAAAGAATAATAATCAACATCATCATGTAGCACATTAGAACACATAAAGATAATAGCATGAGATTTGAGATAATGAAATAAACAAAAACGACACATGATACACCCTAAAAGCATGAATAAAAAGTCGAGTTGTAGGAATTCACTCACAGTGGATGCGATTACGATTTGATGAAGATTGCGCACAATTTAATGTTTGAGATGCCAAACGACGAGAAAAAGACTAACCTAAATATTCACGTAATAAATTCGATAAGTATATATTTCTTTTTGGGTTAAAATTAGTAGTTTTGATTGATTAATTGTTTCCACATTTTTATTATACATTTTAGATAATTTTATTGTTTTTATTACTATTTATTTACTTAAAAAGATATTATTTGATTATATTTTATTATACTTTTTATGAGAAAAATAATCAAAAGTTTAATTAAAAAATGTTTCTTTTTCGGATCGAACCGGCCGGTTATACGCAGCGTGTGGGGATTGAACTTGAGACCTCTCGTTTACGTGCACGCAGCTCTACCAACTGAGCTACGTGTCTAACCCGGAATATATCTGATTTTAATTATACATATACACATACTATGTTAACATATTTTTATTTAATTTTAAAAAGGGTTTGGATAATTTCAGGGACGGTGTAGCTAACCGGATTCGAACTCGAGACCTCGGCTTCGTGTTACACACAGCCCGACCAATTGGGTGTGTGTCTGACCCGAAGGATAAGGAATTTTAATTAACTTTATATACAAACTAGGTTGTTTCCTGATTGTACTATAAAAAGAGTTTGTATAATTTAGCGAACCGGAACCATATGCAGACTCGAACCCATGACCCTATCTTCCTGTGCACACAGTCCATCCAACTAGACTGTGTGTCTAACCCGATTTTAACCCAATATTAGTTCCTTTTAAACCCATACTTTAGCTCGTCTTCTTCATTCAAATAGCACAGAAGTGTGAAAACATGATTTTATTACTCTGGTTAAAAGTTAAACCTTTTGACATCTACTTGCGTGATTAAATAACAGAATGGAAAGAGTTAAGTGTAGTGGCATACCGAAACCGAGATGTTCTCAATCTCCGGCGGTGATTCCGGTGACTGGTTATCCCGGCGAAGGATTGATGTTAATCAGAGGTTTGGAGAGAGTTTAAGTGAGTATAGGGTGTTCTAATTGAGTTTCTGAAACCTCTATTTATAGAGAAAAGGCAGTAGTATGTTTTAATTTTTCGGTTTCGGTCAAAAGTTAATGGCTGTGATGATTGCATAACTGATTCGATGAATTCACTCAGTGATTGAGTCTAGTTGCACAATTAAAAACGGTTTAACGGAATGATTGTAACGGAAACGGCAGTTGTGATGATTTCTCGAATTCAATCGTGGCTGTTACAAGTGGGTTAATTCAAAAGATGACCTGGATAAGAAAGTTTAAAAGTTTTATTCGCTGGCCTTGTTCAGATGTTGTGTGTGTGCTGTAGTGGTGTGTTGTGTGTGTGACTTGAGTGGAGACCCGGGTTCGATCCGTGGTCCACTCTTTATTTTGTTTTTAATTTAATAAGTTTATTTTATATATTTTAATTATTATTATTTATCTTTACTATTAATTATTTTATTAATATATTGAACGGCTAACATAAGTTCGAACAAAAGACCATAACATACACTTAATTTGCAACACGGAGCGGGTTTTAGAACCCGTTTTTCATCAGATGTTACAGTATCCCCTATTTTTAGAAATTTCGTCCCAAAATTTAAGTGGTAGTAGGTTTATCTTGAAAGAGATTAGGGTATTTTTCGCGCATTGAGTCTTCACGTTTCCAAGTAAACTCAGGTCCTCGTTTTGACTCCCAGCGTACCCTGACTATCGGAATTCGACTTCGTCTTAAACGTTTTTCAGCGAAGTCCATAATTTCTACAGGTCGCTCTACAAAATGCATCGACTCGTCAATCTGAATATCTTTTAATGGTATGTGGAGGTTTTCGTCGGCAAGGCACTTTTTCAAGTTAGATACATGGAACGTTCGATGGATCTTGCTGAGTTCCTCAGGTAAGTCAAGCTTGTATGCTACAGGACCAACTCTCTCGAGTATTTTAATGGTCCAACATAGCGAGGTGCTAGCTTGCCTTTTTGACCAAATCGTACAACTCCCTTCTATGGTGATACTTTCAAAAGTACTTGATCGCCAACACAAAACTCGAGCGGCTTTTTCCGTTTATCAGCGCAACTCTTTTGATGATTCTGAGCTGCTAGAAGATTATTGCGGATTTGAAGAATCTTATCGGTTGTTTCTTGGATTAATTCCGGTCCAGTGATCTGTGCTTCATCGATTTCGTGCCAACATACAGGTGATCGGCACTTACGACCGTATAGTGCTTCAAAAGGAGCCATACCAATGCTCGAGTGATAACTATTATTGTAAGAAAATTCGACCAATGGTAGATGAGTATCCTAATTGCCCTTGAAGTCGATTACACATGAGCGTAGCATGTCTTCAAGGGTCTGTATGGTGCGCTCAGATTACCCATCGGTTTGAGGATGAAAGGTGGTGCTAAGATCTAAGCGAGTACCTAACGCTGATTGCACGGCTTGCCATGTTCGTGAAGTAAAACGCCCATCTCGATCCGAGATGATGCTCAAGGGTACGCCGTGTCGACTTACAATTTCATCGATGTAAATACGAGCTAACTTCTCGTTTTCGCGGATTGGAATAAAATGAGCTGATTTGGTAAGACGATCGACGATAACCCAAATCATATCATGCCCACTGGAGGTGCAAGGTAACCCGGTAATAAAATACATGGTTATGTTTTCCCACTTCCAAACGGGTATTTCAGGTTGAACAAGTAAGCCTGAGGGTCTTTGATATTTGGCTTTAACTTTCGAACATGTGAGGCACTTGGAGACAAAAGTGGCGATATCCTTCTTCATGCCAGGCCACCAGTAAGAGTATCGTGTAACATCCGTCAAAAAAACGGATTTACCAAACCCGCTCCGTTTATCAACCGAACAGTCAGTCAAAATTTTCGTTTCGAATTAAATGTCCAAAACATTTTTAAACGATCCGTAATCAATTATTATACGCGAATATATATTTAGTTTTTGAAAAACTGTCAAAAATCGCAAAATAAAAATTAAATACATCTGCCGGGTTTCGAACCCGGGTCTGTACCGAGTCACTAAGTGACTTAACACCTCACACACAAACCACTGCGCCGCTTGTTATGTTTGATGAATATTAGAATCAGTTAATTGATATAGTGACTTTAAGAATTCAAAACCGGCGCCCAAATCGTTTCAGTCGTCGGAATCCCGGAATTTCCGCGAATCTTAACTACGATTTACGTTATAACGTAAACCTTTAATCACATATCGGTTATAACCGATGTTTGAAGTCCGCGACCAAATTCAAAACCGCCGGAAAACTTGAATTGATGAACCCAGCCCAAAACCAGACCAAATACATCTTGTTTCTTCTATAAATTGACCCACAATCGTCTGCAAACCTTTTCGCTAAAAAATCACATCTTTTCACGGCGTAATTTTTCTCGCCGGAAGTTCCCTGCTCATCGCCGGAAAACCGACTTTCTTATTTCTGAACTTCACTGAATCCCCTAAACCTTTACCGAAGTTACCAATACTCTTTCCAAGATTTCCGGAGACTTGTTGCTGCCAGACACCCGTAGCCGGAGTTGGATTCTGTCGCCGGAGTTCTGCCGGAAAACAGAGGATCCAGTCGGTATAATCTCCGCTCAGTTTCTTTTCCTTTTTCACTTTTATCTTACCGAAATAAACTGTAAACCACTAATGAAACTTGATCAAAAGCTCGAACCAGTCAGACCCGATTTCTGGTTATTCGTTCAGTGAAGAAGATGAAGACTTGTTATCATATAAGTTTAATTAAAATCATGAAATTAATCGGGTTAGACACACAGTCCAGCGGTGGACTGTGTGCACATATAAAACGCAAAACGTCTCGAGTTCGATTCCCGTTTCACACACGTTGCCTTAATAAAAATCAAGTTTTTGTTTAACTGAACCGGATCGCCTTAGTTATATGTTAAGTATATTGATAACCAGAATAATAACCAAGTTAGACACACAGTCCAGCGGTGGACTGTGCGTTTGTTTATATCACTGGTCACGAGTTCGAGTCCGGTCTTCAGCACCGACTCGGACAATTATCTTTTCTTTTTAAATAAGGCAGAAAAGGAAATAACTAAATTGTCTTTAAGTATAATAAAAATCAAGTTATATAACATGTTGAACACACAGTCCAGCGGTGGACTGTGTGTTATATTAACCCACAGGTCCCGGGTTCGAGACCTGTGGTGTGCATGACCGTTTCGATTAAATTGTTTTTAAAATAAAAATGATTTTCGGTTTAATCTAATTAGTGTATATATATAATTAAAATCGGATATATAACGGGTTAGACACGTAGCTCAGTTGGTAGAGCTGCGTGCACGCGTACGAGAGGTCTCGGGTTCGAGCCTCACTCAGCGCACAATAAACTGTCAACGAACCGGTCAACGGTCAGGTCAACGGTCAACCGGCCGGTCAACGGTCAGAAAAATAATAATTTTTTTTATTTATTTTTATTTAATTATTTTAATTAAAAATCAATTATAAATACTTAAAAATAACATTTTTAAGATTAGAAAATAGTTTCAAACTCACAAAAATACACCCAACAATCCTACTAAAATAGTTTAATAAAATCCGTTTACTCACCAAACCATAATGCGATTTATCTAGGTTAAATCTCACTCGTGGTTAAAACCACTTCGCGTGCATTCATCATCATCAACCGAACGCACCCACTGTGAGTGAATCTTACAATTCCCCCTTTTAAATTACACGTTTTGGGGTGTGTCATGTGTTATGAATTAATTAATTTATTTATTTAAACTTGTGCCATACCACATCATGACTTAATCTTAGATTGATTTATTGTTGTGATTTATTTTCCGTTTGTCAAATACATGAAACTCATACAATAAGCCCATCAGTTCCTCGTGGGAAACGAGTAGAACATCGCGTGCTTCAATTCAAATTCATTATTGTTCATGTGTGTTTTCATTGAGTTTATATTGTTTGTAGTTGTGTTATTCATATTATCATGTTTATGCAATTCATTCATCAGGCCCCTCAGTTCCTCGTGAGAGACGAGTTGAGCATCGCGTGCCTTTAATTGTTCCATTATTGTTCATGAGTGTTTTCATTTAACATCTTATGATTATTGATCAAGTTACATCTAATTTTACTCATGTTTGGTTGTGCACATTTTTCATAATCAATTTAAATAAATTGTTCAAATGTTTTCCATAGGATTCACTCGCCAACATTATGTTGATCCAAAAACCTTTTTACACATGATACAGGTGAACAGGTTGAAGCAAGGATAGCATAGGATTGCCTTAGAAGAGAACAAAGGAGTTAGATTGTTAGTTAGATCATGTTGTAGCAATCATTGTAAACTTTCATTTAATTTGTATTAATGAATATGAAACATTTAATAAATGTCATGAGCTTTGATGATAACCCAATCATGCCCCGATCACCTTATCCGCTGCGGGTCGGGGTGTGACAGATTGGTATCAGAGCCATGACTATAGGGATATAGGATAGATTATTAGACCCTTAGAGCCTATACTATAGTCTGCCTAAAATATTAAATTGATTAAGTGGTTACATACAAACTTGTGATATTTATTTGTTTCATATTTGTTTACATTTCAGACAAACATACATGCTCATATACATGTTCATTATACATATATACATATTCATTATACATATATCGATGTTCATGTGTTCAATTTATTTTCATACTCTCGTTATCCAAAGATTTTATGCAATTTTCAATTCTCATCAAAGTAAGTTCTGCGACGGGCATGTAGTAACTGGAAGGGTACAAGTACCGGTAGTCGGAACGTCCTGTCTAGGCTGGCATTCGTATAAATCCAATATAACGGACCAGTTTGCCTACCTGGGGACCAACGATGAGAGTACGAAGGACCTATTAGGCCAAAGCATGCCACACCAAACGTCGTTCGAACTAACCCTACTTTGAGGTGTCACCGTGTCTACACCTGGACACATTCCAAACATCACACGTTGTATACATATTTCTCGATTTTCACCGGGTTTTGTGTACGCAACCAGGCAGAAACCGTGCGAACCATATGAAAAACCGGTAATTCATGGGGGCCCACATGATTACATAAGGTAAAGTATGGCAGCATGACGGGCCTAACAGCGAGCAAAGCCAAAGACATCCTATGGATGTGGTATTTTTGTATGATTATTTTATGAATGTTCATCCCTAATGTGACCCATGATCTCAAAAGCATCCAACTCATACCCTTTTCATGTATTCATTGTAGATGTCTTCTAACCTCGCCCGTAGGAAGATGAGAGCAGGAAAAGCCCGCGAACGCATGGCTACCTTAATCGCTCAACAAATGGCTGCTGTAATACCCAATATTGTAATCCAAGTTCAACAAGCACTTACCAATAATCCTGTCAATCAAGCAAACCAAAACATTTTCAACTCTTCCCCAAATACCACTAAATGCACCTACAAGCATTTCAAATCATGCGACCCTCCGAAATATAAAGGGACTGAAGGTGTCACCGCACTCCTCCATTGGGTTGAAGAAATGGAGAATACTTTTCTAAATTGCGATTGCCCTGATGATCGCAAAGTGCGTTATGCTACCGGTCGACTATATGGGATAGCACTTACTTGGTGGAACACAGAGAAGGCAAAACGAGGTGTTGAAGATGCTATGTCCCTAACTTGGAATGAATTGAAGGAAATCATGACCAGACGATTTTGTCCAAGGAGCGAAATCAAGAAGCTAGAAGATGAATTTTACTCATTGAAGCAAGTGGAAGGAGACCACACCACCTACAACAAAAGGTTCCTTGAATTACATCAAATGGTTCCCAACATGTTTACTCCCCTCTACCGTTTGATCGAGCACTACATTCGTGGTCTTCCGTCAAAGATTCAAGACCCTGTGATAAGTACCAAGCCTGCAACTTTGGAAGCAGCAATGGAGCTAGCAACAGAGCTCACCGAGAACCGAATCCGAAACAAAGACTTCAAGGAGGAGAAGAAGAAGGATAAAGAATCGACTGAAACCCCCGAATCCCCTTCTCAAACCGAATCCCCTTCTCAAACCGAATCCCCTTCTCAACCCGAATCCCCTTCTCAACCCAAACCTAAGAAAAGAAGAGTCAGGCGACTTTTCGCTGCGACCCAACGAAATCAACCCGTTTTTCACGCTATACCCATCCGAGCTGTCCCAATCACCCAAGAGGCACCCAACTCAGCTTACCCAAATAAGAAACCATATCTTGGACCTCATCCTCGATGCAACCACTGTTTTTATCACCATCCCCTTACTTTACCTTGCCGGCTATGTACAACTTGTGGACGTTATGGTCATTTGAGCAATGTTTGTCGCACCTTTCAAGACCAAACCTTTTCCCCTACACAAAACATGGCTCAAACTTATCACCAACCCCAACACCCCATGTTCCCATATGCTCGAGCTTGCTTCAATTGTGGCGACCCTACCCACTTTAGAAACACATGCCCTCAATTGGTAAACGTTATCAACACTCAAGCCCAATCAAACCCAGTTAACCAAGTAAACCAAGAAAACCCCAACCACTATGCCGCCAGCAAGAGGAAGAGTCTTCAATATCAACGCCAACCCTGTCGAAGATAATGACGGCCCAAACGAAGATACTCAGCTAGTCCTGTTCGCCGAAGATCCAGATTCAACTCCTATTGTTTAGTCTTTCTTTATCACATGTGTAGACTGTTAGAGAAATCATTGGATATTATATATTATATATTGTTTTCAGTATACGATTTTGCCGAGGCCGCAGCTCCCCATCCATCGAGGTTGAGTTTGATCCCCATTTTATTATGGGTTGATCAGGGTGTGCCCGCACGATCGGCTCCGTTTGTTGAGCCTTGATCGGTTACGTAATATTTATTCTCATTTCAGTACATGCAATATGCTCGGCTCCGTTTGATTGAGCCTTGAGTACACATATTTATTCTCATTTCAGTACATGCAATATGCTCGGCTCCGTTTGATTGAGCCTTGAGTACACAGATTTATTCTCATTTCCAGTTCATGCAATATGCTCGGCTCCGTTGGATTGAGCCTTGAGTACACAGATTTATTCACATTTCAAGTTCATGCAATACGCTCGGCTCCGTTTGATTGAGCCTTGAGCACACATACAATTTCATTATCAGTATCTTGTGGTTGTGGTGTTTGTAGTAGAGTCGCATCGAACTAACCATAACTTGCGGATAAAGTCAATGAAAATTTGACAAGGATATGGTGGATACGCCGATGGTACTTCCTATATATAAGTATTCTTGTCAAATGATCGGAGGCATTATCAGGCGGTTATGAGAGGTTCCATGCATAGGCTGTTTGTGTGGTTAAGTTATTCATATTCAGGACATGCAATATGTTCGGCTCCGTTTGATTGAGCCTTGAGCACACAATTTCAATTTCAGTACATTCAATATGTTCGGCTCCGTTTGATTGAGCCTTGAGCACACAATTTCAATTTCAGTACATTCAATATGTTCGGCTCCGTTTGATTGAGCCTTGAGCACACAATTTCATTTTCAGTACATGCAATACGATCGGCTCCGTTCGATTGAGCCTTGATCGCACAGATATGTTTCATTTCAGTAATTTATGTTTGTTGTATTGATTGTAGAGTTATAGGACTAATCATAATTCACTGTTAAAACCAATGAAAATTTGACAAGAATATGGTGGATACGCCGCTGGTACTTCCTATATATAAGTATTCTTGTCAAAGGATCAGAGGCATTAACGGATGGTTATGAGAAGTTCTATGTAGGATTTATTAGTTTCTTAGTAACCAATCATAACTTGGGGATAAAACTAATGAAAATTTGGCAAGAATATGGTGGATACGCCGCTGGTACTTCCTATATATAAGTATTCTTGCCAAAGGATCAGAGGCATTATCAGACGGTTATGAGAAGTTCCATGTAGGATTTATTATTGCCTTGGTTGGAATTTGTGATACATTTATATCATCATGTTATTTAAAGAGATTGGATTGTGTTCCATTTCTACATAAATTAACCTCTCCATCATAACAAACGAGAGAGGAACTTTCATCATTCAAACATATATGTTATCAGAATGTGGATTCAAATATTTGCTGTTGTGTTTATTCATGTTCAAATATTCGCTGATGTGTCTATTCATGTTCGAATATTGGCTATTGTGTTTATTCATTCGCTGATGTGTCTATTCATGTTCGAATTTTTGCTGTTGTGTTTATTCATGTTCAAATACTTGCTGTTGTGTTTATGCATGTTCAAATATTTGCCGATGTGTTCATTCATGTTCGAATATTTGCTGTTATGTTTATTCACGTTCAAATATTTGCTGATGTGTTCATTCATGTTTGGATATCAGCTGTTGTGTTTTTATTTATGTTCCATGTAGATTGTAGTGTTAGAAGTTTTGCCTTAGGATATAACCATATTTTTCCCAAACGTATCTAAACTCTTATGTATGATATCATTTTTAGAGAATCATTTCCTGATTATCAATATTCATACAGTAGGCAACAAAAAGCGATTCCTGAATAGGGTACTTAACCTTTACAAGGAACGTTACCGCCTCGAACAAAAACTTAAACCTTCATTTTTCTGAGCATACAACTGTCAAACAAAACGTCATCATCCTTTTTAGTCAAAATATATCATTATTCAAATTTCGGGACGAAATTTCTAAAAAGCAGGGGATACTGTAACATCCGTCAAAAAAACGGATTTACCAAACCCGCTCCGTTTATCAACCGAACAGTCAGTCAAAATTTTCGTTTCGAATTAAATGTCCAAAACATTTTTAAACGATCCGTAATCAATTATTATACGCGAATATATATTTAGTTTTTGAAAAACTGTCAAAAATCGCAAAATAAAAATTAAATACATCTGCCGGGTTTCGAACCCGGGTCTGTACCGAGTCACTAAGTGACTTAACACCTCACACACAAACCACTGCGCCGCTTGTTATGTTTGATGAATATTAGAATCAGTTAATTGATATAGTGACTTTAAGAATTCAAAACCGGCGCCCAAATCGTTTCAGTCGTCGGAATCCCGGAATTTCCGCGAATCTTAACTACGATTTACGTTATAACGTAAACCTTTAATCACATATCGGTTATAACCGATGTTTGAAGTCCGCGACCAAATTCAAAACCGCCGGAAAACTTGAATTGATGAACCCAGCCCAAAACCAGACCAAATACATCTTGTTTCTTCTATAAATTGACCCACAATCGTCTGCAAACCTTTTCGCTAAAAAATCACATCTTTTCACGGCGTAATTTTTCTCGCCGGAAGTTCCCTGCTCATCGCCGGAAAACCGACTTTCTTATTTCTGAACTTCACTGAATCCCCTAAACCTTTACCGAAGTTACCAATACTCTTTCCAAGATTTCCGGAGACTTGTTGCTGCCAGACACCCGTAGCCGGAGTTGGATTCTGTCGCCGGAGTTCTGCCGGAAAACAGAGGATCCAGTCGGTATAATCTCCGCTCAGTTTCTTTTCCTTTTTCACTTTTATCTTACCGAAATAAACTGTAAACCACTAATGAAACTTGATCAAAAGCTCGAACCAGTCAGACCCGATTTCTGGTTATTCGTTCAGTGAAGAAGATGAAGACTTGTTATCATATAAGTTTAATTAAAATCATGAAATTAATCGGGTTAGACACACAGTCCAGCGGTGGACTGTGTGCACATATAAAACGCAAAACGTCTCGAGTTCGATTCCCGTTTCACACACGTTGCCTTAATAAAAATCAAGTTTTTGTTTAACTGAACCGGATCGCCTTAGTTATATGTTAAGTATATTGATAACCAGAATAATAACCAAGTTAGACACACAGTCCAGCGGTGGACTGTGCGTTTGTTTATATCACTGGTCACGAGTTCGAGTCCGGTCTTCAGCACCGACTCGGACAATTATCTTTTCTTTTTAAATAAGGCAGAAAAGGAAATAACTAAATTGTCTTTAAGTATAATAAAAATCAAGTTATATAACATGTTGAACACACAGTCCAGCGGTGGACTGTGTGTTATATTAACCCACAGGTCCCGGGTTCGAGACCTGTGGTGTGCATGACCGTTTCGATTAAATTGTTTTTAAAATAAAAATGATTTTCGGTTTAATCTAATTAGTGTATATATATAATTAAAATCGGATATATAACGGGTTAGACACGTAGCTCAGTTGGTAGAGCTGCGTGCACGCGTACGAGAGGTCTCGGGTTCGAGCCTCACTCAGCGCACAATAAACTGTCAACGAACCGGTCAACGGTCAGGTCAACGGTCAACCGGCCGGTCAACGGTCAGAAAAATAATAATTTTTTTTATTTATTTTTATTTAATTATTTTAATTAAAAATCAATTATAAATACTTAAAAATAACATTTTTAAGATTAGAAAATAGTTTCAAACTCACAAAAATACACCCAACAATCCTACTAAAATAGTTTAATAAAATCCGTTTACTCACCAAACCATAATGCGATTTATCTAGGTTAAATCTCACTCGTGGTTAAAACCACTTCGCGTGCATTCATCATCATCAACCGAACGCACCCACTGTGAGTGAATCTTACAATTCCCCCTTTTAAATTACACGTTTTGGGGTGTGTCATGTGTTATGAATTAATTAATTTATTTATTTAAACTTGTGCCATACCACATCATGACTTAATCTTAGATTGATTTATTGTTGTGATTTATTTTCCGTTTGTCAAATACATGAAACTCATACAATAAGCCCATCAGTTCCTCGTGGGAAACGAGTAGAACATCGCGTGCTTCAATTCAAATTCATTATTGTTCATGTGTGTTTTCATTGAGTTTATATTGTTTGTAGTTGTGTTATTCATATTATCATGTTTATGCAATTCATTCATCAGGCCCCTCAGTTCCTCGTGAGAGACGAGTTGAGCATCGCGTGCCTTTAATTGTTCCATTATTGTTCATGAGTGTTTTCATTTAACATCTTATGATTATTGATCAAGTTACATCTAATTTTACTCATGTTTGGTTGTGCACATTTTTCATAATCAATTTAAATAAATTGTTCAAATGTTTTCCATAGGATTCACTCGCCAACATTATGTTGATCCAAAAACCTTTTTACACATGATACAGGTGAACAGGTTGAAGCAAGGATAGCATAGGATTGCCTTAGAAGAGAACAAAGGAGTTAGATTGTTAGTTAGATCATGTTGTAGCAATCATTGTAAACTTTCATTTAATTTGTATTAATGAATATGAAACATTTAATAAATGTCATGAGCTTTGATGATAACCCAATCATGCCCCGATCACCTTATCCGCTGCGGGTCGGGGTGTGACATATCGTATATCTTGATACATCTTATCAGCACCCGAATGTATAGAGTATCGTGTTTTATGGGCCTCATTCATGAGGAAAGTACGAAGATTGTCACGATCAGGTACCCATATACTATTTAGATAGTAAAGGATACCATCGGACTTGGAGGGATTCTAACTTGGTTTCAGCTCCATAAGATTATTCATCTCGCACATCATTTTCCATGACAGAGATATGTTGAGCTTCGCGAATGCGTTTCTGAAGGTCAGTTACGATTTGAGAACACAAAAGGTGAATGGAGTTAGCATACTCTTTTCGACTAAGAGCATCTGCTACGACATTGGTTTTACTAGGATGATAATGGATTTCGCAATCATAATCATTCAAGAGTTCGACCCATCGTCGTTGCCTCATGTTTAATTCTTTCTGATTGAAGATGTGTTGAAGACTCTTGTGGTCAGTGTAAATCTCACACTTGGTGCCATAGAGATAATGTCTCCATATCTTTAGAGCGAACACGATTGCTCCGAGTTCCAGGTCGTGAGTGGTGTAATTCTTCTCGTGGACTGAGTTGCCTTGAGGCATAGGCTATCACCTTTCCTCTTTGCATTAATACACCCTAGTCCCTGCCCTGATGCGTCACAATAGACCACAAAGTCTTCACAACCGTCAGGGAGAGTGAGAATAGGTGCATCACAAAGTCTCTGTTTCAAGGTTTGGAAAGCCTCATCCAGCTTGGGCCCCCAAACGAAGGGATTGCCCTTATGAGCCAAGGCTGTGAGTGGTAGAGCAATACGGGAGAAATTGGCGATGAAACGTCGATAATAACCTGCTAAGCCAAGGAATGATCTGACTTCAGTAGGAGTGCGTGGAGCTTGCCATTCTTGCACTGCTTTGATCTTTGCAGGGTCGACATTAATTCCTTTGTCGTTGACAACGTGACCAAGGTATTGAACCTCTTTTAACCAGAATTCACATTTTGAAAACTTAGCGTAAAGTTTTTCCGTTTTCAAAAGTTTTAGGATAAGTCGAAGATGTCGCTCATGATCTGACTTAGTCTTGGAATAAATAAGAATATCATCGATAAAGACAATGACGAAATGATCGAGGTAGGGTTTACACATTCTGTTCATTAGATCCATGAAAACGGCGGGAGTATTGGTCAACCCAAAAGGCATGACCATGAATTCATAGTGACCGTAGCGAGTTCGAAAGGCAGTCTTTGGAATGTCTTCTTCACCTACTCTAAGCTGATGATAACCAGAATGAAGATCGATTTTTGAGAAACAGGTGGCACCCTGAAGTTGGTCAGAAGACATCGATGCGAGGTAAAGGATAACGATTCTTGATGGTCAGCTTGTTGAGTTCTCGATAGTCGATACACAATCGGAAAGTTCCATCTTTCTTCTTGATGAATAGAACCGGCGCACCCGAAGGTGATGAGCTAGGGCGTATGAACCCTTTGTCAATCAGCTCTTGCAGCTGACTAGCTAACTCTTGCATTTCAGATGGGGCTAACCGATATGGAGATTTTGCAACTGGAGTGGCACCAGGTACAAGATCGATTCGAAATTCGACTTCTCGCATAGGAGGAAGTCCTGAAACGTCGTCAGAAAAACTTGAGGAAAATCTCTAACAATCGGAATATCTTCAGTTTTCTTCTCCATGCCTTCTTTCTTGACGATATGGGCTAAGAATGCTATGTAATCCTTTCGAAGATACTTTCGGGCTTGAAGATACGACATCAACTTGAGTCCTTTAGATGGGGTTTCACCAAAAAAACGAAGAGTTTGACCGTCAGCGAGTGGAATTCGAATGAATTTTTCATAACAAACGACTTCAGTGTGATGCTGACTGAGCCAGTCCATACTAATGATGACGTCGAAACTTCCCAATTTCATGGGAATAAGATCGATTGGAAAATCATGATCATTGAGAGTAAGAGTGCAATCGTGAATGATAGAGTCCAAGGTAATAGTTTCACCGTCTGCTACTTCCACTGTAAACGATTCGATTAGACGAACGCGAGGTAAACCAAGAATAGATTCGAACTCTAAGGACACAAAACTCTTATCCGCGCCAGTGTCAAAAAGAATAGATGCATAGCTATCGTCAATGGAAACGTACCGTTGACCACGTTGTTATCCGCTCTAGCCTGGTTGGCGTTGATGTTAAAAACTCTACCTCATGCTGGGGGTCGCTTGGTTCACATGATTAGCTTGTGCTTGCATGTCAATGATGTTCACTAAACGCAGGGCAGGTGTTGCGAAAATGGGTTGGATCACCGTAGTTAAAGCAAGCTCTGACGTGTGGCATCATGGGGTAATTGGTTTTGTAAAAGGGTTGGGCCATTGGTTGAGCAGGTGGTAGCAGTAGAGGTTGTTGGTAGGGAACTTGGCCCACTATTTGGTTGTTGGGTTGGGCTTGTGGTTGGTTGCGGGTTTGTCTTTGAAGAGAGCGACAGGTTTGGATTGTATGGCCTACACGACCACAACCTGTGCAGTGTAGACATGGGTTCTCAAGAGGGTGGTGGTATTGGCATCGATTGCATTTCGGGTGTGGTCCTGTATATGCTTCTTGAATGGAGCGGTAGGGGGAGCAACTTGGGTGATTGGAGTGGCGGCAATGGGTTTGTTGGTTTGGGTGACAGCAAAGTTCTTCCCATTTCGCTTTCTCTTGCCAGCGAATGGAGAAGACGATCCAGCTTGAGTTGGGTTAGGGGCTTCGGTTGGTGTTTTATCTTTCTTCTTCTCATCTTTGAAATCCCCATTCCTGATGTGGTTTTCGGTGAGTTCAGTAGCTAGCTCCACTGCTGCTTCCAGAGTTGCAGGCGTAGTACTCATCACAGAGTCCTGAATCTTCGAAGGAATACCCCGAATGTAATGCTCGCTCAGACGGTAGAGGGGAGTGAACAAATTCGGAACCATTTGATTCAACTCAAGGAACCTCTTGTTGTAGGTTATATGATCTCCCTCTTTTTGTTTCAGAAAATAGAACTCATCCTCCAGCTTTTTAATTTCGCTTCTTGGGCAGAAGCGTCTTGTCATAAGCTCTCGAAGTTGTTCCCAAGTAGGGCTACTGCGGCTTCAGCGCCTCTTCTGCCCTCTTCGGCGTTCCACCATGTGAGTGCTACCCCAAATAGATGACCAGTAGCATAACGAACCTTACGGTCATTGGGACAGTCATAATTGAGAAAAGTACTCTCCATCTCTTCAAACCATCGAAGGAGAGCAGTGACCCCTTCAGTTCCTTTGTACTTTGGAGGGTCACATGAGTTGAAGTGCTTTTAAGTGCACTTGGTGGTGTTTGTCGGAGGGTTGGTAGTATTTTGACCCTCTTGGTTGATTGGATTGACAGGATTAGCGGCGAGAGCTTGTTGAACTTGAATTATGATATCGGGATCACGTCGACCATTTGTTGGGCTATTTGAGCAGCCATGCGCTTGCCGGATCTTCCTGATCTCCTCTCCACGAGAGTGCCTAGAAGACATCTACAGAAAATACGTAACGAGATTATGAGTTTGGCGTATAGGTGTCGTGTGTCGCATAGAATTTTGAAATAAAATTAAACATTCACAAACTAAATGAGAAAATAAAACCACTACATCCATAAGGTTTAACATTCCTGTAAAACGGGTTTCAAAACCCGCTCCGTTTGAAAATCAAGTGTTTATTAGAAATTCGTTTATTTAAGTGTGTTACTATACTATATTATTTATGGTTAATAAATAAATTTCATAACTAAAATAATAATAAATAAAGGAATAAATTAATCAAACCTTAAGATAATAAAATTAAAGAATAAAATGAAAAAAAAGGGTAGCCGGGATTCGAACCCGGATCTCCCACCAAGCTCACACACCAAAACACCGCTGGACCACACACACTTGTTGTGTAGGTTTAGCAACAAATAAAATTTAAATAAAACCCACGAGGTCACCTGCTAGAAACAAAATTGTAACCGCCAAAACTGATTCAAAATAATCACCATCAACGGTTTTGTTTCGCAATTGATCGAGTGTAACCGATGTTAACATCCATTATAACCGAAACCCAACCTTAATTTCATTCAAAAACTGACCGAAATCAATGATTGACTAAAACCGAAAGATGATTGAAATATAACCGAAATCGGTGATTACCCTATAAATATGATGCATCCCACCTCACTTTCACTCGCTCATTCTCTCAAGCATTACCCTCTATGCATTTTGCTGCTTCTGAATCCTCGTCGGAATCGTTTTGTCGCCGGAATCTCGTCAGAGAAGACAAGGCCACAAGTGTCTGGTATAACCCTATTCAATCTTTCTTTTAATACATATCAATCATCTATACAGGAACTAAAGCAAGTGTTCTAAATTAAACACAGTCGAACCTTGTTTCCGGGTTTTAGATTAATGAAGAACATGAAGTTTATATATGTATAAGTATAATTAATCTAGCTACTTCAACCGGGTTAGACACACAGTCCAGTGATGGATTGTGTGCAAAACAATACACACGTCCCGGGTTCGAGACTTAACCAACACCGGTTTTTCTGAAATAAAATTCTTTTTCGAAAAACTTAATTAAATCAATATTCAGTAAGCCTATAAGTATAATATAATTTAAATAATTAATGGGTTAGACACCCAGCCCAGTTGGTAGGGCTGGGTACAAAACATAACAACGGGCGCGGGTTCGAGGCATGTACTGAGCAGCGGTTCAATAGTTTAAAATCTTTTTAAAATTAAATAATTTCTGTAATAATCTAACTAGTATATAAGAATAAGAAAATCAGAGATTATTTATGGTCAGACACGTAGCTCAGTTGGTAGAGCTGCGTGCACATATACGGGAGGTCACGAGTCCGAACCTCACACACGCTGCCAATTCCACGCATAAAACCGGTCAGACCTTGTCAGGTCTGACAAGATCCAATTTTTTTTATTTTATATTATCATTTTCTTTAATATTTTTATTAAAAATCAATTAAAAACACTTAGAAACAAGACTTTTTAGGTTTAAAAACTCCATTAATTACCAAAAAAATAACCTAAAAGTCTAATAAAAAGCATTAATTAAATATTAACTTTTATTTATTTATCGAATTATTGCGTTATTATTTAGGTTAGTTTCCTTCATCGGTTAAATCCTAAATTCGTGCGCGTTCGTCATCAATCCAAGGAAACGCACCCACTGTGAGTGAATTCTTAAAAATTCCCGTTTTTATTCATGTTTTAGGGTGTATCATGTGTCGTTTACATATTTTATTTATTCAAACACTTGTGCTAACACCATTATGTGATCTTGTGTGTATATTTTCTCGTTGTTGTTATATGTGGTTACATTATGTCATTTTAGTGCAAGTCATTCATACAAGGCCCATCAGTTCCTCATTGGATACGAGTTGAGCATTGCGTGCCTCATTAGATCGGCTCCGTTTGATTGAGCCTTGATCTCACACTTCATCATTTATCATGCAAGTGTACATTGTTGATATTATGTGGTTTGTGGTTTTGTTTATATATATAATACACATATGCTCATGTATGGTCTTTGCACAATCTTTTAAATTAATCAATATAATTAAATTGTTTAAATGTTACATTCTAGATTCACTCGCCAACTTTTGTTGACCCAAAGCTTTGTTTTTACACATGATACAGGTGGACAGGCTGAGGAGAGGAACACTTAGGATTGGCCAGAGAAGATGAATAAAATATGTCTTGTTTAGAACAATATTTCTTGTGTTTGTATGTTTCTTGTGTTTGGATATTTTCTCTTAAATTTCAAATAATAAATATGAAACTTAATCATAGTAAATGTCATGAGCTTTGATGATAACCCAATTATGCCCCGACTTCTATTTCTGCTGCGGGTAAGGGTGTGACAGACTGGTATCAGAGCTCTGACTATAGGGATATAGGATAGGTTATTAGACCCTTAGAGCCTATACTATAGTTGATTAGATTTTAAATGCTTATGTGTTATATGCAAACTCATGATGTTTATTTATTTCATATTTATTTCACACACAAATGCATGCAAGCACTTTCACTATTACATGTTACTGTGTGATATTTATTGTGGCCTATATATTCTTAACATATCATGTCTATGCAAACACATACAACACAAATTCACAATTTTTATGATTTCTTTCTCAAGGATTTTGTAATGTTTTCAATCTCTTCAAATGCATGCAAGCACTTTCACTATTACAGGCTCGTAATAGAAGATCCACAGGCGGATCATAATTTGTACATGGAAAGAATAGAAAACAGAGTTTGGGCAGATCTAGGATTTGCAAGATCCTCTATCACTACCGAGCACTTCCGGCCTATTTTCGTATTGTACCTGCAGATTAGTCTTTTGAAGATACGTCAGCTTTCGCTGGTAAATACACCCAACTGAATCATTTTGAAAATATTTCAAAAATGTTTTAAGTGCATATCAGCACAAAATCTTTTTATAACTTGGGTTAATTGACCGTCCAACCTTGTTAACAGATCTACATGTTTGTCATACATACGGGGCCCGATACGGAGACCGAGACACAATTAACGTACACACCACTTTGGACTCACGAAGGAGTCAATTCCTCCCAACCTTGTGGGAATGCATAATTGAGCGTCTATCGGGTGTATGCCAACACTCGCGCTAAGGTCGTGGCCATTTCTATTGTAATGAGCCGAGGATATCCAGGACACGGTAGCTAACCCCCGATGTTTAAATTATCAAACAAAACTGATTAAAACAGAATATGCGGATTTATTATCCCCGAACCAGCATTCGATTGAATCCCATTTCCGACCAAGCGGTAATAATTTACAGTAACCCAAGCCCGTATAGGTGAAATAAGTCGAGAGTATTTACCTGAGCTAGTCTTCTTTAATTTTTAATAACTCAGCCGTACACAAAAAGGACTAAGTCCAGATAGCATTTACCGGCAAGTCTCTAGTCTGGATTATGGCATAAACTAACCAATTAAATACTAATGGTCTTATTTAAGTCATAGACTTAGACCGACTAGTGTACTTGATCAAAATGTATGACGCTAGATTAAACGATGATTGGATAGAATGTAGTTTAATCCCAACAAGTATCTTGACTTTTTTTAATATGGGTAAACTATTAACATTCTGGATTTTGAGACTTAAATGACAAGGTTAAACCCGTTTCAGTTAATTTCCGTAAAATAGTTACATATACGTAACTGTGCACATATTAGCGATTTCGGGTAACCGGATAAGTTATGGACAAGTTCTATATGCCATTATACTTTAAATAAGTTAAGATATCAGTAGGATATCAACTTGTATGCCCGTTAAGGTTTTAAAACGAAATTATGCCTTATTATAAAAGGAACTTGAATATAATTTAATGTCATGATTATAAGTATTCTGGAAAAATACTTTATTTAAGATATAATATCAATAGGATATCAATTATATGTGTAAATTATCTTTTATGACCAAACTATGCACCGAAGGGGATTTTGGTCATTTTACACATAGTTTATAATTGGAATTCTGAGTTTATAACATGTACCTACTGTAAATATGTTTAAAATAAGTTTTGAAATCAGTAGGTATCAAGTCTTGATTAATAATATGGTTTAAAACCATACTATGCGCCTAAATGGCGCTTATGTCGTAAAATGGCGTCCTTATGCGATTTTCACGAAAATTGATGTTAAGTTTAGCTTAAAATGTCTTAGATATGTTATTTAATGCAACATATAAGTAGGTAAAAGATTTACCTTGAAAAGATTTGATTAAAACTAGCTTATGAGCCACAAGGGCTAAAATCACCATTTATCGACATAGTTTAAGGACTTGCTTGAAAACTCAGTTTATAACTTGGTTCAACATCCCAAATAATCCTACTTATAATATTACATCAGTAGAAAACTCATTTTCAAGTTCATTACCATTTAAAACCTTATTTTATGCAAAGAGGGCATTTTGGTCAAAAATGGCATAATTATGGAACTTGCGCATCAACTTGGATTCTGATTATGACCATGTAATATAACCTCAGAGGGTTATGCTACATTATATTATGATCATAATGCAACTTTAGATCAGTAGGTAACTATTCTAAATCGGGTCAGAATCAAAAGTCAAAGCAGAAGTCAAACTTCACGACTTTCGGTTGCGAACCGACCCTAGAACTGAAATTGACGAGCCGAACATGTTCTTACATGTTCTAATAATTATTACCAACTTGTTTAAGTGTCAAAATTGGATGATCCTTTCAGCTAGGAACTTCCAGAGGAGGGAGAAGAGTGAATTAATGAGGAAGGTGCAAGTTAGAATGAAGCACTTGAACACCTATTTATAGTTGGAGAGCTCAAAGGAAGTGAAGCCAGGTGTTTAGGGGTGTAAGAGGAAGCTTACAAGTGTCCCAAAACGTGGCATAGCTGATTACAAGTCCATGGTTTTCGAATTAATGGTTTTGGAGCTTTGTTTAGAGGCCAAGCCAAAACTTTCTACAGCAGACCTGTTCTCGTGCCCCGTGAGAGACCCAGGCCTGGTCTCTCGCGGCCCGCGACCGCCCCATAACCAGTTTCATAATTTGACACTTTAGCCCCTTAACTTTAAAAAGTTTCTAAAAACATTTTTAAACACCTTTTTGGCACTTTTAGCCCTCCGTAGCAAATACTTGGCATACCCGGGATTATGCCCGGACATTGTCGAGCTCTCGGTTTGTTAAAAGGTCACTCAGAGGTATAAATTAACATGTTGACACTTTTAATCCCTCCATCATCCAACCTTCACATATTTACAAAATTGAACCCTCTCGTCCAACATTTGGCACCTATGAGAGTTAAGACTTCACAAAGGATCACTCAGAGGCTTATTATGTAACATCCGTCAAAAACGGATTTACCAAACCCGCTCCGTTTATCAACCGAACAGTTAGTCAAAATTTTCGTTGCGAATTAAATGCTCAAAATAATTTTAAACGATACATAATCAATTATTATACGGGAATATATAATTAGTTTTTGAAAAACTGTTGAAAATCGCAAAATAAAAATAAAAGGTCTCTGCCGGGTTTCGAACCCGGGTCAGTACCGGTTCAACATCAAACTTAACACACCACACACAAACCACTGCGCCACTTGTATTGTTTGTTAAATATTGGAATCAATTAATTCATAAAGTGATTTTCTGAATTCAAAAACCGGCGCCCAATAGTTCAGTCGTCGGAAATCCCGGTAATCTCGCGAGTTTTTAACAACATCTTCCGTTATAACGTAAACCATTACTAAGACATCGGTTATAACCGACGTCTGAGTCCGCGACCAAACCATAACCCACGGAGTTTTTATAACTTATGAATCCAGTTGGAAATCGGGCCAAATACATCTCAGTTTCTCCCTATAAATTCACCCACAACCCACCGCAAACTTTTTCGCTCAAAACCACACCTTTACCGGACGTAATTCCACTCGCCGGAATATCTCTGCTCATCGCCGGAAAACCGGTTTCCCCATTTCTGAGCCTTACTAAACCTTTTAAACTTATACCGAAGCCACCCATACCTTTTTCAAACTTTCTGGAGACTCGCTGCTGCAAGACACCTGACGCCGGAGCTTATTGCTGTCGCCGGAGTTCTGCCGGAAAACAGAGGAAAGCTAGTCGGTATACCTCACGCTTATTTTCTTCTCTTTATACTTATATCTCATCTATAATTAACCTAAAACACTAAAGAAAACGATTAAGACTTTGAACCAGTCGATTTCCGATTCTGGTTATAACTTGAGGAAGAAGACGATGTATCCGGAACGTTTAAGTATAATTAAAAACAAGAAATTACTCGGGTTAGACACACAGTCCAGCGGTGGACTGTATGCACAATAAACACAACGTCTCGAGTTCGAATCCTGTTTCACACACGCTGCTTCAATAAAAATCATTTTTTTGTTAAACTGAATCGGAGTCGCCACAGGTATATGTTAAGTATATTAATAATTGGAATAATAACCAAGTTAGACACACAGTCCAGCGGTGGACTGTGTGTATGTTTAAGTCGCACATCACGAGTTCGAGTCCGGTCTTCTGCATCGACCCGGACGATTATTAACCTTTTTAAATAAAGTCAGAAATGAAAACAAATAGTTTGTATTTAAGTATAATAAAAATTGGATTATATAACATGTTAAACACACAGTCCAGTGGTGGACTGTGTGTTAGTTTAAGCCACAGGTCCCGGGTTCGAGACCTGTGGAGCGCACCGTCCGAATCAATTAAATCGTTTTTAAAATAAAAGGATTTTCTGTTTAACTTAATTAATGTATAAATATAATTAAAATCGGATATATGACGGGTTAGACACGTAGCTCAGTTGGTAGAGCTGCGTGCACGCGTACGGGAGGTCTCGGGTTCGAGCCTCACTCAGCGCACAACAATACGCACTTGAACCGGTCAACGGTCAACGGTCAGAAAAAGTCAAATTTTTTTATTATTTTTATTTAATTATTTTAATTAAAAATCAATTTAAAATACTTAAAAATAACATTTTTAAGGTTAGAAAATAGCCTCAAACTCACAAAAATACACCAACAATCCTACTAAAATAGATTAATAAAATCCGTTTACTTACCAAACCATAATGCGATTTATCTAGGTTAATCTCACTCGTGGTTAAAACCACTTCGCGTGCATTCAACATCATCAACCGAACGCACCCACTGTGAGTGAATCTTACAACTCCCCCTTTTAAATTACACGTTTTGGGGTGTGTCATGTGTTATAAAAATAATTAACTTGTTTATTTAAACAAGTGCCATACCACATCATGATCTAAACTTAGATTGTTTTATATTGTTGTGATTACTTATTCCCTTTGTCAAATTATATGAAACTCATTCATTAAGCCCATCAGTTCCTCGTGGGAGACGAGTTGAACAACGCGTGCCTCAAATCAAATTCATTATTGTTCATGTGTGTATCATTGAGTTTATATTGTTTGTAGTGTGTCATTCATATTATCATGTTTATGCAATTCATTCATTAGGCCCCTCAGTTCCTCGTGAGAGACGAGTTGAGCATCGCGTGCCTCTAAATGTTCCATTATTGTTCATGTGGGTTTTATTTAATATCTTATGATTGTTGAATAAGTTTACATCTATTTTTACTCATGTTTGGTTGTGCACATATTTCATAATCAATTCAAATAAACTTGTTCAAATGTTTTCCATAGGATTCACTCGCCAACTTTATGTTGATCCAAAACCTTTTTACACATGATACAGGTGAACAGGTTGAAGCAAAGAAACCATAGGAAATGCCTTAGAAGAAAACAAAGAAGCTTAGATTGATAGTTAGAATATGTTGTAACAATTATTATAAATTTCCATTAAATTGTATTTAATGAATATGAAACGTATAATAAATGTCATGAGCTTTGATGATAACCCAATCATACCCCGATCACCTTTTCCGCTGCGGGTCGGGGTGTGACATATTATAAGCATGTTGATTCCGATGTCACTCAGAGGCTGGGCATGTTGACATATCAGTCACTCAAAGGTCAAATTTCTAGCATGTTGACATATCAGTCACTCAGAGGCTAATGATTTAAGCATGTTGACATATCAGTCACTCAGAGGCTGTTATTTATGCATGTTGACATCGGACCGTCACTCGGAGGCTTAGTTTGAGCATGTTGACGCCTTTAGTCCTTATTGGTCTATAATAGACTATATTTAAAAATACAAAACGTGTCACTATACTATTGGACACGATTTTACAGGGTGTTACATCCTCACCCCCTTAAAAGAAATCTCGACCTCGAGATTTTATTCAAAAAGATAGGGGTATTTTTGTCGCATAGTGGACTCAACCTCCCATGTATACTCGGGACCTCTAAAAGCGTCCCACTTAACCTTTACTATAGGTATCATTTTTCTTCGGAGCTTCTTAACCTGTCGATCCTCGATCAAAATTGGTTTCTCAATGAACCTCAGGTTTTCATCAATTTGCACATACTCGTGCGACATTGCTAGCGACTGATGGGCTAGACATTTCTTAAGATTAGATATGTGGAATACATCATGGATTCCACTAAGCTCCTCTGGCAGTCTGAGCTTATAAGCTACAGTGTCGACACATTCGATTATCTGGAAGGGTCCTATATATCTTGGCCTCAACTTGCCCTTCTTTCCAAAACGCATCACACCTTTCCAGGGTGATACCTTAAGCATGAGTTTGTCCCCTACTTGGAACTTAAGAGGTTTACGCCTCTTGTCAGCATAGCTCTTCTGCCTATCTCTGGCAGCTTTGAGACGATCACGGATTTGCACAATCTTTTCCGTGGTCTCCAGGACAATCTCTGGTCCTGATAGTTGGGCTTCCCCAACTTCTGCCCAACACACGGGCGTTCTACATTTTCTCCCATATAAGGCCTCAAAAGGAGCAGCCTTGATGATCGTATGATAGCTATTATTGTAGGAGAATTCTATAAGGGGTAAGTGGTCATCCCAACTTCCACCTAAATCAATCACATATGCCCTAAGCATGTCTTCCAGTGTCTGGATGTACGCTCACTTTGACCATCAGTCTGTGGATGGTAAGTCGTACTGAAATTTAATCGTGTGCCTAATGATTGTTGGAAACTTTTCCAAAAGTGAGATGTGTATCTAGTATCTCTGTCAGATACAATAGATACTGGCACACCGTGTAGGGACACAATCTTGTCCACGTACAACTTAGCCAATTTGTCAGAACTATAAGTCTCTTTAATTGGCAAGAAATGCACTGACTTAGTCAGCCTATCAACAATGACCCAAATCGTGTCAGTACCACATTTGGTCTTAGCTAACTTGGTAATTAAGTCCATAGTTACAATTTCCCATTTCCAAGTGGAAATCTCAAGCTGTTGTAGAAGTCCTCACGGTTTTTTATGTTCAGCCTTAACTTGTGAACACGTCAGACACTTGGCTACATAAGTGGCTATGGATTTCTTCAAACCCATCCACCAATAATTCTTCTTTAAATCTTGATACATCTTGTCACCACCTGGGTGAACAGAGTATCTTGAATTGTGTGCGTCTTGGAGGATTAGATCTCTAAGTCCTCCAAAGATTGGAACCCAAATTCTATCATTAAATCCTCTGATTCCATCCTTTCCAGGCGTTAATTGATCAATAGTTCCGCCTAATCCCTCATTAGGAATATTAGCCTCTAATAAGGCTTGCTTTTGCGCATCTAATAGCTTTTCACTTAAGCTATTTCTGAGCACAATGCTCTTGGCGTTAACCCTAATAGATTTAACTCTTTCTTTACGACTTAAGGCGTCGGCAACGACATTTGCCTTGCCAGGATGGTAGCGAATCTCACAATCATAGTCATTAAGTGTTTCCATCCATCGGCGTTGTCGCATGTTCATTTCTTTCTGATTGAACAGATGTTGGAGACTTTTATGATAAGTGTATATAATACACTTCATGCCATACAAGTAATGTCTCCACAGTTTTAGTGAAAATACAACGGCACCCAGTTCCAAATCATGGGTGGTGTAATTCTTTTCATGCATCTTTAATTGTCGTGATGCATAGGCAATTACCTTACCATTTTGCATTAGCACACAGCCCATACCGGTGTGTGATGCATCACAACAGACAACAAAATTCTCAATACCCTCAGGTAGAGATAACACCTGAGCGTTGCTCAACTTGTGCTTAAGAACCTCAAAAGATTCTTGTTGCTTTCGACCCCAATTATACTTAACATTCTTACGGGTCAAGGTAGTTAGAGGAGTGGCTATTCTTGAAAAGTTCTCAACAAACCTTCTATAATAACCAGCCAGTCCTAAGAAACTACGTATTTCAGATGGAGTCTTGGGAACTTCCCAATTCATTATGGCTTCTATCTTGGTGGGATCCACTTGGATACCACGCTCACTTACCGTGTGTCCAATAAATTGGACTTCTCTAAGCCAAAATTCGCATTTAGAGAACTTTGCATAAAGTTTCTCCTGCCTTAATAATTCTAGGATGCACCGAAGATGTTTCTCGTGATCATCTTGATTACGAGAATAGATAAGTATGTCGTCTATGAAGACAATGACAAACTTATCCAAATACGGTTTGCAGACTCTATTCATGAGATACATGAATGCTGCTGGTGCATTTGTGAGCCCAAAAGGCATCACTAAAAATTCAAAATGACCATAGCGGGTCCTGAAGGCTGTCTTAGGAACATCTTCACTTCTAACCTTCAGTTGATGATATCCTGATCTCAAATCTATCTAAGAAAAGTAACTAGCCCCTTGAAGTTGGTCGAATAAATCATCGATCCTAGGCAGATGATATCTATTCTTAATGGTTAGCTTGTTCAGCTCCGGTAGTCGATGCACATTCGCATCGAACCGTCCTTCTTTTTAACGAAAAGGATAGGAGCTCCCCAAGGCGAGGAACTAGGCTGAATAAAGCCTTTCTCCAAGAGTTCATCCAATTGAACTCTTCTCATTCATTTCGGTTGGAGCTAGTCTATATGGAGCTCTAGCCACTGGTGCTGATCCTGGTATGATGTCAATTCTGAACTCCACTTGTCTGTCCGGAGGTAGGCCTGGTAATTCGTCAGGGAAAACATCGAGATACTCCGAGTTAACTGGTTGATCTTCCAGGTTAGGCTTTGGTTCATTTATGGTGACTTGTGCCATGTAGATGACACAACCTCTTCTCAAACACTTGGATGCCTTAAATAATGACACCTTGTCTGGCAGTCCGTAGTGTGAGTCTCCGGGGATGGTGATCATTTCACCAGATGGGGTCTTAATCTCGATGAGCTTTTTATCGCAGGCAATACGGGCTTGGTCATGAGATAACCAATCCATGCCTAAGACAACATCGAACCCTGCCAATTTCATTGGCAAAAGAGAGATAGGGATGGAATGATTCTTAATGGATATAGAGCATTCATCAAGAATGGAAGAAGCAGTTTCTAAGGTTCCATCAGCGAGTTCTATCTCATAAATTTTGTCTAGAGTTCTTATGGGTAAGTTTAATAGTTTACTAAACTTATGGTCAACAAATGATCTATCCGCACCTGAATCGAAAAGAACTCTAGCGTAAATATTGTTAATGAGGAATGTACTGTTATGACGTTGTTGTCATTAACGGCCTCCCTGGCATTCATTTGAAAGGCATGGGCATTCCCTTTCTTGGCCTCTTCAGGCTTTGCATCGTTACTTTTGGGTTTCTTGGGGCAATTGTACGTTATATGTCCTTTTTCATTGCAGTTGTAGCAAACTGCATCCTTAAGATCCTTGCAATCTAAGGTCTTATTCCCTTTTCTTTTGCAGATACCACAGGGTTTGGTTTGTGGATTTATGCCACACTGTCCCCAATGCCTATATTTACAGTTCTTGCACAGAGGTTTGTCATTAGACGCGTGTTGGTTCTTCTTGAATCCAAAATTTCCCTTTTTAAATCTTTGGGAGTTATTATCCTCCCGTTTCCTCTTTCCGTCAATTTCAGTCCTAACTGACCTTTGTCTTACCAAATCAAGGGTGAGGGAAAGAGATAGGTCTACTGCGGACCTATGGGTATTAGGCTGTGCAGCCTTTACCATGCCCTTTATCTCAGGCGCCAATCCATTTATAAAACGCACAATGCATTTGGATTCGAGGGTGATCAAATAAGAAACTAACCTAGATAGGGAGTTAAAGTCAGAAACGTACTTCTGACAATCTTGGTTTTTCATTGAAAGAGACAAGAAGTCTGTCTCTAACTTCTCCACCTCATGAGGTGGGCAGTAAGTTTCCTTTACCAAATCAACAAACTTGGACCATCCCAAGTTGTACAGGTGTACCTTACCTGTTGATTGAATCATAGCTTTCCACCATATTAGGGCATCGCCCTTAAAGGATTGTGATACGTACTTGACCACATCCTTATCAGCACAATTGCTGATATCTACTATTGTCTCTATCTCGTCTAGCCACTTTAGGGCTTCTACAGCTCCTTTCTCCCCGTTAAAGTCTCGGGGCTTACAGGAGACAAAGTACCTATAGGTACATCCGTCCTTAACAGAACGGAACTTTTCAGTAAGATCTATTTTCTTTGGTTCACTCTTCGCATTTGAAGAGTGAACGGAGCTCTCTTATGAGCTGAAGATGGTGGAATAGATAAGGGTCTAGAGCAAGTAGCACTCGACTCTCTTAGCTTTTCTATGGCCTTACCCATGGCCCTTTCCATAGCCGCATCAATGCGAGCTTGGAATTCATTATCATTAATATTTCTATTTTCAGCATTGCTAGGTTCAATGTCCCTCTGGCTATTTTGTGCTTCATTCGAATTAGCCATCTTTAAGTCTTGGTTTCTATACACCAATTAGAATTTCAATTAGCCGTGGTATATCAACCATATCGGCTTTCAACATTGGATATGACAATCCATTGCCTATACTAGTGTGAATAACATCACAACTCTTAGGCTTAATTATAACTATATTTGGCCTAGGTCTTAATAGGAACATCATAGACAATTTACAATTTGGACGTAGTCCATATTTTATTGGACAGTGGATCGCAATGTCACAACTGTCATTGTCACCTTTGACAATTTTATAGCTCATAGTCTTGTCCCTAAAGGACATAATAATTGGGCACATTGGCCTACATCATATCAGATGTATATGGCATATCAGCATGTCCCGCTGAACATAAATTGGGCACATTGGCCTATATCATATCAGATGTATATGGCATATCAGCCTATCCCGCTGGACATAAATTGGGCACATTGGCCTACATCATATCAGATGTATATGGCATATTAGCCTGTCCCATTGGACAGTAATTGAGCACATTGGCCTACACCATATCAGATGTACATGGCATATCAGCCTGTCCCGCTGGACATAAATTGGGCACATTGGCCTACATTGTCACACCCCGACCCGCAGCGGAAAAGGTGATCGGGGCATGATTGGGTTTTCATCAAAGCTCATGACATTTATTATAATGTTTCATAGTTATTATTACAATTTACAAGGGATCCTACAATCAAATCAAACAAATACAATATGTTCTTTTCATCCTTCTAAACTTCATTATTTTTCTTCTAAGGCAATTTCCTATGTTTTCCTTGCTTCATCCTGTTCACCTGTATCATGTGTAAAAAAATGGTTTTTGGATCAACAAAAGTTGGCGAGTGAACCTTATTAGAAAACATTTATTATTTATTTCTTATTGTGTTTAATATGGAAAAATTGTGCAATATTCATATATGAACAAACGTAAATAAACATACAATAACAAACAAATAGCATACAATAACAAACCAATAGCATACAATATCAAACAACAACAAACAATAACATACAATAACATACCCATAGCATACAATAACATATCAACTTGCATGAATATATAACATGAATGAAACTGTATATGTTGGCAACGTCACGTTCACGCTCATAATGTAATGGGGAACGGACGGCCTATGATAAATGTATGTACTGAAAATGATAAATGTCTGTGCGATCAAGGCTCAATCAAACGGAGCCGATCGTATGTTGGCAACACCTGGTTCACGCTCATAATGTAATGGGGAACTGCTCAACGCTCATAATGTAATGGGGAGCGGCGGCCTATGATATTGCATGTACTGAAAATAATAAATTAAATCTAAACAATAACCACACACAACAGTTGATACAAGCTGAATACACATTTGTTCATGATATGATGTATGCACAATGATTTAAATATAATAAATGGTAAGACACATGATACACCCCAAAAACGTGATTAAAACGGGGAGTTTGTAGAGATTCACTCACCTTGGGTGCGTTCGGTGAATGATGTTGAATGCGCACGAGTTAGAGGATTGATCGACGAGGAATAACTAACCTAATTAATAACGAAAAAATAAGGTAAATAAATGGATTTTATTAACAATTTTAATAGGATTTTTGGATATATTTTTGTGAGTTTAAGGCTATTTTCTAACTTTAAAAACGTTATTTTTAAGTATTTTTAATTGATTTTTAATTTAAATAAATAAATCAAAATAATAAAAAAATGTTGATTTTTGACCATTGACCATTGACTTGTTGACCGTTGACTTGTTGACCGGTTCTATTGTGTGTATGTATGCGCCGGGCAGGACTCGAACCCGAGACCTCCCGTACGCGTGCACGCAGCTCTACCAACTGAGCTACGTGTCTAACCCGAAATATTTCTGTTTTTAATTATATTTATACACTAATTAAGTTAATGCGAAAATCATTTATTTTAAAAAGGATTTAATGTATCGACTCGGTGCTCTCCACAGTCTCGAACCCGGGACCTGTGGTTTAGTTTGGCACACAGTCCACCGCTGGACTGTGTGTCTAACTTGGTAAATATTCTAGTTTTTAATATACTTAACATCTTACTGTTGTGGATCCGGTTCAGTTTAAAAAAAAAAGACTTTTTATTACAGCGAATGTGTGTGTGTCAAGGATCGAACTCGGGACGTATGCATATTGTTTGCACACAGTCCACCGCTGGACTGTGTGTCTAACCCGTTCATAATATTGATTTTAATTAATCTTATATCTTACACGACTTCGTCTTCTTCGTTCAAAACACAGACAACGGTTAACTAACTGTTATTTGTTAAATTAATTTAACGAACTTATAAACAATTGCAATGTATTGAACAGAAAAGGGTTTGGGGAATGATTGTACCGAACTGATCGTCTTTCTTCAGAAGTCCGGCAAAGATCGTCGGCTCTGTTTTGGAAACTCCTGTTCGGATTCAATAATCAGTTTGGATGAATTAGATGTGAAATTGAACTACTGAGTAACGATTATCAGTAGGTTTGAATGATAATACCGGTTATCAGCGACTTTCCGAAAATTCCAGAAGTTTTCCGACGAAAACAGAAAATCCGGCAACGTCGTCTGGAATAGATTCTGGGTGAGGGATTGATATTAGAATTTGTCCAATAATGGAATGAAACAGAAAAGTCAAGGTATTTACCGTATAGATGAAAGTCTCGGTTTTCCGGCGACTTGCAGAGAATTCCGGAGAGTGAAATTTCTTACGACAGAGATTCTTCAGGGGTTTAAGGTGAGTGTGGGTGATGTCAGTATGAACTCTAAGATCTTATTTTTGGGTAAGCAGACAGGATGGAATGAATTCGGTTTTCCGGCGAAAATTTCCGGTTAATTTACAGAGAATTCCGGCGACTGCGGTGAGGCTTTTCTGAGCGAAATGAAGAGTGTAATTTTGATAAAGTCGCGCTCAACTGATGAATGATGTATAATTCAGATTGATTTACATTTTCGGTTTCAAATTCCAAAATCTTTCGGTTATGGTTTGGTGATTTGAATGAGGGACATTAACGTTTTTCAGTTATAACCGGCGATGATGTAAATGCATCCGTTATGACAAAAGAAAACTTCAATGTTTGATGAATTCGTCGGGATTTCCGGCGAGAATGATTTGGGCGCTGAGTGACCGAATTCGACTTCAGCTTTTATTATATGTATTAATTGAATCAATAAATCAACAAGAAACACAAGTGGCGGAGTGGTTGGGCGAGTGTGAGTTAAGTCTTTGTGAAACCTTCGGCTGACCCGGGTTCGAAACCCGGCATCAGTATTTTATTTTTATTTCATTATTTTTAACAGATTTTCAATTATAAATTTTATATTCTAATATACTTATTAATTGTGTATCGTTTAAAATTAATTTGAGCATTAAATATGCAACGAAATTTTTAACTGGTTGTTCGGTTAATAAACGAAGCGGGTTTGGTAAATCCGGTTTTTGACGGATGTTACATACATCATATCAGATGTACATGGCATATCAGCCTGTCCCGTTGGACAATAATTGGGCACGTTGGCCTACATCATATCAGATGTATATGGCATATCAGCCTGTCCCACTGGACATAAATTGGGCACATTGGCCTACATCATATCAGATGTATATGGCATATCAGCCTGTCCCGTTGGACAATAATTGGGCACATTGGCCTACATCATATCAGATGTATAGTCACCACGCTAATGGTATTAGCCATGATCAAAATATATCACAAGGGCTATATAAGGTTAGGACATAGTCCATTACCTTGAAGGCTAGCGTGATTCCTAAAGTCACACTACTAAGAGTATGAACATTTCTTAATGTTAACATAAGAGTACCTTAATGATTGATTAATGGTCCCTGACACCTTTGACCTTAACGACCTTGGAGGTTTGGACCTAGTCCCTTACCTCTGGATAGAAGGATAACTTCCCTTAACTATCCTGATAGAAGACCCCTTCGTACTTAACTATCATTTCTTGGCCAATATGTGGTCTACGCCACTTAGCATAATCAACCCATTAAGATCTTTTGGAATTATATAGCAGAGCATAAATTTCGAGTAAAATCGAGACGCTCGTTTTCAAGAGGATGATTTACATATTATATATATATATATATTATATATATATATATATATATATATATATAATATATTATTATATTATATATAAATTTACCACAAGTACTTCATTAAATCCCAAATTAGAAATTACAATACTAGAAAAATGAAATAAACGTGTCCATGCAAGGACTTAAAGGAATAAAAATATCCACGCAGGGACTAAAAGAAATAACAATGTCCTTGTAGGGACTACATATAATTAGAAGAGACTTCACCCGTCCTTCTTTCCCTTGACTAATTTGGAGAGTTTCTTGAAGAACTTATTTGTCTTCTTCTCCATTTCTCCGCCTGCTGCTGCATTTATTCATTCGTTCCAAGGCTTCATCAATGGCCTCAAGTGGTGGCGGAGGTTGTGGTTGTGGCATAACCGGATACTGGTACCCATAAGTTGGATATCCAGTCGGTGGATAAGTAGGTGGGAAAGGAGACGGGTAAAGTGCATTATGCATAACTGCTTGCATATAGGGGTCTTGCGACCATGCTTGATAGTCTACCGGTGTAGACGGATTAAAAGGATCATATCCAGACGTGTCTGGATATGTAGGGATTGGGTTAGTATAACCCGATGGTGGTGGTTGAACAGCAGGTGTTGGTGTTGGTTCCACTATAGGTGAAACATTAGAGGGTCCACCCATTTGTGGGTCCTCTTGAATTGTGGGGTAAGAATTGGGCAAAGGTAGCAGCGATCCCGACCTCTGTCCTGCACGTACCGACATACGTGCTCCACGCTTCCTCCATAGTGGTTTAGGTGGTGGTTAAGGTTGGTCTACCGATTCCATGTGGACATCTTCTTGAACAGGGGATTGTTGAGAGTGGTGAGAAGGAGTGTGGGCGAAAGTAAATTGATATCAGTATTGGTCCCACTCATTAGGACCTTGGTAGGGCGATCCGGCATACGAGTTCGAATCGCTTGAAATTTCAATGGGATGCATATTTGATCCCAACGACGGCATCTCTGGGTCGGAGTCCTCGTCCATAGGATGTGGCTGGTCCAACTGATTTTGATCGGCTGGAGGCGTGTTAAAATAATGGTTAGGGTTAAGTTCCTCATGATAAGAATGTGAATGGGAATGATGGGTATGGTGTGAATGATAGGAGTGGTGAGAGTGGTAAGAATTTTGGGAATATGAGGGCGAGTGTCTATTAGAGACAGAACGTCTCGCTGGTTGCCAAGGAGACGAATCTCCTGATTCTTGGTAGGCATCTGGGTTATAAGGTTGAGGTGGTATGCGCCCCGATGGTCCTCCCCTCATTGGACCTTTTCCCCTTCCACTTTGTCCTCTCACACGTGGCGGCATTTTCCTGTTAAAAATCATTTCAAAAACAATACTAATAACTTAATAATGAAATGAGTAAATCCAAGGTCAATGCCTAGACTCGGAAGTCTAAGGAATGTGCACGTGTAAGTTTGAGATTAAACACAAGAAGGATAGTGTTCAATTCTCTCAAACGTTGGCTCTGGTACCAACCTGTCACACCCCGGATTTCCAACCTGAAATCCATACACCGGTGGGCCCGGGTGGGGAGTATCGTGACGTCAGTTGATAATCATCATAGTCAATTAAACACGGCACAGCGGAAGTCTTTGAGTAAAATTACTATTACAAACCGAATGTTCAAAAATACAAAATAATATACAGGCTCGTAATAGAAGATCCACATGCGGATCATAATTTGTACATGGAAAGAATACAAAACAGACTTTGGGCAGATTTAGGATTTGCAAGATCCTCTATCACTACCGAGCACTTCCGGCCTATTTTCCTATTGTACCAGCAGATTAGTCTTTTGAAGATACGTCAGCTTTCGCTGGTAAATATACCCAACTGACTCATTTTGAAAACATTTCAAAAATGTTTTAAGTGCGTATCAGCACAAAATCTTTTTATAACTTGGGTTAATTGACCGTCCAACCTTGTTAACAGATTTACATGTTTGTTATACATATGGGGCCCGGTACGAAGATCGAGACACAATTAACGTACACACCACTTTGGACTCACGAAGGAGTCAATTCCTCCCAACCTTGTGGGAATGCATAATTGAGCGTCTATCGGGTGTATGCCTACACCCGCGCTAAGGTCGTGGCCATTTCTATTGTAATGAGCCAAGGATATCCAGGATATGGTAGCTAACCCCCGATGTTTAAATTATCAAACAAAACTGACTAAAACAGAATATGCGGATTTATTATCCCCGAACCAGCGTTCGATTGAATCCCATTTCCGACCAAGCGGTAATAATTTACCGTAACCCAAGCCCGTATAGGTGAAATAAGTCGAGAGTATTTACCTGAGCTAGTCTTCTTTAATTTTTAATAACTCAGTCGTACACAAAAAGGACAAGTCCAGATAGCATTTACCGGCAAGTCTCTAGTCTGGATTATGGCATAAACTAACCAATTAAATACTAACGGTCTTATTTAAGTCATAGACTTAGACCGACTAGTGTACTTGATCAAAATGTATGACGCTAGATTAAACGATGATTGGATAGAATGTAGTTTAATCCCAACAAGCACCTTGACTTTTTTAATTGGGTAAACTATTAACATTCTGGATTTTGAGACTTAAATGACAAGTTAAACCCGTTTCGGTTAATTTCCATAAAATAGTTACATATACGTAACTGTGCGCATATTAGCGATTTCGGGTAACCAGATAAGTTATGGACAAGTTCTATATGCCATTATACTTTAAATAAGTTAAGATATCAGTAGGATATCAACTTGTATGTCCTTTAAGGTTTTAAAACGAAATTATGCCTCATAAGAGTGTTTTGGTAATTTCATATCATATAAAAGGAACTTGAATATAATTTAATGTTATGATTATAAGTATTCTGGAAAAATACTTTATTTATGATATAATATCAATAGGATATCAATTATATGTGTAAATTATCTTTGATGACCAAACTATGCACCGAATGGACATTTTGGTCATTTTACACATACTTTATATTTGGAATTCTGAGTTTATAACATGTACCTATTGTAAATATGTTTAAAATAAGTTTTGAAATCAGTAGGTATCAAGTCTTGGTTAATAATATGGTTTAAAACCATACTATGCGCCTAAATGGCGCTTATGTCGTAAAATGGCGTCCTTATGCGATTTTCACGAAAATTGATGTTAAGTTTAGCTTAAAATGTCTTAGATATGTTATTTATTGCAACATATCAGTAGGTAAAAGATTTACCTTGAAAAGATTTGATTAAAACTAGTTTATGAGCCACAAGGGCTAAAATCGCCATTTATCGACATAGTTTAAGGACTTACTTGAAAACTCAGTTTATAACTTGGTTCAACATCCCAAATTATCCTACTTATAATATTACATCAGTAGGGAAAACTCATTTTCAAGTTCATTACCATTTAAAACCTTATTTTATGCAAAGAGGGCATTTTTGTCAAAGATGGCATAATTATGGAACTTGCGCATAAACTTGGATTCTGATTATGACCATGTAATATAACCTCAGAGGGTTATGCTACATTATATTATGATCATAATCCAACTTTAGATCAGTAGGTAACTATTCTAAATCGGGTCAGAATCGAAAGTCAAAGCAGAAGTCAAACTTCGCGATTTTCGATTGCGAACCAACCCTTGAAATTGACGAGCCGAACATGTTCTTACATGTTCTAATAATTACTACCAACTTGTTTAAGTGTCAAAACAGGTTTCATAACATATATAAGATCAATTATGATTTTTCCGAAAAATGGCCTGTTTGACTTTTTAATATCATAACTTTGACCTGTCAATTGGTCTAGCAAACGTGATCTTCAGGAGGTGCCCTTTATAGGGATTAATACCTACCTTATTACGATCACTTAGCCATGTTCATTTCAAACAATGGCTGGACCACAATGGTCTTAACCGAAAGTCAAAGCGTTTTCCAAAAAACGTTTGACTTTTGGCTATAAAAGCCTATAAATGAAAATGCAAGAGCAAGGAACACTTAAAAGAGGTTCCTACAATGCAAGAGAACTAAGTTGGATGATCCTTTCAGCTAGGAACTTCCAGAGGAGGGAGAAGAGTGAATTAATGAGAAAGGTGCAAGTTGGAATGAAGCACATGAACACCTATTTATAGTTGGAGAGCTCAAAGGAGGTGAAGCTAAGTGTTTAGGGGTGTAAGAGGAAGCTTACAAGTGTCCCAAAACGTGGCATAGCTGATTACAAGTTCATGGTTTTCGAATTAATGGTTTTAGAGCTTTGTTTGGAGGCCAAGCCAAACTTTCTACAGCAGACCTGTTCTAGCGCCCCACGAGAGACCCAGGCCTGGTCTCTGCGGCCCGCGACCGCCCCATAACCAGTTTCAGAATTTGACACTTTAGCCCCTTAACTTTAAAAAGCTTCTAAAAACATTTTTAAACACCTTTTTGGCACTTTTAGCCCTCCGTAGCCAATACTTGGCATACCCGGGATTATGCCCGGACATTGTCGAGCTCTCGGTTCGTTAAAAGGTCACTCAGAGGTATAAATTAACATGTTGACACTTTTAATCCCTCCATCATCCAACTTTCACATATTTACAAAATTGAACACTCTTGTCCAACATTTGGCACATATGAGAGTTAGGACTTCACAAAAGATCACTCAGAGGCTTATTATAAGCTTGTTGATTCCAATATCACTCAGAGGCTGGGCATGTTGACATATCAGTCACTCAGAGGCCAAATTTCAAGCATGTTGACATATCAGTCACTTAGAGGCTAATGATTTAAGCATGTTGACATATCAGTCACTCAGAGGCTGTTATTTATGCATGTTGACATCGGACCGTCACTCGGAGGCTCAGTTTGAGCATGTTGACGCCTTTAGTCCTTATTGGTCTATAATAGACTATATTTAAAAATACAACACGTGTCACTATACTATTGGACATGATTTTACAGGGTGTTACACTTCCCGACATCGTCGTTGTTACACACCGACCCGCAGCGGAAAAGGTGATCGGGGCATGATTGGATTTTAATCAAAGCTCATGACATTTATTATAATGTTTCATATTTATTATTACAATTTAAAGGAAATCATACAATCATGTCATACAAGTTCAACATGTTCTATACATCTTTCGAGGCTTCATTATTTTCTTCTAAGGCACTTTCCTATGTGTTCCTTGCTTCATCCTGTCCACCTGTATCATGTGTAAAAATGGTTTTTGGATCAACAAAAAGTTGGCGAGTGAATCCTATTAAAACATTTAAACGTGTTTATTGAATTGATTATAAAATAAAGTGCATAACCACATATGAGTAAATGTAAATGTAAATATATTCACAAAACACTTAATATTAAATATTGCACACACATACAACAATAGATTGTTTTGAGGCACGCGTTGTTCAACTCGTCTCCCACGAAGAACTGATGGGCCTAATGAATGAGTTTTGAGGCACGCGTTGTTCTACGAATTGATGGGCCTAATGAATGAGTTTTAAGGCACGCGTTGTTCAACTCGTCTCCCACGAGGAACTGATGGGCCTAACATATAATTTGCATACAACTTGACAATATGTAATACGTAACAACAAACAATATTTACATTCTAAGTTTAGATCATAATATGGTATAGCACGAGTTTGAATAAACGAATTAGTTTAAGCGATACATGATACACCCCAAAACATGAATAAAAAGGGGAATTTGTAAGAATTCACTCACATTGGGTGCGTTCGTTTGAAGATGTTGAATGCGCACGAGTTTAGAGGAGTGATCGACGAGGAATAACTAACCTAATTAAAAACGAAAAGGTATGGTAAATAAGTGGATATTATTAACAATTTTAATAGGATTTTTGGATATATCTTTGTGAGTTTAAGGCTATTTTCTAACTTTAAAAACGTTATTTTTAAGTATTTTTAATTGATTTTTAAATTAAATAAATAAAAATAATAAAAAAGTTGACTTTTGACTTTGACTGTTGACCGTTGACCGGTTCGGTCGTGTATAAGCATGCGCTGGGTGAGACTCGAACCCGTGACCTCCCGTACGCGTGCACGCAGCTCTACCAACTGAGCTACGTGTCTAACCCGAAATATTTCTGTTTTTAATTATATTTATACTCTATTTAATTTAATCCGAAAATCATTTATTTAAAAAGGATTTAATTGTATTGAACCGGTGTCGTCAACAGGTCTCGAACCCGGGACCTGTGGTTTAGTTTTGCACACAGTCCACCGCTGGACTGTGTGTCTAACCTGGTTAATATTCTGGTTTTTATTATACTTAACATCTTACTGTGAGTTATCCCGGTTCGGTTTTAAAAAAAACAGTTTTTATTTCCGAGGATAGAGTCGTGATAGGGATCGAACTCGAGACGTATGTTTATTGTTTGCACACACTCCACCGCTGGACTGTGTGTCTAACCCGTTTATTATCCTGATTTTAATTAATCTTATACACTAGTTCGAACTCATCTTCTTCGTTCAAAACACAGACAACGGTTAACCAACTGCTTCTTGTTTAATTCGATTAACGAACTATAAGCGATTGTAATGCGATGAAATAGAGAGAGTTTTGGAATTGAATATACCGAATAGGTGTCTTTCTCAGAACTCCGGCAAGGATTCGTCGGCTCTGTTTTGTGAACTCCTTATGTTCGGATCGATTAACAGTTTTGATTGCTTAGATGTGAAATTGAGTTACTAAACAATGATTAACAGGAGGTTTAGTTGATCATACCGATTAACAGCGTGAGTTCGGAAATTCCAGCGATTTTCCGGCGAGTACAGAATATCCGGCAACGTCGTCTGGGATTGATTCTGGGTGATGGATTGATGTTAGTACTGGTCTAACAATGGATTGAAACAGAAAGAGTCGAGGTATTTACTGTGTTGATGTGAGTCTCGGTTTTCCGGCGAGAGTCCGGTGATGGCAGAAAAGTTCCGGCGAGTGAAATTGTTTCGAGAATTGGTGCGATTTTGAGCGAAAAGATTACCAGAGGCTAGGGTTAGTATTTATAGGAAAGAATATCGATGAATTGGGTCCGATTCTGTCTTGATTCGTAGGTCCACCTTTCTCCGGCGGTTATGACTGATGTCGCGGGACTGGACATTGGTTATAACCGATGTAGGTGTTAATACGCACGCTAAGTCAAAAGAAACCGACAATAATTGGCGAAGTCATCGGGATTTCCGGCGACTGCGAAATGGGCGCGTCGTTGAATGATTTTTGATATCCAGTTTTGTTATTTGAAATAATTGTTTCGATATATTATCAAAAAACACAAGTGGCGGAGTGGTTGGATGTGTGTGAGTTAAGTTGTTAAGCTTCATCCGGCTGACCCGGGTTCGAAACCCGGCATCAGCATATTATTTTTATTTCATTATTTATTATAAATTTTCAATTATAGATTTTAAATTCTAATATATTTATTAGTTATGTATTGTATAAAATTAAAATACGTCATAAATACGCAACGAAATTTTTAACTGGATGTTCGGTTAATAAACGAAGCGGGTTTGGTTAACCCAGTTTTTTGACGGATGTTACAGTATCCCCTACTTTTAGAAATTTCGTCCCGAAATTTAAGTAGTGGCATGTTTGACTCAAAAGGATGGTGTTTTAATTTCACAATTACATACCTAGAAGGGAGTAAGGGTTTAAATTTTGTTTGAGGCGGTAACGTTCCTTGTAAGGGTTGAATACCCTGCTACAGGAATCGCTTTTTATTGCCTACGATAAAGAATATTGATAAACAGAGTTGATTGACTAAGTATGATTTTATGCACAAGAGTTTTGATACGTTTAGAAAGATAAGGTTATATCCTAAAACAAAACTTCTACTACTAAAACCTACATGGAACTTCTCATAACCGCCTGACAATGCCTCTGATCCTTTGGCAAGAATACTTATATATAGGAAGTACCAGCGGCGTATCCACCATATTCTTGTCAAATTTTCATTGGTTTTATCAGTAAGCTATGATTGGTTCTATGATGTGACTCTAGAACATAAACAAACACAACAACCAAAGCCTGAGTCCTAATTCTTATAGTATACATGCTTGAATGGTGACAGTACCTCTCTCGTTTGTTATGATGGAGAGGTTAGTCTATGTAGAAATGGAACACAATCCAATTTCTTTAAATGATGAGATGATATAAATGCTAAATCAGTGAGTATAAAACAAACTTCAACCAAGACATTACTAAATCCTACATGGAACTTCTCATAACCGCCTGACAATGCCTTTGATCCTTTGGCAAGAATACTTATATATAGGAAGTACCAGCGCCGTATCCACCATATTCTTGTCAAATTTTCATTGGTTTTATCAGTAAGTTATGATTAGTCCTATGTGACTCTATAACATAAACAAACACAACAACCAAAGCTTGAGTCTTAATTCTGATAGTATACTTGTTTGAATGATGACAGTACCTCTCTCGTTTGTTATGATGGAGAGGTTAGTCCATGTGGAAGTGAGACACAGCTCAACTTCTTTGAATGATGAGATTGAAATACGTTGAGATGTATGATGATATAAATGCTAAATCAGTGAGTATAAAACAAACTTCAACCAAGACATTACTAAATCCTACATGGAACTTCTCATAATCGCCTGACAATGCCTTTGATCCTTTGGCAAGAATACTTATATATAGGAAGTACCAGCGGCGTATCCACCATATTCTTGTCAAATTTTCATTGGCTTTATCCGCAAGTTATGATTAGTTCTATGTGACTCTAATACATAAATAAACACAACAACCAAAGCTTGAGTCTTAATTCTGATAGTATACATGTTCGAATGATGACAGTACCTCTCTCGTTTATTATGATGGAGAGGTTAGTCTATGTAGAAGTGAGACACAACCCAACTTCTTTAAATGATAAGACTGAGATACTTCGTGAGGTATGATGATATGAATGTTAAATCAATGAGTATAAAACAGAACTGAAATAGTAATTCGCATTACGATTCTTGGATAAATTTCCAATTTATAATTGAGATACGTGAGAATTGAGATAACATAAAGAAAAACATAAAAACTAAGCGGTTGGAGTTGAATCTTGATTTTGGGTGAAGAAACTAGTTGGGTGGTTCGTTTGGGCCGTCATTATCTTCAATAGGATGGGTGTTGATGTTGTAAACTCTTCCACTTGCTGGTGGCCTAGTGATTAGGTTTCCTTGATTTGCTTGGTTAACTGGGTTTGCTTGAGCTTGGGCGTGTATGATGTTAACCAATCGAGGGCACGTGTTTCTAAAGTGGGTAGGGTCGCCACAATTAAAACAAGCTCAAACATATGGAAACATGGGGTATTGGGGTTGTTGATATGTTTGGATCATGTTTTGAGTAGGGAGTGAGGTTTGGTTTTGAGAGGTGCGGCAAGCCTTGCTCAAATGACCATAGCGTCCACAATTCGCACATAGTCGACAAGGTAAAGTAGATGGATGGTGATAAAAACAGGTGTTGCATTGAGGGTGAGGCCCAAGGTAAGGTTTCTTATTTGGGTAAGTTGAGTTGGGTGCTACTTGGGTGATTGGGATAGCTTGGAGGGGTACGGCTTGTGAGACTGGTTGATTGCGTTGGGTGACAGCGAAAAGTTGCCCATCTCGTTTTCTCTTAGAAATGGATCGTGAAGGGGATTCGGTTTGGGTGGAGTTTGAGGTTTCAGTTGATGCTTTATCCTTCTTCTTCTCCTCCTTAAAGTCTTTATTACGTATGCGGTTTTCGGTGAGCTCTGTAGCTAATTTCGTTGCTGCTTCCAAAGTTGCAGGTGTGGTACTTATTACAGAGTCTTGAATTTTTTAAGCAAGACCTCGAATGTAGTGCTCGATCAAACGGTAAAGAGGAGTGAACAAGTTGGGGACCATTTGATTTAACTCAAGGAATCTCTTATTGTATGTGGTGTGGTCGCCTTCCTTTTGTTTCAAAGAATAGAACTCATCCTCCAATTTCTTGATTTCGCTTCTTGGGCAAAACCGTCTTGTCATGATTTCCTTCAACTCTTCCCAAGTCAAAGTCATAGCATCTTCAACACCTCGTTTGGCCTTCTCTGTATTCCACCATGTAAGTGCTATTCCAAGTAAACGACCAGTAGCATATCGCACTTTGCGATCATCGGGGCAATCGCAATTTAGAAAAGTGTTTTCCATTTCTTCAAACCAATGGAGGAGAGCGGTGACACCTTCAGTCCCTTCATATTTTGGGGGGTCGCAGGATTTGAAATGCTTGAAGGTGCATTTAGTGGTATTTGGGGGAGGGTTGATAACATTTTGATCTTCTTGGTTGATTGGGTTGACGGGATTAGCAGTAAGGGCTTGTTGAACTTGAACTACAATGTTGGGTATTACGGCAGCCATTTGTTGAGCGATTTGGGCAGCCATGCGCTCGCGGGCTTTTCCTGATCTCATCTTCCTACGAGCGAGACTAGAAGACATCTACACGAAATACATATCAAGAGTATGAGTTGGATGTTTTAGGGATCATGTGTCGTATTTAGGAATGAACATTCATAATATAAATATAGAATAATAAATCTACTACATCCATAGGATGTCTTGGGCTTTGCTCGTAATTGGGCCTTGCATGCCGCCATACTTCACCTTCGTAATCATGTGGGCCCCCATGATTACCGGGTTTTTCATATGGTTCGCATGTGTTAGCCTGGTTATGTATACTAAAACCCGGAGAAAATCGAGAAATAAGTATGTAACATATGATATTCGGAATGTATCCAAGTGTAGACACGGTGACAACTCAAAGTGGGGTTAGTTCGAACGACGTTTGGTGTGGCATGCTTTGGCCTAATAGGTCCTTTGTACTCTCATCGTTAGTCCCCAGGTAGGCAAACTGGTCCGTTATATTGGATTTATACGAATGCCAACCTGGACAGGACGTTCCGACTACCGGTACTTGTACCCTTACAGTTACTACATGCCCGTCGCAGAACTCACTTTGATGAGATTTGAAAAATGGAAAATGCAACAAAATCTTGAATAACGGAAGTATGAAGATGAATTGAATATGTGAACATTGAAATATGTATGATGAATGTGTATGTAATTATGTATGTCTGACTGTAAGTATAATTCACTATGTATCACAAAATGTAATATTGGAAGTGTTTGCATGCATTTGTGTATGTAATAAATATGAAAGAAATAAACATCATGAGTTTGTATGTAACCACATAAACAATTAAAATCTAATCAACTATAGTATAGGCTCTAAGGGTCTAACAACCTATCCTATATCCCTATAGTCAAAAGCTCTGATACCAATCTGTCACACCCCGACCCGCAGCGGAAAAGGTGATCGGGGCATGATTGGGTTTTCATCAAAGCTCATGACATTTATTATAATGTTTCATATTTATTATTACAATTTAAAGGAAATCATACAATCATGTCATACAAGTTCAACATGTTCTATACATCTTTCTAGGCTTCATTATTTTCTTCTAAGGCACTTTCCTATGTGTTCCTTGCTTCATCCTGTCCACCTGTATCATGTGTAAAAATGGTTTTTGGATCAACAAAAAGTTGGCGAGTGAATCCTATTAAAACATTTAAACGTGTTTATTGAATTGATTATAAAATAAAGTGCATAACCACATATGAGTAAATGTAAATGTAAATATATTCACAAAACACTTAATATTAAATATTGCACACACATACAACAATAGATTGTTAACTCGTCTCCCACGAAGAAGTGATGGGCCTAATGAATGAGTTTTGAGGCACGCGTTGTTCTACGAACTGATGGGCCTAATGAATGAGTTTTAAGGCACGCGTTGTTCAACTCGTCTCCCACGAGGAACTGATGGGCCTAACATATAATTTGCATACAACTTGACAATATGTAATACATAACAACAAACAATATTTACATTCTAAGTTTGGATCATAATATGGTATAGCACGAGTTTGAATAAACGAATTAGTTTAAGCGACACATGATACACCCCAAAACATGAATAAAAAGGGGAATTGTAAGAATTCACTCACATTGGGTGCGTTCGTTTGAAGATGTTGAATGCGCACGAGTTTAGAGGAGTGATCGACGAGGAATAACTAACCTAATTAAAAACGAAAAGGGACGGTAAATAAGTGGATTTTATTAACAATTTTAATAGGATTTTTGGATATATCTTTGTGAGTTTAAGGCTATTTTCTAACTTTAAAAACGTTATTTTTAAGTATTTTTAATTGATTTTTAAATTAAATAAATAAATAAAAATAATAAAAAAAATGTTGACTTTTGACTTTGACCATGACGGTTGACCGTTGACCGTTGACCGGTTCGGTCGTGTATAAGCATGCGCTGGGAGAGACTCGAACCCGTGACCTCCCGTATGCGTGCACGCAGCTCTACCAACTGAGCTACGTGTCTAACCCGAAATATTTCTGTTTTTAATTATATTTATACTCTATTTAATTTAATCCGAAAATCATTTATTTAAAAAGGATTTAATTGTGTTGAACCGGTGCCGTCAACAGGTCTCGAACCCGGGACCTGTGGTTTAGTTTTGCACACAGTCCACCGCTGGACTGTGTGTCTAACCTGGTTAATATTCTGGTTTTTATTATACTTAACATCTTACTGTGAGTTATCCCGGTTCGGTTTTAAAAAAAACATTTTTATTTCCGAGGATAGAGTCGTGATAGGGATCGAACTCGAGACGTATGTTTATTGTTTGCACACACTCCACCGCTGGACTGTGTGTCTAACCCGTTTATTATCCTGATTTTAATTAATCTTATACACTAGTTCGAACTCATCTTCTTCGTTCAAAACACAGACAACGGTTAACCAACTGCTTCTTGTTTAATTCGATTAACGAACTATAAGCGATTGTAATGCGATGAAATAGAGAGAGTTTTGGAATTGAATATACCGAATAGGTGTCTTTCTCAGAACTCTGGCAAGGATTCGTCGGCTCTGTTTTGTGAACTCCTTCTGTTCGGATCGATTAACAGTTTTGATTGCTTAGATGTGAAATTGAGTTACTAAACAATGATTAACAGGAGGTTTAGTTGATCATACCGATTAACAGCCTGAGTTCGGAAATTCCAGCGATTTTCCGGCGAGTACAGAATATCCGGCAACGTCGTCTGGGATTGATTCTGGGTGATGGATTGATGTTAGTACTGGTCTAACAATGGATTGAAACAGAAAGAGTCGAGGTATTTACCGTGTTGATGTGAGTCTCGGTTTTCCGGCGAGAGTCCGGTGATGGCAGAAAAGTTCCGGCGAGTGAAATTGTTTCGAGAATTGGTGCGATTTTGAGCGAAAAGATTACCAGAGGCTAAGGTGTGTATTTATAGGAAAGAATATCGATGAATTGGGTCCGATTGTGTCTTGATTCATAGGTCCACCTTTCTCCGGCGGTTATGACTGATGTCGTGGGACTGGACATCGGTTATAACCGATGTAGGTGTTAATACGCACGCTAAGTCAAAAGAAACCGACAATAATTGGCGAAGTCGTCGGGATTTCCGGCGACTGCGAAATGGGCGCGTCGTTGACTGATTTTGATATCCAGTTTTGTTATTTGAAATAATTGTTTCGATATATTATCAAAAAATACAAGTGGCGGAGTGGTTGGATGTGTGTGAGTTAAGTTGTTAAGCTTCATCCGGCTGACCCGGGTTCGAAACCCGGCATTAGCATATTATTTTTATTTCATTATTTATTATAAATTTTCAATTATAGATTTTAAATTCTAATATATTTATTAGTTATGTATTGTATAAAATTAAAATACGTCATAAATACGCAACGAAATTTTTAACTGGATGTTCGGTTAATAAACGAAGCGGGTTTGGTTAACCCGGTTTTTTTACGGATGTTACAGTCGTACAAGTCCAACAAGCTCTTGCCGCCAATCCCATCAACCCCACCAATCAAGATAGGAAAAATGTCGCCAATCCTCCCCCTAACACCACCAAATGCACCTACAAGCATTTCAAATCCTGCGATCCTCCAAAATACGAAGGGACTAAAGGTGTCACCGCCCTCCTCCGTTGGTTTGAGGAGATGGAAATCACTTTTCTCAACTGCGATTGTCCCGATGATCGCAAGGTGCGATATGCTACCGGCCGTTTGTATGCAGTAGCACTTACATGGTGGAACACATAGAAAAGAAAGTGAGGTGCTGAAGCTGCGATGGCCTTAACTTGGAAAGAGTTGAGGGAGCTCATGGCAACACGCTTCTGTCCAAGAAGCGAATCAAGAAATTGGAAGATGAGTTCTATTCTTTGAAACAAAAGGAGGGAGACCACACAACATATAATAAGAGGTTTCTCGAGTTGAATCAGATGGTTCCCAACTTGTTTACCCCACTCTATCGTTTAATTGAGCACTACATTCGAGGTCTTCCCTCGAAAATTCAAGATTCTGTGTTGAGTACTACACTTGCAACCCTCGATGCTGCAATGGAGCTGGTTACTGAGCTCACGGAAAATCGTATCCGAAATGACGATTTTAAAGATGAGAAGAAGAAAGATAAGACACCTGCTGAAACCCCAACCCAAACAGGTTCGTCTTCTAAGTTTGCTGGTAAGACGAAACGCAATGGGAAGAATTTTGTTGTTACCCAAACCAATCCCCTTATCGTTGTTGCCCCAATCACATAAGTCGCTCCTCCTGCCGCCCCATTCAAGAAACCCTACACAGGCTCACACCCAAAATGCAACCGATGCCAATATCACCCCCCTCCTGAGAACTCAAGTCAATATTGCACAAGTTGTAGTTGTGCAGGTCACACAATTCAAACTTGTCGCATCCTCCAAAAGCTAAACCGCAATCAACCTCAAGCCCAACCCAACACAACAATCAAGTGGTAGGCCAAGCCCAATACCAACAACCTCTACTTTTACCACCTGCTCAACCCATGGCCCAACCCTACTACCAACCCAACTACCCTATGATGCAACCAGTCAAAGCATGTTTCAATTGTGGTGATCCAACCCATTTCCGAAACACTATCCCACGTTTGGTGGACATCATATATGCTCAAGCTCAAGTAAATCCAGTTAACCAAGCCAATCAAGCCAACCCTCCCACCAGAGGAAAAGGTTTTAACATCAATGTCAATCAAGCTAGAGCTGATAATAACGTGATTAACAGTACGTTTCTCATTAATGGTACTTATGCATCTATTCTATTTGACACTGGTGTGGAATCTATACTTGATTTACCTCGCGTTAGTCTAGCTGAATCATTCACGGTGGAAGTTGCTGATGGAGAACCTATTATGTTAGACTCGATTATTCGAGATTGCACTCTCACCCTCAATGATCATGATTTCTCAATTGATCTTATCCCTATGAAGTTGGGTAGTTTTGACGTCATCATTGGTATGGACTGGCTTAGTCAGCATCACGGTGAAGTTGTTTGTTACGAGAAATTTATTCGAATTCCTCTCGCTAACGGTCAAACTTTACATATTTTTGGTGAAACCCCTTCCAAAGGGCTCAAATTAATGTCATGCCTCCAAGCTCAAAGATACCTTCGCAAGGACTATATCGCATATTTAGCTCACATCGTCAAAAAGGAAGGCAAGGAAAAGAAGCTCGAAGACATTCCAATCGTTAAAGAATTTCCTCAAGTATTTCCAGACGACATTTCAGGACTTCCTCCTGAGCGAGAAGTCAAATTCCGAATCGATCTTGTACCTGGTGCTACACCAGTTGCAAAATCTCCATATCGGTTAGCCCCATCTGAGATGCAAGAGTTAGCTAGTCAGCTGCAAGAGTTGACTGACAAGGGATTTATATGTCCTAGCTCACCACCTTGGGGAGCGTCGGTTCTTTTCGTAAAGAAGAAGGGTGGAACCTTCCAAATGTGTATCGACTATAGAGAGCGCAACAAGCTGACTATCAAGAACCGCTATCCTTTACCTCGTATCGATGATCTTCTAGATCAACTACAGGGTGCCATCTGTTTCTTAAAAATCGATCTTCGTTCTGCTTATCACCAACTTAGAGTACGTGAAGAAGACTGCTTTTCAAACTCGTTATGGCCACTATGAATTCATGGTTATGCCTTTTGGTTTGACTAATGCTCGTGCTGTTTTCATTGATTTAATGAATAGGGTGTGTAAACCCTACCTCGATCATTTTGTCATAGTCTTCATTGATGATATTCTTATCTATTCTAAGACCAAATCCGATCTTGAGCGACATCTTCGACTTATTCTAACACTTTTGAGGACCGAAAGATTTTATGCTAAATTCTTGAAGTGTGAGTTTTGGTTAAAAGAGGTACAATTTCTTGGTCATGTCGTTAACGACAAAGGGATTCATGTCGACCCTGCAAAGATCAAAGCGGTACAAGAATGGCAAGCGCCACGCACTCCTACTGAAGTTAGGTCATTTCTTTGTCTAGAGGGTTATTATCGACGTTTCATCGCAAATTTCTCTCGTATCGCTGTTCCACTCACAGTGTTGACTCACAAGGGTAAACCCTTCATTTGGGGGCCCAAGCAAGAAGAGGCTTTCCAAACTTTGAAACAGAAACTTTGTGATGCACCCATTCTTACTCTTCCTAATGGTTGCGAAGACTTTGTGGTTTATTGTGACGCGTCAGGACAAGGTTTAGGTTGCGTTCTAATGCAAAGAGGAAAGGTGATAGCCTATGCCTCAAGGCAACTCAAAGTGCATGAAAAGAACTACACCACTCACGACCTAGAACTTGGAGCAGTCGTGTTCGCTCTAAAGATATGGAGACACTATCTCTATGTTACCAATTACACTGACCACAAGAGCCTTCAACATATCTTCAATCAAAAAGAGTTGAATATGAGGCAACGACGATGGGTCGAGCTCTTAAATGATTACGATTGTGATATTCGATATCATCCTGGTAAAGCCAATGTTGTAGCTGATGCTCTTAGTCGAAAAGAGTATGCGAACTCCATCCATCTTTTGTGTTCTCAAATTGTAACCGATCTCCAAAATCGAATTCGAGCAGCTCAACATACTTCTGTCACGGAAAATGATGTGCGAGATGAATTGTCTTGTGGAGCAGAACTCAAGATAGAAACCAAGTTTGATGGTATCCTTTACTATCTAAACCGTATTTGGATACCTGATCGCGGCAATCTTCGTACTTTTCTTATGCATGGGGCTCACAAAACACGATACTCTATACATCCAGGTGCTGATAAGATATATCAAGATCTACGATACTCATACTGGTGTCCTGGCATGAAGAAGGATATCGCCATTTTTATCTCTAAGTGTGTCACGTGTTCTAAAGTTAAAGCTGAGCATCAACAACCTTCAGGACTACTTGTCCAACCTGAAATACCTGTTTTGAAGTGGGAAAATATAACCATGGACTTCATTATCGGGTTGCCTCGCACCTCCAGTGGGTATGACACAATTTGGGTTATCATTTATCGTCTTACTAAATCAGCTCATTTCATCCCAATCCGTGAAGACTACAAGAACGAGAAGTTAGCTCGTATCTATATTGATGAAATTGTAAGCCGTCATGGTGTACCCTTAAATATCATTTAAGATCGAGACGGTCGTTTTACTTCACGAACATGCAAGCCGTACAGTCAGCTTTGGGTACACGATTAGATCTCAGCACTGTCTTTCACCCTCAAACTGATGGTCAATCTGAGCGCACCATACAAACCCTTGAAGACATGTTGCGAGCATATGTCATAGACTTCAAGGGTAATTAGGATACTTATTTACTGTTAGTTGAATTTCCGTACAATAATAGTTATCATTCTAGCATCGGCATGGCTCCTTTTAAAGCCTTATATGGTCGTAAGTGTCGATCTCCTGTATGTTGGCATGAAATTGGCGAAGCGCAAATCACTAGACCTGAATTGATTCAAGAAACGACTGACAAAATTCTTCAGATCCGCAATAATCTTCTAGCAGCTCGAAGTCGACAAAAGAGTTACGCTGATAAACGACGAAAGCCACTGGAGTTTTGTGTTGGTGATCAAGTACTTTTGAAGGTATCACCGTGGAAAGGAGTGGTTCGTTTTGGTCAAAAAGGCAAGCTAGCACCACGCTATGTGGGACCATTAAGATACTCGAAAGAGTCGGTTCTGTAGCATACAAGCTTGACCTACCAGAAGAACTCAACAGAATTCATCCAACATTCCATGTATCAAACTTGAAAAGGTGTCTCGCTGATGAAAACCTCCATATCCCATTAGAATATATTCAAAGCTATGAATCAATGCATTTTGTTGAAAGACCTGTAGAAATTATGGACTTCGGTGAAAAGCGTTTAAGACGAAGTCGTATTCCAATAGTCAGGATGTGTTGGGAGTCAAAACGAGGACCTGAGTTTACTTGGGAACGCGAAGACTCGATGAGCGAAAAATACCCTCATCTTTTCCCAGTTACAACTTCTATCTAAATTTCGGGACGAAATTTCTAAAAGTAGGGGATACTGTAACATTTCTGTAAAACGGGTTTCAAAACCGCTCCGTTTGAAAATCAAGTGTTTATTAGAAATTCGTTTATTTAAGTGTGTTACTATATTATATTATTTATGGTTAATAAATAAATTTCATAACTAAAATAATAATAAATAAAGGAATAAATTAATTAAACCTTAAGATAACAAAAATATAAGAACAAAATGAACAAAAGGGTAGCCGGGATTCGAACCCGGATCTCCCACCAAGCTCACACACCAAAACACCGCTGGACCACACACACTTGTTGTGTAGGTTTAGCAACAAATAAAATTTAAATAAAACCCAATAGGTCACCTGCAAGAAACAATACTGTAACCGCCGAAACTGATTCAAAATAATCACAATCAACGGTTTTGTTTCGCAATTGATCGAGTATAACCGATGTTAAACATTCGTTATAACCGAAACCCAACCTTAATTTCATTCAAAAACTGACCGAAATCAATGATTGACTAAAACCGAAATATGATTGAAATATAACCGAAATCGGTGATTACCCTATAAATACTGATGCATCCCACCTCACTTTCACTCGCTCATTCTCTCAAGCATTACCCTCTATGCATTTTGCTGCTTCTGAATCCTCGCCGGAATCTTTTTGTCCCCGGAATCTCGTCAGAGAAGACAAGGCCGCAAGTGTCTGGTAGAACCCTATTCAATCTTTCTTTTAATACATATCAATCATCTATACAGGAACTAAAGCAAGTGTTCTAAATTAAACACAGTCGAACCTTGTTTCCAGGTTTTAGATTAATAAAGAAGATGAAGTTTATATATGTATAAGTATAATTAATCTAGCTATTTCAACCGGGTTAGACACACAGTCCAGTGGTGGATTGTGTGCAAAACAATACACACGTCCCGGGTTCAAGACTTAACCAACACCTGTTTTTCTGAAATAAAATTCTTTTTTCTAAAAACTTAATTAAATCAATGTTCAGTAAGCCTATAAGTATAATATAATTTCAATAATTAATGGGTTAGACACCCAGCCCAGTTGGTATGGTTGGGTGCAAAACATAACAACGGGCGCGGGTTCGAGGCATGTACTAAGCAGCGGTTCAATAGTTTAAAATCTTTTTAAAATTAAATAATTTCTGTAATAATCTAACTAGTATATAAGAATAATAAAATCAGAGATTATTTCGGGTTAGACACGTAGCTCAGTTGGTAGAGCTGCGTGCACGAATACGGGAGGTCACGAGTTCGAACCTCACACATGCTGCCAATTCCACACATAAAACCTGTCAGACCTTGTCAGGTCTGACAAGATCCAATTTTTTTTATTTTATATTATTATTTTCTTTAATATGTTTATTAAAAATCAATTAAAAACACTTAGAAACAAGACTTTTTAGGTTTAAAAACTCCATTAATTACCACAAAAATAACCTAAAAGCCTAATAAAATGCATTAATTAAAATATTAACTTTTATTTATTTATTGAATTATTGCGTTATTATTTAGGTTAGTTTCCTTCATCGGTTAAATCCTAAATTCATGCGCGTTCGTCATCAATCCAAGGAAACGCACCCACTGTGAGTGAATCCTTAAAAATTCCCGTTTTTATTCATGTTTTAGGGTGTATCATGTGTCGTTTACATATTTTATTTATTCAAACACTTGTGCTAACACCATTATGTGATCTTGTGTGTATATTTTCTCGTTGTTGTTATATGTGGTTACATTATGTCATTTTAGTGCAAGTCATTCATACAAGGCCCATCAGTTCCTCATTGGATACGAGTAGAGCATTGCGTGCCTCATTAGATCGGCTCCGTTTGATTGAGCCTTGATCTCACACTTCATCGTTTATCATGCAAGTGTACATTGTTGATATTATGTGGTTTGTGGTTTTGTTTACATATATAAATACACATATGCTCATATATGGTCTTTGCACAATCTTTTAAATTAATCAATATAATTAAATTGTTTAAATGTTACATTCTAGATTCACTCGCCAACTTTTGTTGACCCAAACCTTTGTTTTTACACATGATACAGGTGGACAGGCTGAGGAGAGGAACACTTAGGATTGGCCTTAGAAGATGAATAAAATATGTCTTGTTTAGAACAATATTTCTTGTGTTTGGATATTTTCTCTTAAATTTCAAATAATAAATATGAAACTTAATCATAGTAAATGTCATGAGCTTTGATGATAACCCAATTATGCCCCGACTTCTATTTCTGCTGCGGGTAAGGGTGTGACAGACTGGTATCAGAGCTCTAACTATAGGGATATAGGATAGGTTATTAGACCCTTAGAGCCTATACTATAGTTGATTAGATTTTAAATGCTTATGTGTTATATGCAAACTCATGATGTTTATTTATTTCATATTTATTTCACACACAAATGCATGCAAGCACTTTCACTATTACATGTTACTGTGTGATATTTATTGTGGCCTATATATTCTTAACATATCATGTCTATGCAAACACACACAACACAAATTCACAATTTTTATGATTTCTTTCTCAAGGATTTTGTAATGTTTTCATGTTTTCAATCTCTTCAAAGTGAGTTCTACGACATGCATGTAGTAACTGGAAGAGTACAAGTACCGGTAGTCGGGACGTCCTGTCTAGGATTGGCATTCGTATAAGTCCAATATAATGGACCAGTTTGCCTATCTGGGGACTAACGATGAGAGTACTAAGGACTTATTAGGCCAAAGCATGCCACACCAAACGTCGTGTGAACTAAGCCCACTTTGAGTTGTCATTGTGTCTACACCTGGACACCCTCCGACCTTATATCTCGCAATCATGTTTCACGATTTTCATTCGGGTGATGCGAGCGTTAACAGGCCAACATCAATGTGAACCCTACAAAGCCCAGTAATCATGGGGGCCCACATGACTACCTAGGCCGAGGTATGAGAGACATTTGGGGGCCCAAACATGAGCAAAGCCCAAGACATCCTATGGATGTAGTAAATTTATTTTCTCAATTATTTTGTGAATGTTGTTTTCTCGTTTTACGACACATGACACCTAAAACGATCAACTCATAATCTCGCTACGTATTTCCTGTAGATGTCAGCTAGACACTCTCGAGGTGGTAGAAGGTCAGGAAGATCTGGCGAGCGCATGGCCGCTCAAATAGCCCAACAGATGGCTGTCGTACTTCCCGACATCATCGTACAAGTCCAACAAGCTCTTGCCGCCAATCCCATCAACCCCACCAATCAAGAAGGTCAAAATGTCGCCAATCCTCCCCCTAACACCAAGCATTTCAAATCCTGCGATCCTCCAAAATACGAAGGGACTGAATGTGTCACCGCCCTCCTCCATTGGTTTGAGGAGATGGAAAGCACTTTCTCAACTGCGATTGCCCCATGATCGCAAGGTGCGATATGCTACCAGTCGTTTGTACGGAGTAGCATTTACATGGTGGAACACAGAGAAAGGAAAGCGAGGTGCTGAAGCTGCTATGGCCTTAACTTGGGAAGAGTTGAGGGAGCTCATGACAAAACGCTTCTATCCAAGAAGCGAAATCAAGAAATTGGAAGATGAGTTCTACTCTTTGAAACAAAAGGAGGGAGACCACACAACATACAATAAGAGGTTTCTCGAGTTGAATCAGATGGTTCCCAACTTGTTTACCCCACTCTATCGTTTAATTGAGCACTATATCCGAGGTCTTCCCTCAAAAATTCAAGATTCTGTGTTGAGTACTACACTTGCAACCCTCGAAGCTGCAAAGGAGCTGGCTACTGAGCTCACGGAAAATCGCATCCGAAATGACGATTTTAAAGATGAGAAGAAGAAAGATAAGACACCTGCTGAAACCCCAACCCAAACAGGTCCGTCTTCTAAGTTTGATGGTAAAAGGATACGCAATGGGAAGAATTTGTTGTTACCCAAACCAATCCCCCTATCGTTGTTGCCCAAATCACACAAGTCGCTCCTCCTGCCGCCCCATTCAAGAAACCCTACACAGGCTCACACCCAAAATGCAACCGATGCCAATATCACCACCTTCCTGAGAACCCATGTCAATATTGCACAAGTTGTGGTCATGCAGGTCACACAATTCAAACTTGTCGCATCCTCCAAAAGCCAAACCGGAATCAACCTCAAGCCCAACCCAACAATCAAGTGGTAGGCCAAGCCCAATACCAACAACCTCTACTTTTACCACCTGCTCAACCCATGGCCCAACCCTACTACCAACCCAACTACCCTATGATGCAACCAGTCAAAGCATGTTTCAATTGTGGTGATCCTACCCATTTTAGAAACAATATCCTACGTTTGGTGAACATCATATATGCTCAAGCTCAAGCAAATCCAGTTAACCAAGCCAATCAAGCCAACCCTCCCGCCAGAGGAATAGGTTTTAACATCAATGTCAATCAATCTACAGCTGATAATAACGTGGTTAACGGTACGTTTCTCATTAACGGTACTTATGCATCTATTCTATTTGACACTGGTGCGGATAATAGTTTCGTGTCCTTAGAGTTCGAATCTATACTTGATTTACCTCGCGTTAGTCTAGCTGAATCATTCACGATGGAAGTTGCTGATGGTGAACCTATTACGTTAGACTCGATTATTCGAGATTTCACTCTCACTCTCAATGATCATGATTTCTCAATTGATCTTATCCCTATGAAGTTGGGTAGTTTTGACGTCATCATTGGTACGGACTGGCTTAGTTAGCATCACGCTAAAATTGTTTATTACGAGAAGTTTATTTGAATTCCTCTCGCTGATGGTCAAACTTTACGTTATTTTGGTGAAACCCCTTCCAAAGGGCTCAAATTGATGTCATGCCTCCAGGCTCGAAGATACCTTCGCAAGGACTATATCGCGTTTTTAGCTCACATCGTCAAATAGGAAGGCAAGGAAAAGAAGCTCGAAGACATTCCAATCGTTAAAGAATTTCCTCAAGTATTTCCCGACGACATTTCAGGACTTCCTCCTGAGCGAGAAGTCGAATTCCGAATCGATCTTGTACCTGGTGCTACACCAGTCGCAAAATCTCCATATCGGTTAGCCCCATCTAAGATGCAAGAGTTAGCTAGTCAACTGCAAGAGTTGACTGACAAGGGATTTATACGTCCTAGCTCATCACCTTGGGGAGCGCCAATTCTTTTCGTAAAGAAGAAGGATGGAACCTTCCGAATGTGTATCGACTATAGAGAGCTCAACAAGCTGACTATCAAGAACCGCTATCCTTTACCTCGTATCGATGATCTTCTAGATCAACTACAGGGTGCCACCTGTTTCTCAAAAATCGATCTTCGTTCTGGTTATCACCAACTTAGAGTACGTGAAGAAGACATTCCAAATACTGCTTTTCGAACTCGTTATGGCCACTATGAATTCATGGTTATGCCTTTTGGTTTGACCAATGCTCCTACTGTTTTCATTGATTTGATGAATAGGGTGCACGCAACTCTACCAACTGAGACCTCTTGTTTACGTGCACGCAGCTCTACCAACTGAGCTACGTGTCTAACCCATAATATATCTGACTTTAATTATACATGTACACATACTACGGTTAACGTATTTTTATTTAATTTTAAAAAGGGTTTGGATAATTTCGGGGACGGTGTAGCTAACCGGATTCGAACTCGAGACCTTGGCTTCGAATTGCACACAGCCCGACCAATTGGGCTGTGTGTCTAACCCGAAGGATAAGGAATTTCAATTAACTTTATATACAAACTAGGTTGTTTCCTGATTGTACTATAAAAAGAGTTTGTATAATTTAGCGAACCGGAACCACATGCAGACTCGAACCCATGACCCTATCTTCTAGTGCACACAGTCCATCCAACTGGACTGTGTGTCTAACCCGATTTCAACCCAAGATTAATTCCTTTTAAACCCAGACTTTAGCTCGTCTTCTTCATTCAAATAGCACAGAAGCGTGAAAACATGATTTTATTACTCTGGTTAAAAGTTAAACCTTTTGACATCTACTTGCGTGATTAAATAACAGAATGGAAACAGTTAAGTGTAGTGGCATACCGAAACCGAGATGTTCCCGATCTCCGGCGGTGATTCCGGCGACCGGTTATCCTTCCGGCGAAGGATTGATGTTAATCAGAGGTTTGCAGAGAGTTTAAGTGAGTATGGGGGTGTTCTAATTGAGTTTCTGAAACCTCTATTTATTGAGAAAAGGCAGTAGTATGTTTTAATTTTTCGGTTTCGGTCAAAAGTTAATGGCCGTGATGATTGGATAACTGATTCCATGAATTGACTCAGTGATTGAGTCTAGTTGCACAATTAAAAACGGTTTAACGGATTGATTGTAAAGGAAACGACAATTGTGATGATTTCCCGAATTCAATCGTGGCTATTACAAGCGGGTTAATTCAAAAGATGACTTGGATAAAAAAGTTTAAAAGTTTTATTCGCTGGCCTTGTTCAGATGTTGTGTGTGTGCTGTAATGGTGTGTTGTGTGTGTGACTTGAATGGAGACCCGGGTTCAATCCGCGGTCCACTCTTTATTTTGTTTTTAATTTAATAAGTTTATTTTATATATTATAATTATTATTATTTATCTTTACTATTAATTATTTTATTAATATATTGAACGACTAACATAAGTTTGAACAAAAGATCATAACATACACTTAATTTGCAAACCATCTCATCATGTATAGCGCCTCATAGCGCTTCTTTCCTCATTTTCTAGGTGTCAAGGATAGAGGAGGAGAGGGGCGTTACGGAAGGGCTCCATCTCTTTAACTAGCGCCAAAGGGTTATGTATGTGGGGCACGTTCATTCTCGCCAATCAGATTTTCTTCTTTTTGATTTCCTTTTTTATATTGTTTAAAAGGGCATATCCCACACCGTGTAAATTAACGATAAAGTCACTCACTTATGTGACGCATACTTGGCATTACACGACCCAGCCTAAATAATATACACCTTTAACCAATTTTACATTTAATAGTGTTTTGTTTATAACATGCGTTCAATAGCTTTAAAAATTCTAACTACGTAGTTATGTTTAATTTGTTTTTATTGACATTCGGATTTAGATTTAATTGAAACAAAGTTGTATAATGTAAATAGTGTTTTATTTTATTTTTGCTATTGTAAATTATACTGAGTATGGGTATCATTACTGAACTAAACCGATACATACCAAACAACATCGATGATGACATTTGTAACCGGTATTCGTTTTTTTTTTCGATCGATACAAAAATGGTGTCTTTAGCATTTTGGGCATATCACAACTTTATTTTTGAGTTGTTCAAAATAACTTTTGTGTAAATACACCATTTGTAAATAAACTTTTTAATTTTGTAATATTTTTTTTAAATCGAACTGACACTGTCCGAACAATGTCGATACCGGTATTTATTTTTATAGTTTTTAGCTTCTATACGAGTATGATACTGTTTTAACTTTTATTTAGCTAGATCTAATACTATTATAATTATTTTATACTTTCTGTATATATCGAATTTCCGCTGCTGAGGGAAACCCACTAGTATAAACATTAGACTGTGACATTCTTAGTTATTTCCCTTTGTTTGATATAGTACTACTTTTAGATCGTAGACGTATTGTCTTCTAGTTCCTTCATTTATTATGGCACTACTTCGATATTTTTACTTCATGGAATTGAAATATTGAGGTTTTGTCTTTAGGTGCTAATAATCTAGTCTTAGGTTCATAATATATAGTAGTCATTTTTTAATATTATACAATTATACTATACAAATAATAATAATGGCAACTTCTACTTTTTTTTAATCTAAATTTTTTGTTTCAACCCTGAAGGAAGAGTTTATTTTTATTGTGTTGTTAACAGGGGTTATTCGGTTTGTTTTTGGAAGGAAGAGTTTATTTTTTATTGTGTTGTTAATAGGGGTGTTATTTGGGTTGTTTTTACGGGTTTTGGGGTTTTTCAGGTCAAGTTATTCGAGTTTTCAAAACTAAAAACATTATTCGATAACCAAACCATTCTCGTCTCGGGTTTTTCGGTGTTCGGATTAAACGGTTCGGTTTTATCTTCTAGAGTATTTAACTTAAACTTGAATAAGTTAAACATCGTAAAACGAATATAGAACACATTCTGATTTTGAATAAATAGTAAAAGATTAAACCTTTAACATAGGTGAAAACTAGATTAAAATATGAAAACTGTATTGAATTTCGGGTACGAAACTTGATTGCAAGGTTGAAACAGGTTTTAGGTCTGATTCTCTCATCGTTAATGTAATTTTAGGAGAAGTCAAGGTATATAAATACAATATGGAAGTATATGGATTGTATAAATATCTAAATTGGGAGTTTATGTGACTTCAATATGTAAGCATATACATAATATTAAAAATTAAAAGTACACACAAAATAAAAACCTATAAAACAAAAGTCCAAAAGGTGCACAATTAAGTTTTTCAAAGTAGGATTAATCAGGATTTTAATATGAGCTTGAAAGTTGAATGGGGTTTTCAGATTAACCCGAATCATCAAAACTATATCCATCAACCAAACCATTTAAGGTTAATCAGGTTCGGGTTTGCTATAGATCGGGTTCAGGGTATTCGGGTTTTATGATTTTGTCGAGTCAGGTGGCATTAGGCCGGGTTCTAGTTTCGGATAAAATGAATACCCCTAGATGTTAATGTTTCCTTTTTTTGTGGTATTTGCGTAGAAACTATAAGGCTAGTTTTGGTTGACTGACTGGTTGAAAACCCTCTTCTTTTCATGCAACTCTTTTTTTATTCCAGCCAGCTTCTTTCTAGTATTAAATCCTATATATATATATATATATATATATATATATTGAAAGGTGTATTACATCCTATATTAATAAAATTGGTGTATTTATGATCACTTTTATGATCTTGATGTAGTATCTTATAAATTTTCCATGTTCTTTCATAACTTGGGAATATAATAAATTATACATTTTGATATATTTTGTTTATAGATGTTATTTATAATGTTATTATTATCGAACATCCTTGAGGTTCCCATCTATGATCCTAATATTTTGTTTAGATATATTGGACCTTAATAAATTATTTTTATTGTGACAAATACAAAATTTGGTGAAGTTTATATAAATTTCATCTTGCTCATCTTCAATACTAGTAATATTTTTTTCTTTTCTAAAAAGTAATTTTAAGCCATTAAACTTTTATGTATTCTTCTTTTCTAAAATGTATTTTTAAGCCATAACAACAAAGAGAACCTTTTATATCAACTTTTATGTATTCTTAACAGTGATTTTTTACATCTAAAAATCATCTCATTTTACGTTTGTAAGGAATTAATTCTATGTTATTTTTATAAAATTAAACATCATATCACTAGAGTACTAGGCCACAGATATATCAACGTTAAAATAAATTTATTTTGTGATTGATCGTAATTGTTATAGAATTGGCCAATACGGATCATCCTCATGTTTAATAAAGTTTTGAATTTTGTTTCTATCTTTCCAAAATTACATGGATAGTCCCTGATGACTCACGGGACCATCTGTGTACTTTAACTCAAGGATTAAATAGGGAAGAAGAGCCTAGAGTTATGGATTGAACCAGATGTTGTAGCTTCTTTAAATTGTTGTTAGTGAAGGAGAAAGAGTTTTGGTACACAATAAGGATTAAAGGATTACATTATGTATTGTTGAATGAGTAAAATTTGGATTTATTTTGTAATTTTAAAACAGCGGGATCATATATAACACTATATATAATACTGATAATATTAATAATAACTAGAATTGATTCCCCACGTCGTGGGGCTCGTTTTTTTAACGTGATTTGAACGTACTGATTTATTTATGCAATTAATCAATCAAACGTAAACAAACTTAAAATGCCAATAAAAATTAGCACAAAAACGTTTTATATTTGACATAACTCATTTTTTCAAAAAAAAAAAAAACCACATAAAAAGCATCAATATTTATTATATTTGACATGAATCATTTTTTGAAAAAACTAAGTTGAATTCAGACCATCAAACATATACATAAAAATAAGCACGTAAAACTTGAGGTGGTCAAAAATGACATTTTACGAAGTTTTAGAAAGCTAAATGGCAAAAGTGTTAATGTTAAAAATTAAAAAAGATGAAATTAATAAAAAGATGGTCAAATTCAATATAGAGTTAAATGCCAAAATGGTCCCTAAGGTTTGCTCACTTTTGTCACTTTAGTCCAAAATCGAAATTTTTGAATCTGTTTCCCTGTGGTTTGTATTTTGTTGTCATTTTGTTCTAAAAATGTAATCAGATCAAATTTCTTAAAAAAATCTTGACTGTCTTTTTCTACAGGGGCAAAATAGTTATTTTCATAAAAAAAAAACACTGGCTCTCTCTTCCCTCTCTGTATACAGATCATTATCAACAAACATATCATCATCTCCCCCTCCCAAATGCAAAGGGTTAACATCACAAACAAAAAGAGTCTGAAGATACGCTTTTGCACATCCCCAATCTCTCTCACTATCTGTTCCGTCACCATAGATTCAACTCCGGCCACCATACTCCGCCTCATAACCACCACTTCTGCACATACACTCACAACTTTTTAACACAGATCGCCTCACACACTAGCCCTAATTCACCGCTCAATAATCACCGCTTGAACAAGAATTAAACATCTCGAAACTTCCAGAGATGACGTCATCATCGGATAAATCAGTCGCCGTCATCTCCGTCACCGTCACCGCCGGATTCGTTGAGTTTCAGTGAAAAAGATTCGATTTTGACCCGACCCGGATGGAAAATGAAGCCCCACCGGAGTTTGATTACCGATGTACACGTTGACCGGACAAAGTCGGATACTTTACCGGCGTTCGGTGAAGTTACCGGCGAAGATGAAAAAATCAGCGAGTTTGAAGTCTGCATTTGCACATTTTGAGGAGGATAAGATTGTGGAGGCTCTCTGGCAAACATGGTTATATGTATGGCTTCATAGAAAAACCTGCACCTTGACTGAAAAATCCCTTTGTGGGGTGCTTTTTGTGATGCTGGATAACAAAATTTATGATGAAAAGTTGAGAGGAAGAAGACAGACATATAACCAGGTTTCCTTTTGGACAAATAACCATTTTACCCTGAGGAAAAGGACAAAAAATTAGGCTTTACTTTTAGAAATATGACATGATTTCTCTTTTGAACCAAAATGCAATAAAACTAAATCACAGGGACCCAGATACAAAAACTTTGAGATTTGAACTAAAGTGGTCAAAACTCAGGGACCAAAATAGCAGTTTACTCTTCAATATAACTAAGTGGTCAACTAATTATATGTATAATTATAGAAATACTTGACACCTAGATAATCTTATTTATTAAGTCAATCAGTTACGTGTTATCAAACCCTCAAAACACGCCTAGTTTTATTCCGTGTTATTTAATCTAATGTAATTAAGAAGTCATTAAGCAATATATTAAACCAAACATTACTTAATAATTTAAAAAGTACCAAATTACTGTTTTTCTAATGTAATTAAGCAATATATTAAACCAAACATTATTATATAATTTAGAAAATACCAAATGACTCTTTTTCAGATGGTGCATCAAGGATACATTACTATAATGACAGCATATAAGCTGGAATTCGAAATTAATTAGCATATGATAATGAAACTACATGATGTTGAGGCACAAGTAGCAGCTGTACCTCACACGTGCACAAGCAACTCCATCATTCATTTCTTGTCGTCACCAAAGAGGTAACCCAGGGAAGAATTGCCACCAGGAGCAGCATGGACCTTTGTTGAAGGTCGGTCCTGAAACAAATCACACAAGTAACTTCAATTATAGCATTATATGATAATTAAAATGTTACTTGTAGATAGCGGTGCTAAACAGGTCATGTTCATGAGTTACCAACCTGACTCCAACCCGAAAATTTTACACAAAGCTGAACACGACCCGAATTAGAAAATCGTGCCAGACGATCCCAAACATGTGAACCTGACCACGACATGAATATTCGTGGGCCGGCCAAAACACAAATACAATATATATAAAATAAATAAATTTTAATTTGTTGTCTTTTTCTGGATATTAGTGTTCTAAAAATAAATTTTCCATAACAATTACAAGGTATATAAAATAATTACATTTTAATTTGTCGGATATTAGTGTTCTAAAAATAAATTTTCCAACAATAAATACAATGTATATAAAATAATTACATTTTAATTATAAAATATTGTGTAAATTTCTCTTTTTAGTCCCGTTAAGACTAAACTCAAACTCGTAAAGTTCGTGTTAGTTTGTGTTAGTGTCAGAAATTCAAACCCCTAAATGACTCTAAAGCTGAATCGAAATAATCATACAGTGATAAAACTGCCACAATTCTGTCCATCTGCCCTGTGGTAATTGTTGGTTGTTGCGTCATGAGTAGAAGGATTAGGATTTTGGTTGATGATGGTAAAAGATTCAGCCGGTTTTTGAGAAGATTCATCGGTTTCAGTGGCGGTGTTACCATCAGACGGCTCTGAAGCTGGCTCAGTGGTTGCAGCAGCCTCTTCACCGGGGTTCTGTGGTGGCGGTTGAGTGTTGCCCGAACAAGTAACCTAAGGAACTCTGTCCTCCGCCACAACTTACACAGCGCCCCATTTTCTGTGATTCCTCGCATCATTTCGAATTGCAATGAACAGACTAATAGGGTAAATGTATTCACAAACATATTGAATCAATCCTGTTCTGAACATAATTTATTTTCTTTGCCAGTTTGTGTGTGATTTTATTATTATTTTCTTTCAGTTTAATTATTATTGTTTTGTTTGACTAATGATTGAATAGATCTACATATTCATCAAATAAGGAAATTGCAAGTGCAAAATGAAACAAAATTACATAGCTTAACGGACAGATCTGAGATAAACAGTGTCCGTACGTCAATTCAGATAAAACTGTACATAACAGAATCATGAAAACTTGTACGAGAAGTTAATAAATACAGACAAATAATACAAATGTTGAATTGGAGACCTGGGAAGTAAAATGATATTATGCAGATCAGAATAGATCTAAGACGAAGAGATAGATCTATTGGAGATAGAGAAAATTGAAATGAAGAAGATTGGATATTGGAGATAGAGAGAAACGTGTGATTGTTGCACAAGGAAATGAATGAATATAAAAGTGAAGGGGATGGGGAATGTTTGATGCTAAATTTACATGCGGTTGAATGGTAAGTTATTTGGGATCTTAATTAATACCCTCACATTATTAATATTTGCTTTTCAATTCTAACGATCTTTTTTAATCCACTTAGGTATTGACACGTGTAATATTGCAAGATATTTACCTTTTCGTATGCCTTAATCGGTTTATTTGTTTTTTTTGGTTGAAAATTTAATGTGAAGAAAAATAAAAATAAAAAGGAAATTGAAGGTTGTCGGTGTGACGGAACCGAAAAACTCACATCACGTGAGTTTCATCATTTCATGACTCATTTGTTTCCTCTACCATTGGGCTTGTGGGTTCACATCACTGGACCATCCTACTTGTGGGCTTCAGCCCAGTTGCCTGTTTAAGTTGGTGAAATATTTTGTTATCGTGTCATCCAACATAGACTTTTGAAAAAACATTATTGGGTCAAAACCCACAGGTGCTCGGGCCACCCGCCGGTTCACCAATCACCAAATGGCACCTCATCTCCCCTAATTAACCCTGTCGTAAACCTGCTCTCCCCGCGCCAGAACCCACCGTGAACCTGCTCCTCTGTACCGTCTTCCATAACGGTCTTGTGACTGTTCACCAATGTCTCCACCTCCAAGCCGCATTGGTAAACACTACCCAGCCACAGTACCCGCATTGCCTACTCGAGCCCTCGGCGCCGGTGTTGGTGCCTGTGTACCCGCCAAATCCATTGTACCCGTGAGCCATACCCGATATACCCCCCCCCCCTTTTATATCCTTAGACGTTAATATTTTTGTAAGTTTGATGTACAACTTGGGGCCAAAGACATAGAATGGAGCATGTACCAATTTAGAGTGAAAATGGTATTAAAACATGTTAGTTGGTCAAAGTTTATTCAAAGTCAACTGTTTTGTTAGTTGCTTACCATTTAAAAAATGAAAGATATAAATGTCATTTGCCGAGTATGGCCATATTAGGCTGAATGGTGTGGGGTCATGGTTGGAAGGCTACCCCCGTCTCCTCTTGATTGATGGTGGTTGGCGTGGATTAAACCACGATTACCACGACTCTTCATTTGACGACTTCGAGATAAAAAATATATTAAAATAACAACTGGGATAGCGATTTGAGTCATGACTACACCATTAGGGTAATGGTTTTAGATGGTGGATTAGAGATGGCTGACATGATGCCTATGTGGAGGGTCATAGTGGTTATGACCACACCTTTTAACCTTTCTACAAGGGGTACGGAGATTTTCTCATTTTCAACCTTCTCTAATTCAACATAATGAGAAAGAAGAGTTATAGTGAGAGGAAAAATTGATAAACTTTGGAGGTTTAAGGAATTTGATTTCATCTCCAATCTTTAAGACCATCCATAATGCAACGCATTTGAAAAGTTGATGATGATGTGGAGGTAAGAGGAGATAGAAAGAGAGTAATTTCATAGTTGAGTAAGTACACTGTATTTAGTGGTTTGCGAGGAAGGAGAGGGAATGATTTTGTGGGGTTGCATTTCCTTGAGCAACTTATGTGGCACGGGCATGGGTGCATTTGCTTCCTCCCCATTCTGATGGTCTAGGTAACGTTGAAGATTAACGTATACATATATTAGGGGTGTGTAAACTAGCCGAGTGTTCATTAAGCTACCTTACATTAAATCATTAAAAACTTGAATTTAGCCAAAATTAAATGAGCTCGAACCCATCTTCAAATTTAAACTGGACCTCTTTAAATAAACGAACACGAGTTTCACATATTAAGATTGATTAGGCTCGCGAGCCTAATGAGCCTTGGATAATTTCTAAGTCATATAAATAATGTATACACATGATAATTATTATTACTACTATATGTAAAACTATGATAAAATAATTATATAATATATATTATGGTATATAAAAAGATATAATTATTATACATATACCCACATATATACAGAGATAAACAAAATAATTAAATAAATAATAAAGGAGCCGAGCCGCACTCAAGTTTGAGAAGTTGCTCATGAGTCAAACTCGAGCTTTTAATGAGCCAAACTCAAGTTTGAAGAGTTGTCCATGAGCTGAACTCGAGTTCTCGTAAGTTAAACGAGACAAGCTTACGCTCGGCTTTACTCGTTTACACCACTGATACATCTATGAATGCTAGTTCTCCATGAAAATGAAGGTAAAACACTAAAACCCGTTCTGAACCATGAGTGTGACATTAGACTCATGCTTGAAGCAAGATATGCTAAAAATTAAATAATCAAATTGAGTTTGTATGATGCAATTAGAATCATAAGTTATGGAATTAAAGCATGTAGGCAAAGAAAATGAGAGTCAACGATGATGCTTTGATGATCAAAACATGAATTTCGTTTTTAAGCTTGAAATTCAGGAAAAACACATTTTTGTTCAGCGTATGTTAGGCTACTCGGTGTGTGGGAAGCGGCCTAGGCCGGCAGGGTTTTTGCGAAGAAAGAGACGAGGAAGAAGATGAAGCATGGCAGAGGAACTTTTTGAATGGTTTAGTTTATTGTTGATTTGAAAAAGAAATGGGGTTTTGTTTATTGATTTAAAATAGGTTTATTGCTATATATTATTTCACACACACACACATTTAATTTACAGAAGAGGGACCTTTGAATGGTTTAATTTATTGATTTAAAATAATTTATCTTTTTAAGTTTAGTTTGTTCTTTTTAATGTAACGTGGGAATTAATACTTATTTTGGAGTTTAAATTAATTTTAGTTTTGTATATATATTACATATTTAATTTGTCAAAATTAAAAAAATATATATATAAATAAATAAATGGGGAAGACCCATTCTCTATTTCACTTGGTTCATCCTTGGAGGGGCATCTTCCTTGGATGTTGACGTGGCACTAACGTGGAGGGGCATCCGCCAAGTACTTGCCTCATCCACACCTAGTAGCCTTATCGATCCTTTTAAAGTTATAAATGTCAGGTTTAGTTGTGTCACAATTTCGTAGGCGTATTTTGAGTTCAGGTTAGTCAAATTAAAGATTTAGTAGAAGGGATCATAGATGATGTCAATGGAGGCAATAGTGTGGTGTTAGATGGAATGTAGGGTCAGTAGCGATTTGGAAGTTGTGGCTCCTACCTTAAGGTGTTTTTAGATAATCAATATGTGGTTTTGTCGGTCAATCTATCTATCTATATTTAATAACCATACACAATTATATGTATAACATTGGAGATTGAGGATAAGCGTCTACACTTATTAAGGACTCCATGTGATACATGGAATTTATACATCAAAATATGAATTTTGTTAAAAGTATATATTGTTCATCTCGTTCATCTCAATGGCTTAATAAATTATTAATGTGTATAACATTTTGTTTTTATTTTTGTTACATGTGACATATGAATGGACTTGTCATAAGAGAAAGTATATGGGATTGTTAAATGTTTAATGTAAGAAGTGTTATTTTAGGTCTCCAAGTGGAAAGTCAAAAATCTCTTAATATCTTTGTCAAGTCAACTGCAGTGAACATATAGATATGGTCTTAAAGATAATTTATGATTAACTTCACTTAAATGGGTTGAAGTGAGATTACCATGTAGACTCAAGAATCTCATTGTGTCAAGTATAACGAGGTATTAGAATGGATCGGGCTGAATAGCGGGTAGAAACGTTATGTTTGTGTTTATTTTATTATACATTTATTATTAACATAAATTAAAAGTTCTAGCCCGGGAAGCTCCCTGGTGGTAGCCTAGTGTAAGTAATATTAATATTGAATACTTAATTTATTTATGTATTATATTAACAATTCGAATTTAAGAATTATTAATTAAATATCAGTTAAAGATACAGACTAAAGGTCGTATTTGCTAGGTATTAAAACTAATAATTCATGATATTGCGACCTAAGAACTATTATAGAAAAATTATTGAAGTTTTTTTATTGTAGCCTTATAGTTTTTGTTTTAACTGTCAATTACAAAGAACCTATCTATAAATGATAATCTGGATCAAATGTTTCTGTTAGCTATCATGGGGATGCATTTGAAGTTTGTTTTATGTTGAATTTAACCGTGATACATTCATTAGTTGAGTTGTATAATAAGGCAAGATGTGTAATGAACACCTACATACATGAGCACTAGATTTTTCATTTTTGTTTAAGGAATGTGAAGATTGGAAGGTTAGACGAAAGGAAAACACGAATGCACATATCAATACCGGTACCAAACCGGTAATTTCAGTATGGTATTTGGTATTGGCTTATTTTTCATTATTCTCGGTATTGGTGGTACCAGTCCGGTATCAGCTCGAATAACTAACATAAAACTTTATCTAACTTAAATATACATGTATGTAAGTTACATTGGTAATTTAAAAGACTTATGGGATTTGGGTTTCTCAAGTCTGGTTCTCGGGTTTTTATGGGTGTGCATTAATGGAACCATTTAAGATTTGGATGTATCTTAGAAGATGTATTTTTTACAACAATATAACAACAATCTAAGTATTTGTTTAATGTAAAAACCCATTCGTATACATATGTCAAAACAATCTTAAGAATTCAATCTTGGAAAATTGTCATATATACCTTTTCAATTTCAAAGCCTGACAAATTCGTGTAGTGTAAATCGCAACATCTTAGAATTGTTACTAAAATCATAAAAAAAAAAAAAAACCCATCGTTTACTGTAAAAGGCCTTGTTTATTGATACACCTTAATTAACTTTAAATTTAAAAATAAGATCAGGAAAAGGGAAAAAGCTACACTGATTCAATCTTTTAATGCGAGAGAAGCAAACGTGTAAAACAAAGTTAGGAATCTTCTAATTATAAGGTAGCGTTCATTTCACAGAATGGAATAAAATTTTAATAGAATTTTGTTTCACATAATGGAATGGAATCTTAATGGAATTGAAATGTTGATTTCATTCCTTATTTTGTTGGTTTGTATAAGAAAATGAATTGGTATTGAATAACATAATGAAGAAAATCTACATTCCAATTTAATCCAAATTCCATTCCATTCTATTCTATTCTATTCTGTGAAACAAACACACCTAAATTACAAATCAAATTCAATTTCTACGTGAATTCTCATTCCAATTCTATTACAATTCATTAAACGAACACTACCTAATTGATAGATTACTGGTAAATTTAAACGACTGAAGACTCAAAGATGAAATAACTTATTTTATTGTGTAAAACGTACAAAGTTAGGAATCTTCTAATTCAAGTGATAGATTACTGAAAACATGAAGATGCAATAACTTATTTTATGGAAATCTAAATTTAAATTTTAAGTTATGGAAAATGGATAACCCTCTAAAAAATTCGTGATGTTTCCTAATGCAATTTTTAAAAAATTAGAAAATAAAAGGTTTGATTTAAGGGGGATACAACCAGTAAAAAAAGGGGGTGTTTAGCAACACCGCCCGTATCTATATAACATGAGATCAACAATATAGTATGTACGCAAACATCAACCAATAATTTGACAAATGAGATATATTTTATTATTATAATTTAAGAAATAAATTTGAACAGAACACATGTACACCTATGCAACTGCAACATTTAAAATTGAGAACACTTTTAAGACATGAATTGTACACCACATTCATTACTTCACGCATCACAACCACCACTGTTGTAAAGTTTTACCCTCGGTCTGATTTTACTCATTTTATTCTGTCTCTTCCATTTGAGGGTAAACCCATAAAAAAAATGGTTGCGGCATGCCGAGTAATTACGGGATTATTGTGGTGTAGAAATCACCTCCCTCTCTATAAAGTATAAAGTTTATGTGATTTTCGCAATTTCGACTAGTAACTTATGTAAGGCCTGAGGCTTTGAAAAGAAGGGGGAGTGATCGGAACCTTTGAGGCGAAATACTTTTTCTGGCGGGCTTTCGTTTATCATGCTTTCTTGTAGAGTTACGGAAATGGCATTGTCTTCCGAGGTTTGTATGTAGAATCGTCTGACTGATCCATAGTTTGCATCTGTGAGAGACAGCTTTTCCAAAACAGGTGGAAATGGAATTGGCCTCATTGAGACAGAAGCCAATGCTACATCCTAAAACAGAGAAGTGAATCAGTTAAGTACTTAAAAGATTATTAGCTTTTGTTTATCGTTAATGTTCAGAAAAGTAAGGACTAAGTGCGCATTGCCTACTCTAAATAATATAATTACGCGAGGCAAATGGTGATCATGACACATTCATGGATTATAGGTTGATTCCGCTAAATCTTGTTTACTCATGGGTTCATTTGGGTCTGCTCAAATTATACATTATACTATAGATTAATTTGGTCTGCTCAAATTATACAATGGGTTAAAATGGGGCACTCTTACAAAATTTGTTAACATAAAGGGGTCCAAATGGGTCAAGCTCCCCCCGCCACTCCCACCACTACCGCCATTAAAAAATATAGTTTTTTTTTCTAATACTGCCAATTTCAACTTCAGTCATTTTGGTCAAAATCTGTTTTGACCTGAACCCCATTACCCGATTGCCCTTTTGCTAGGCTTAAATATAATCAATATGTACATTTTTATTTGTTGACAATAGAAAGTTTATGATTGTGAAGTATCAATGATGGGTCATACCTTAGCAGGGCTGTGATTAAATAAAAGGTCCTTCAAGAGCGTTTTGTCAAGATCTATTGCAGTTGGAGGCAAATTATTACCGTTTGTGTAGAGGAACTTTTGGGCTTGCCTCATGAGATCGTTTGAATTTTCCTGCATTATAATATATGCAAATTGTATTAATTAATTGCCACAGAAATTTAAAAATATTCTGGTACTAATAACTTGAAAGAAAACTAAAACTGGAGCACTAAACTTTTTAGAGATATCAATGCATGTTTGATAAATATAAGTCATGTTGTACATAGTTCTGCTTATCCTAAACCCCTATCGAAGGGAGATTAAGAATAAATTGTAGATTAATTACGGGTTAGGGGACAAACCTTCTGGGAGAACATATCAAGAGTACTTTGTCCACTTTTCAACATAGAAGCAGCGATAAAGATAGCTTTTGCAATTTTAGATGGATATAGTTCCATTGCATATGATATGCATGCACCACCAAAGTCATGGCCTACCAAAATCACCTGCATAAATTGTAATACATGACAATTTTGAAGTTGGAATATGTGAATTAAAGACACTAACTGAAGTCTGACAATAGTACTAAAACAAGCTTATATTGCATATATAAGGAACTCATGTGATCTATTCCAACATGGAAATTAAATCTAACTGGAATTTTAGATTAAAAATTGTCGATGCATCAAGTACATTAAAATGGTCCTGCATTTTTCTCATATCTAGATCTACTTTATTGTTTAAAAATAGTTACTTTAAATTTCCTTTTCTAAGGAGAGCTATGATCACAACACATGTTAACTGCCTTCTTTCCTTTCAAATGTATCAATGTCAAAGAAGCAACAATAAAAAAACAAAAACACTTAATATAAATTAATAGCAGATGAAGAATAAACCTTTTGTCCATCTGCAAGCTTCTCCAAGAAATCTGTGAGCGGCGTCACATACTGCGAAAGACTTTGAATGCCATTGGCGTCAAACAGATCAATTCCAGAACCAGTTAAATCAATAGCAGTAACTCTAAATTTACATTCTTCTAATAGTGCAATTGTTTTGTACCAACACCAGGCTCCAAAACCTCCTCCATGAACAAGCACGATATGATTAACCTCCAATTCATCAGCATTCACATCCTGGTGAACATAAATTATTTTACACATTATTTAAACCAACAATTGTTTTAAACCAATATTACCAAACAACAACTAGATGTTACAAATTACAAAATCCACTTCCCGATATTCATCAACATTTTAGATCCTGGTGGTGATAGATTATGTTACACATTATTAAAAACCGACAAATCATTTAAAACCTATATTACCAAACACCAACTAAATGTTACAAATTACAAAAATCCGCTTCCAGATATTTCCCCAAATCTCCTCACCTATCAAGATACTGTAAAATCACCCGAATAATGAATTTAAACAAACTATTCACATCAATGATATATCTATACGTTTAGTGCATTGCACATCTGTTTTATACTTTATTTTGTAGATATTTCCCTAACTCCACAAAAACAATCGAAACATCTATAGCATCAAATCATTTTAAGGAAAAAAAACATCTACTTTTTGACATGAATCAAGAAACCAATCAATTGTGTACGACTTACGAAACGAACAGCAATCAGACCTGATTCAGGAGTTACTGTGGATGAATCAGAGGATCAGTAAGAACAACTAAATGTTATAAATTACAAAATCCGCTTAATCGAGATCCAAAAACAACCAGATATTATCTCGAATCTCTCATCACCTATCAATATACTTTTAAATTCATCCGAATAAAAAAAATTAAACAAACTATTCATATCATGATCTATCTGCATGTATTTTTTCCAGAAACTTCCCTCATTCTCCACGATAACAATTTAAACATCTCCTTTCAAACATCAATCAAAACAAGTATCAATTGCGTACACTTTACGAAACAAAAACAATCAAACCTGATTCAGCAACTGCTGAGGAGGAAGCAGAGGATCAGTAAGCGACCGAGCCCGAGTACTCGAACTCCTTGGCAGCGGCTGATGACGTTTGGAGTTCGGAACATGACGTAGAGAACTCGATCGATCAAACGGCAACACACCGCCATTCTGCTGCTGGAAAAGCAGAGCGGCAGCGATTGCATGTTCATGAATAACAGAATCATCGAACTTCTCTCGCTTAATCGAAGAAGATTGAACACGAGACCATCGGCTGCTTGAATTGGTGTTGCTTGATTGATTTGTTACGCGTTTCGAGAGGTTTCTTCGTGGCGGTGATTTTGTTGATAAGCATATCCCCATTGTTGTTATGGTGTGTTAATGGATTGTTGAAGTTAGGGTTTATGTGTGATGAAAAAGTGGTTCAACAATGGCGGAGAAGAGAGAGAAGCTTCGGTGCGGAAGATCGTGAGAAAGAGAAGTAGCCTTTTGGTTTGGTTGCAACTGCTATTGATGAGCGTTAGTTTTTTCATTTTTTTTTATTTTTAATTTTAGTATTTTGTAGAAAATTACAAGTTTGACTTATAAAAATATATGTTTTATTTAATACACCCATAGGCCTCATGCCTACGCTCTTAGACAAATGGCCCGTAGTTAATTTCAGAAGAAACTCGTCATCTGAATACCAACTGTGATAAAACTCTAAGTCGTGTATGATATTTTGTCTTGAATTAGATTCTAATTGACGACCTTTCATAAGGGTGTGAGAGGGGGAGTGGGGGTTGGTTATAAGTTGGAACATCAATCGCTACGTATGGTCATTAATGGATTACTACACCATCTTATTGTTTCATCCACCATGGTTTACATGGATTAAACTATTGCAACCTATGGGCGTCCTTTCTTTTCAATATTTCACTTTTTTTTTCACAAAAATAAATTAAAATAAGAGAATCTTGGTTAAGTCATGACCACATCCTTAGGGTAGTAGTGTTTTAGATGATGGACTAAAAGTAGGAGACATGACGTTGATGTGGAGGGTTATGGTGAACATAATCGTCATTACCATACCCTATGCCTAAAGAAAGTTACTCGAATAATGCTAGAGCCCTGGCGCTTTAGTACATATTTTTTTGTATTAGTTATATATTTAAAACTATAACTATTTTTGGCAAGTTCTATTTTGTGAAATATATTCTTTTGTCAATTTATGCAACATATCTCAACTTTATTAAGATTTAAAATTAAACTAAGTTTAGATAATATACTTTTTTTAGATAATATACTTAGTGAGCAAAGTTATAATGTTATAACCCTATACATCACTCTTATAGTAAACTATAAAATTAAAAATCTTTTTGAATTGACAGTTTATATGTGAAGGTTGGAAACTAGTGGTCTTTCTTGAAAATAAAAAAATGAGTACATCGTAACATTTGTTTTATACAACACAATCGCCGTCATGAACCCATTGTATTATATATTTTAGAGCCTTGGTTGTTGTATAGTGTGGTGAATAAAATAATTTAATTAACATCATATCCCGGGTCAAAAAGATCTGAATTTATTTAGGATGTTTCTTAAAGTAATTTTATTTAAAGTTAATACAATATAGCATGTAATATAGTTAATACAATTCACAGATAAAATGTTTCATATTTTATGGTAATTAAAGTAGTGATTTATTTCATCTTGAAATAGTAATCAAATAAGATAATGAAATGATAATGATCAATTTCATTTCTTTATTTTTCATTATTTATACTAAACCGGTAATAATTGTAAAATTAGGACCATATCCGATCTTTAATCTATAAGTAAATCTCTAAATTACATTATATAATCTTTTATTCTATCAAAGGAAAGTGTAGCTAGTTTGTTGCTGAAAACAATAAATTTGACCAGGATGATTTGTTTAATAGTCCCTTCCTATAATTAAGAAAAAGGTACGAATACTTAAATAATCATGTTAAATATTATTCTTGTAGATCGCAATTTATTGCTGGAAGAAAGCCATAAGGATATGAAGAAACATAAACTATTCCTTGCGGAAAATAAATAAATTATTTTTTATTTATCAAATCATAACAAAATAATTTGTTTTCCCCTTTTTTTCTGTTTAAATTTTAATGTTAGTGTTTAATTAAAGAAAATTAACTAACAAAATAATTTGTTTTCCCTTTTTTTCTGTTTAAATTTTACTGTTAGTATTTAATTCTAAAAACTTTAACTGAAAATCTGAAATCATGGAATATTTTCTAAAACCAAAATTTGTCCCTTGTTTGGATGTGTGCCACACCCCTTGTTAGACTTTAGTAATTATCTAGAAAATATGTGACGTTTGAGTCTTTGACTAACGCAATCCAACGTCGGAGCTACACCAAAAGGAACATTTCGTAATATACAATTTTATATTAAAACATAGTTATTCTATGGATAATTATTATAACACTTATTTCATATATACTTATCATGACTTTTCAGGAAGTTACATACTTTTTAATTTCTACTCAAAGTATTGGTGGTTCTATAATTAAACTTGTTATACAAACATTTAATTATTTGAATGATTGTGATATGGTTTTCGCAAGTTATGTCAGTTCAAGACACAAAAAACAATCATTAATTGAATATAATTTGTATCCCCCACCCCCTCCCACCCACATAACATCTTTTATCTCGTTGCCACTTTTCCACTTCACACCACCACCATTCTTTCCCTAACATGCACAGCTGCCAACCTCTCCTTAGCATCATCTTTCTCGGTATGGATTAGCGTGTTGGGCCCTTATTAACAGTCACTACCGCAACCATCTTGGTTATAAACACGGGTCATGTTTGACGATAGAATCACTTTGTCGTTTTGAAACATCTGATAAAATGAAATTGTTGTCTAATGGGATTTATGTGTGTGACATGTATGGTATATTATGGCAGTACGTCATGGTCGATTTAAGCAGTGTACTATGTGTTGGAAATTTGGTGAATAGATGTTTAATATATTTATAATTTAATGAAATTATAAATATTATTAGAATCTTCATGTGTGAATAAAAGAGACTCTTGAGTAGAGCTTCTTATGACATTTAATTAGTTTTATTAGAGTTTTTAAGTCTCTAATTAAGTGACTAATTAAGTGAAGCATTTCATAATCTTTAACTTATGTACAATTGTAGGCTATGTGCTTCTTTTTGTATATATTAGAATGGTATTGCTTGATATATGAAGAATACTAGAGGATGATGAACATTGAAGACCAACTAGAGAGAGGAGCACTCTCTACTTGTTTTCTACCACCATCACATTCTTATTTGTTCCATAAGTTCAAAAACAACAATTACCGCTGTAACCTCGGGCGCGTGAGCCATCTTCAGCAGTACATACTGCTTCGGCTATTGTACCTTGGGAGACAGCCGCGTCGTCTTTAGCAGAGGCGCGAAATCTGTTTTAAGGGAAGCGTGTTGAACACGTGCCTCAACCAAAATCGTCAACGTTTTAGTATGCTCTTTGTTGTAGTCTAGGAGGCTATCAAGTGCGGGTGAAGGACCCACCAAAGATGCAACTTGAATCAAGATTGGTATATATAATTATATTTTATATTCTTTGTATTTAGTTATCGCAACCGATATTGTACTATGATATTTCCTATGAATAACGAGAGTCTCGTTATTATATATTTTGTAATTATATTTTATAAAAAGTGAACCTAGTTCCTACAAACTTAAAACAAATTTCGAGAGATTGTTGCTACAATCGTAAACCTTATTTATAAGGATTTTGGGTTCATGAAAAGATTTATAATAAAAAATAAATAAATAAAATATTTTTAGAGATCATGATCTTATAAATATTTTTAGGGAAATATGTATGTAGTACAACTTGTTGTGTTGGATTTCTTGAGATTGAGATAAAATCTTAAATCCTATACCGTGGTACAAAACGAATAGTTTTGGTTCAACCGTTTGGTTTTTTTAAACGATTTTGGAATCGTTAACCTTTTCTAACTTTTGTGTTAGATCGGGTTTATTAGTGTAAACCATACGTTTTTGTAAACGTTAAATTTTCTAACATGTGCGTTAGACCGGCTTTATTTTTATAAATAATACGTTTTTTTGTCATGTTCTAACATGCTTGTTACAAATGATCATATTATTTATATAATATGTTAAAAAATGAGTGTTAATTAATAAGTCTATTTTATATAAAATAATAAGCCTTATAATGATTTTTGTAATCATTTATTTCTAACATGTGTATTAGAAACGTTTATGAATGGCGTTAGTTTGGAAGCAATTTTTTTAATTGTTCATTTCTAACGTGTGTATTGGAAATGACTTATTTATTTAAACCATATATGTGTTTATAGCAAGTCGAATTAACATTTCCTCGAAATGTTAATATTTCTAACGTGCGCGCTAGAATTTTTTTTTCATTTTACATGATTGTTAAAAATGGTTAAAATACAAGTGCTTTGAAATGTTTTATGTAAACATTTTATATAAGTAATTTATTATAACATTGATTTTAATGAATATAAACATTTATATTATGCTTTGTATGGTTTAGAAATAAAAGTTCATACATTGAAGTTGATTTTAAATATACTTCAAGAATTAAATCACCATAAAGTGATGGTTTTGTTATTTATATAAATTTAATGAGATTATAATTATTTTCTAGACTCTTCATATGGAAGACAAACTCTTAAGTAGAGTTTTATGTCAATTTATTAGTTTTTATTAGAGTTTATGTCTCTAACAAAATCTCTAATTAAGTGAGACTTTTCACCCCATGTCTCTTGTATTAAAGTAGGCTATGTGCCTAACTTGATGAGATTGGAAAACTAAAAGGGTAAAAAAAATACAAGAATTAAATCACCATAAAGTGATGGTATAGTTGTGTGGGATTTATCACCAACTTTAAATTGTGATTTCTAAATCCAAATGGTCATGTTTTATGTATATAAAAATGACTTAAATTTTCTAACACGTGTGCTAGAAAATGTGTATCACAAATATAATGGTAGAGATTGTACATTGTATATGGCAATGAATGAAAATGTTTTATGTAAACACTTAATTGCCTATGTGTGAATTAAAAATATGAGAAATGGTTTATTTTATAAACTTTATCCTTGGAAAACATTTTATGTAAATGTTTATTTCAGTAATGTGCTCGTTATAACATTTTTTAACATGCGTGTTAGAAAACGTTTAGTACATGCGTAGTAAGACTAAACAATATAAAACTATTTGATATTTTGGGTTTTGATTTATGTTATCATAAACTCTAATTGATATTATGAATACTGTACATTGCAAAACTGATGAAATATTTTAAAATGATTTTTAAGATAAAGTTTGGCATAGTTTTGAGAATTCAAATGGTTTGCTACTCTTGCTAGAAGTAGCATATGTTGAACAAAGTAACAATCTTGTGAACATTATTTGATGGAAAACAACTTGGTGTTGTTGTGAACAAATTTAATTGTTCAAGTTTATTACTTAAATGTAGCCTTTGTGACAATTTGGTGTTGTTTTGAGCAAAATTGTCCAAGTTTAAAGTTTCATGATGAAATGGGAACTTGTACTTACAAGTGCATGGAGTCTTATTAAGGGGATACCTCAAGACATGCCATGGGACGATATCTTTGAGAAGATTTCAGTCAGAATATAAAGTGTTGAAGATATAAGCACTTTAATTTTGTGACGTATAAATTATTTTTGTGGAAAGTAATTATAACGTCAACTATACATTGTTTAAAAGAATATGGTTTTAAACGGATAGTACATGAATGTATTTGGACATAAACAACTTGAGGGTTGTTACGTTGACTGAAAGTCAAAGACGAAACATCAAATGTATAACCACATTTGAGAGAATAATGAAAGAACGTACTCAGTGTATTGAGATGAAATACACAAACGAGATCCTTGTCGACATACTTCGTTAAAAATGATTGGAAAATTCACAAGTGTGAGTTCTAACATATAAAAGAAAAAGTACTATATGTTATTGTATATCTTTGATAAATATTGCGAGATTTGTGATCTATATGTAGATACATCTACCACTTGAGTATTGTTAGAACTATATGGAGATTTTATATTCGTTTGGAAGAGCATCCTAAATATATATATATATATCTTAATGAATAACAATAGATGTGTATAAATCACTTATGGCAAAATTATGAATGCTATGTTGTTGAGTGTTGATCTAGTTGACTCTATCTCACACATAATAGTGATTGTAGACGATGAACATTCACCAAGTGACTTGGATTAAGACTTATGTTTAAGTCCTCATGAGTCAATGGTAAAGCGTTAGAGATCAAAGGTAAACAAATTGTGTTCCTTAATTGAATGATAAAAATTAGCTATGTGCTATATACAATAATTTGTGAGACCTTCCTAAATATTGATGTTTTAGGATTATAAATAAGTTTCGTTATTTTCTCTTAAAAGGGATGAATGTTACAAAGTGATATTATGATATCCTTAGGGCTGTGAAGAATCAGAATGATGCATCTTCTGTTCACATGCTAAAGTATTTTAGTCTAAAGCATGCTAGACTAGTACTTAGTTAATTATGGGTCTTGATGGAGACTAATTAACTCTAAACATTCAAATGTTTATGAACACAAAAATAATTTGTGTATAGACAAAGTTAAGGAAGAATTTTCGTTCATATAAGGAAAAGACATGAAACTTTTGAAAAGTTTGTTCGAAAAGCTAATGACGAGAACTCATTTTCTAGGCTTATTCTAGATGTTAAATTAGAATTATTATAAGTTGGTGACAAACTTATAACAATGGCATGTGTTGCTTTGGTCAGCTCGGAAGCTTATGTAAGCTAATGCAATATGAGTTGAATTCACTGATACAATGAGGTTGATCTTGTTCAATCATTGTTTATAAATGTCGTCATAAGTGAAGTTACAAAAATGTTGATCAAATGGCAAGAAATGTTGGGGATGATCCATTTAGAAACAACCCTATAAGGGTATGTAGAAATGGTTTTCATTACCCTATCTGGATGATATCATATAACACTTAAATGTGGGGGTGTCTTGCATTTGTATCATAAAAGTTTGACAATAAGGATTTTGTAATCTAATCTAACATTGCAAACAAACAACTAAGTGGAGGACACGAAGGTCGTAGTGCATAATGGAGATGTGTTTGCCTTAAATGATACGTTTATCTTAGAAAGACATATATTATGACCAAATTCAGATGGCCACTGAGGTTATAGTATTAGAAATTGACAATAGGCAAATTAACTTGCGAGTTAAGAACACATCATGACAACTGATCTCAAATAAGTAAAGTTATCTGTAGTGACTAGACAAAGTCAAAGATAATGTTATGGATCCAACAACCTGAGGGTTTATTAGAGATCAAGTTGTGGAATGAGACTAAAACCCATGAAAAAAGGGTATGTGAAGGAAACCTAACTTAGTTGACTGGAGATCCCAAGATCTAAGTTCAATAGGACAACTAACTCATATGCCTAAGGGTGGTCATTGTGGGGGCATAAATGATATGCATAAGCTAGTATATATGATTATACATACCCCCAAAGTATAAAAGGGTGTTTAAATACGTCCTAGTCTAATCCAATGATATTCAGTGACAAAGAATGAGGCTAAGCATAATATGTGGTAAATGATTTGGATAAATCACGATAACCACAATGCTTTTAATAATCCAAGGAGAATCACCTATGTTAGAGAGAAGTGGGGTCGCTTCGAATGGAATTGAGGGCACAATTCCTAGAGCTCTCGCAGAACCAGGAAAGTATACCACGACCATTATTGGACACGAAAATGAGAAGATGACCCGGCTAAGGAGAGTCTTGTGTGAAGTGTATTGTCGTCTACACAAACGGCAGACGAGTTCAAAGACATCGATGTCTACTCAGAGCTAGTGGGCTAAGTGCATTTCATGAGCGAAAGTTCAAAGGGTAACAACTACCTATCGTATGCAAAACTCAACTGTCGAGGTTCCATTGGAAATTTTGTGTGTTTTGAATGATCTCCATTCATGTGGGGGATTGTTGAAAATTTGGTGAATAGATATTTAATATATTTATAATTTAATGAAACTATAAATATTAATTAGAATCTTCATGTGTGAATAAAAGAGAAACTCTTGAGTAGAGCTTCTCATGACATTTAATTAGTTTTATTAGAGTTTTTAAGTCTCTAATTAAGTGACTAATTAAGTGAAACCTTTCACTAATCCTTAACTTATGTACAATTAGTAGGCTATGTACTTCTTTTTGTATATACTAGAATATGGTATTACTTGATATATGAAGAATACTAGAAGGAGGATGAACACTTGAAGACCAACTAGAGAGGGAGTACTCTCTACTTGTTTTCTACCACCATCACATTCTTTTTGTTCCATAAGTTCAAAAACAACAATTACCCAGTGTAATCTCGGGCGCGTGAGCCATCTTCGGCAATACATACTGCTTCGGCTGTTGTACCCTGGGAAACAGTCGCGTTGTCTTTAGTAGAGACGTGAAATCTATTTTAAGGGAAGCGTGTTGAACACGTGCCCCAACCAAAATCATCAACGTTTTAGTATGCTCTTTGTTGCAGTCTAGGATGCTATCAAGTGCGGGTGAAGGACCCACCAAAGATACAACTTGAATCAAGATTGGTATATATAATTATATTTTATATTCTTTGTATTTAGTTATCGCAACCGATATTGTACTATGATATTTTCTATGAATAATGAGAGTCTCGTTATTATATATTTTGTAATTATATTTTATAAAAAGTGAACCTAGTTCCTACACAATGAACATATATGGTGGGGTAGATTGTGGTTGTAATGGTTAATGGTGATATTGATGGTAGGGGACTTATGCTTAGTAGGAGATGCCCATCGTCATGAATGGAGCGAGTTATGCAATGTTTTCGAGGGTGTGGTTACTATGAATGGTAGCGTACGAAAGAGATGATAACAACATCAGTATAAAGAAATATAAGGATTGAGAAGGACGTAAATATAGAAAGGGAGGAGAGGTCGAGAGAAAGATATAGATAGTAACGAAAATAAAGAGGCGAGTATTGTCTTTTTAATGTACGCTAAATTTTAATGGTCATCCAATTCTCATGTGTCTTGCACGTGAGAGAGTTTAACGAAGGAATTTAATGGTCATTTAACCCCTCATAGTCTATAAGCTTTTTGGCTCTGTTATTACTGTAGTTTATATTACACGAAACTTCTTTTTTTGTGATTTTGAGGCAGTTATATTGTTAATACAAACATTTGTAAAAATCAGAATTTTTTTACTCATCAATTGGTTGTAATGTATTTTTAGTGGTAATAATGTAATATGGCTAACTAAGGATACAACATCCCCTTAATTTGAAGGATCAATAATACCATTCCTCAGCATACTTATGATTTATTAGTATTTTCGTCTTAATGTTAATATATTTTCGGAAGTATATTAAAAAAACATGATTTTGAATTATGTTTCACATTTTTAAGAAAAGGGGAGCAATTAATTGAGCAAATAAAATGGAGGAAAAGATCTGGTTGAAAAGCAGACTAAAAAAAAGGGATGGAAAGCATGTGGCCAGAATTTTAAAACAACCCATCACTTTTACAACTGTCTCACGCGCAACTTCTCATGTACACCATAAAAAAGGCCGACCTTTCCTCTTGAAAATACCATGAAAACTTTATGGGCCGATTTCAAGCCTAACCAATCTTGCGGACCCACATTGAATAATTAAACATATAAGGGGAAATTTTGTTTACAATTCTTTTTAATAAAAGTTTGTTAAATAAATTGTCACTAGTGGGATACCCTGCGTGTTGCGATAGACAATCAATCGGTCATGGTATGGTTGGTTACAGTATCGATATTGTACCAACACTCGGTTATGCAATCGAAAGCAATATGCCCAAGTGGATATCCACACGAGTTTTACATCGATTGAAGACCTTAAAAACGAATATTGGTACCTGTTTAGATAATACCAATACCGTTAATGATGTTCTATTTGGTCGGAACCGGTTTGTCACAACACCAGTAGGAACGTCAAGAAAACCATAAAAACGAATATAGGTACAAGTACCCATGTTGTTCGGATAGTATCAATTCGGTTCATTATGGTAAAGAATAAAAACAAAACTTTAATCGAATCATAGAAATAAATAATCAAGTCGAAACGACGTATTTGTAATTTTATAGTTACCTTGTGTTATTAAAATAGCGAAAGGGGTAAATGATGACAATTTATACAAAGAAAAAAAAACCCTAAATTCGAGGTAGCTTTGATAACATGTACATTTGTGCTTTGATTACTTGCACATTACCACCAACAATCCGGTTTCAAAAAAAAATTATATCGAGACATAGATAAAATTAGACACGTTAGTATTTTGATGACACATTGTGTTGGAACAAATATGTCTCGTCATTTTTAGGGTGAATATCATCTGGTTCGCAATTTTTGTTCCGAGTTTTGAGGCTCTTTCTACTAGGGTCGTCAAAATTACACAGGATACTTGACAAAACCAACAAGATCTTTAAAGAACTACATCTTGTGAGAGTAAGTAGACAAACACTCACAAAAATCACAAAGGGTGGTTACTACGTTATTCAGTGTCCCCCTATTAACAGAGGAGGTTTTGGTAGCAATAGTCATATTTATCAATATCTTGCCAACATATAGTACATCCCTTGCGCTAACTTCCTACTTGATGAGAAATATGATCACTTTGATGATAACTCGAATGTTGAAACCGATGAATCTCGCAACAATAATGATATGCCATATCAACATACAAAGGTTAACAACAAGAGAAAAGAAGAGGTTGACAACAAGAGAAAAGAAGCCCCAACCATAATGTTGGAGAGGGGCATAAGACACTAGATTGGTGGGAAGTAAAGGGGTTAAATCCTAAAGAGGCCATTGAAATAATTTAGGAGTGAACATAACATGCTAGATTGGTGAAGAGTTAAGAAGTCAAGGTAACAAAGAGTAAATAGAAGAAGATATAATGTTGGATGACAGATAAGATGATAGATCGGCAGAGGGTAAATAAGTTGAAGTAACAAAGATTAGCAATGACAATGTTGTTGGATAAAATAGAAATACGTTGGCGGATATTGAGTGATTTATGGAAGTGAATAAGCTAAACAACACGTCAACTGTATCTCTATACTCTAAGAACTCGAGGACAAGTTCTTTTCAGGTGAAGCAGAATAATGAGAGGTCAATAGATCTCTAATTGACTTGTATGTGGTTCGATGGGAATGCTGGAAATAATGAAGAAACAATCTCGTAGCTCCCAAAAAAATTGTTTTAGTAATTTTAGTTTTATTTAGATTGTCGGTAATTTTGACCAAAATATGTTCTCAATTTCACTTTTTTTAACGACGAATTTCTTGCTTCTTGTGAGGTTTGAACGATCTCACACTTAAGTGTATTAAAAGGTTTTGTCTTGCCACTGGACCACCAATCTTTTAGTTATTATGCAACTCACTTTGACTTAACTTAATGATTCAATTAATGTAATATCATATACACATAGGTTCTTTTACAATGTTTAAGATATAAATTTAATACAAGATAATAAGCTTTTTTCGGTTTGAATTTTATGTAAACGTTTGCTATAAGACAATTAGCCTTTTATCCTTTTCTCGCTTTTGTCTAGTGTCAGTAAGGGATATGATGAAGATTGTGTTGAGTTGAAATCGATGAAGCCAAACTTAATTCATATATTTTTGTGTCAAAGACAATGTCACACCCCGAATTTCCAACCCTAAAATTCAAACACGGTGGGTCCGGGTGAGGAGTATCGTGACATAAGTTGATAACATCATTTTCAATTAAACATAGCACAGCGGAAGTCTTGAGTAAAATTACTATTACAAACCGAAATGTTCGAAATCTAAAATAATATACAGGCTTGTAATAGAAGATCCAAAGGCGGATCGTAAAATGTACAAGAAAAAATACAAAACAGATTTAGGCAGATCTAAGGATTTGCAAGATCCTCTTATTCTCTACCGAGCAGTTTCCAGCCTATTTCGTATTATACCTGCGGATTAGCCTTTGAAAGATACGTCAGCTTACGCTGGTAAATACACCCAACTGACTCATTTTAGAAACATTAAAAAATGGTTCTAAGTGCAAACGGCACCAAAATTTTTTATTAACTTGGGAAAGTTGACCTTGCAATGGACCAAACGATAATAATTTACCGTATCCAAGCCCGTATAGGGAAAATAAGTCGAAGTATTTACCTGAGCTAGTCTTCTTCTTTTATTTTTAAATAACTCAGCCGTATACAAAAGTACCAAGTGCATAGCATTTACCGAGAAGGCTCTAGTCTGGATTATGGCATAAGCTAGCCAATTAAATACTAACGGTCTTATAAACCGAATAGTGTACATGATCATTACGTATAACGCTTGATTAAACGATAATCGGATAGAATGTAGTTTAAACCCGACAAGTACTTGACTTGTATAATATGGGTAAACTATAAACATTCTGGATTTTGAGCTAAATGACAAGGTTAAACCCGTTACGGTTAAATTCCGAAAATAATTACATATACGTAACTGTGCGCATAATAGCGATATCGGGGTAAGTCATGGAAAAGTTCTATATGCCATTATACTTTAAATAAGTTCAAATATCAGTAGGATATCAACTTATATGCCCATTAAGGTTTTAAAACGAAAGTATGCCTCATAAGGGCATTTTGGTAATTTCATACCATATAAAAAGAACTTGAATATAATTTAATGTTATAATTATAAGTATTCTGGAAAAATACTTTATTTATGACATAATATTAGTAGAATGTCAATTATATGTGTAAATTATCTTTTATGACCAAACTATGCACCGAAGGGGTATTTTGGTCATTTACACATAGTTTATAAATTATTTGGATTTTGAGTTTATAACATGTATCTACTGTAATTATTTTAAAATAAGTTTTGAAATCAGTAGGTATCAAGTTTTGGTCAATAATATGGTTTAAAACCATACTATGCGCCGAAATGGCGCTTAGTCGTAAGATGACGTTGTTAAGCGATGTTTAATGAAAACTGACCTTAGAGTCAGACTTAAAATGTTTAAAATATGTTATTTAATATAACATATCAGTAGGTAAATGATTTACCTTGAAAAGATTGATTAAAATCATTTTAAGAGTCACAAGGACTAAAACCGTCATTTATCGACATAGTTTAAGGAACCTGCTTGGAAACTCAGTTTACAACTTGGTTTAACATCCCAAATAATCCTACTTATAATATTACATCAGTAGGAAACTCAATTTCAATTTTATTATCATTAAAACCTTGTTTTGTTCAAAAAGGGCATTTTGGTAAAAAAAATGGCATAATTTGGAACTTGTGCATAAACTTAGATTCTGATTATGATCATGTAATATAACCTCAGAGGGTTATGCTACATTATATTATGATCATAATAAAAGTTTAGATCAGTAGGTAACTAATCTAAATCGGGTCAGAATCGAAAGTCAGAGCAGAGTCAAACTTCGCGACTTTCGGTTGCGAACCGACCCTAGAACTGAAATTGACAAGCCTAACATGCTCTTACATGTTCTAATAATTATTACCAACTTGTTTAAGTGTCAAAACATGTTTCATAACATATAAAGATCAATTTATGATTTTTCCGAAAAATGGTCTGTTTGACTTTTTAATAACATAACTTTGACCCGTCAATTGGTCTAGCAAACGTGATCTTCAGAAGGTTCCTTTATAGGGATTAACACCTACCTTATTACGATCACTTAGCCATGTTCATTTCGAATAATGGCTGGACCATAATGGTCTTAACCGAAAGTCAAAGCGTTTGCCGTAAAACGCTTGACTTTTGGCTATAGAAGCCTATAAACGAAAATGCAAGAGTAAGGAACACTTACAAGAGGTTCCTACAATGCAAGAGAACTAAGTTGGATGCTCCTTTCAGCTAGGAACTTCCAGATGAGGGAGAAGAGTTATGTTTAAGAAAGGTGCAAGTTGGAATGAACACTTGAACACCTATTTATAGTTGGAGAACTCAAAGGAGGTGAAGCCAGGTGTTTAGGGGAGTAAGAAGAAGCTTACAAGTGTCTCAAAACGTGACATAGCAGTTTAGAGAAGCCATGGTTTCGAATTGAATGGTTTTGGAGTTTTGCTTGACCTCCAAAAAATTTTTCTGCAGCAGAGCCTGTCTCGTGTGGCGCGAGAGACACAGGCCATGTCTCTCGCGGCCGGCGACCGCCCCATGGCCATTTCCAAAGTTTGACACTTTTAACCCCTGAACTATATAAAGCCTCTAAAGGCCTTCTAAAACACTTTTTTAGCACTTTTAGCCCTCCGTAGCCAATTCTTGGCGTACTCGAATTAAGCCCGGACATTGTTGAGCTCTCGGTTCGTTAAAAGGTCACTCAGAGGTATAAATTAACATGTTGACACTTTTAATCCCTCAATAACCCAACTTTCACATATTTACAAAATTGAACCCTCTCGTCCAACAAATGGCACGTATGAGAGTTAGGACTTCACAAAGGATCACTCAGAGGCTTATTACAAGCATGTTGATTCCGATGTCACTCAGAGGCTGGGCATGTTGACATATCAGTCACTCAGAGGCTATTATTTATGCATGTTTACATCGGTTCGTCACTCAGAGGCTCAACTTGAGCATGTTGACGCCTTTAGTTCTTATTGGTCTTTAATAGACTATATTAAAAATACAACACGTGTCACTATACTATTGGACATGATTTTACAGGGTGTTACAGACAACAACCTTAACATGGATACAGTTAAAATCATGTAACTCGAACACCACCCAGGTAACTCGTTTATCTAGATGAATTAATTTGTTGACAAGTCAAATTGAGGGTATGTTAATCCACCACTTGTGGCCTAGTGGTAGGGAGGTTTGGTTCTCCAATGGAGACTCAAGTTCAATCTTCATTTGTGTCATTTTGGTGGATTAGGCAATGATTGATAGAGCCTAGCCTCCTTGCAGAGGTGCCAGGTTCTATCGTGAGCCCACCCCAGTTTTCATCCCACCGTGTGTCACGCCAGAGAGTGTTCAGCTCTTGTGGTGACATAATGACTGTTAAGTGGCATTCGGCGGTATGGTTTCCTGAGGGAACATCCTAGCCAAACTCTGAAGCCAACGTGGGCCTGGTTAAGACAACATAGTCTAGCCAGAGTGCGATAGCCTAATACAAGAAAGTCATCGTTCTGAAAAAAGTCAAAATGAGCGTGACATGTTGTAAAAATGTTGTTAGGTTTGTAATTAAGTTGTAAATGAATTAGATGAGTCGTAAACCACTTAATGGTTTGCAAATAGTTGTACTAATGTAAGTCTTGAAGAAGTTAATGTTAGCACTTTAAAATATACAAACTTGCACGAGGGGTGAATCAAGCATGTCAACACCACCACCACCACGTTATTATTACAACTACACCGTTATTATTATAACTACATTTGATTTTCAGCCCATCGGACTACAATGTGTATATTGGTTTTTTCTAATGTTTTTTTTTAATTTAATGGTTAATCTTATGAACTCACTAGGTTATATAGTTGATTTCGTGTGTGTAATATGTGTCTTTAGGAAATAACATATAAAAATCAATCAACAATGAAAGGGACATGTTTAACGACTACACTGAAGGAGTAGACAACATCCGAGACTATTCTTAACTCGGTAGGTACTAGGTAGCTAGCTATGTTGGATATTAGCCACACCAAACATATTAACAAGTGGCGCAATATTAGGGCTCCTTAACTCTGGTTTTGACTCCAAAATCTCGGGTCTAATTTTTCTTCAATGAAGGCCCGTATGCCGTACCGATCCAATCAACCCGGATCCATATATAAAGCCCAGATATGAGAAGAAAACCCTAACCTCCCATGTATACTCAGGACCTCTAAAAGCGTCCCACTTAACCTTTACTATAGGTATCATCTTTCTTCGGAGCTTCTTAACCTGTCGATCCTTGATCGAAATTGGTTTCTCAGTGAACCTCAGTTTTCATCAATTTGCACCTCATTGTGCGACATTGCTAGCGACTCATCGGCTAGACATTTCTTAAGATTGATATGTGGAATACATCATGGATTCCATTAAGCTCCTCTGGCAACCTGAGCTTATAAGCTACAGTGCCGACACATTCGATTATCTCGAAGGGTCCTATATATCTTGGGCTTAACTTGCCCTTCTTTCCAAAACGCATCACTCCTTTCCAGGGTGATACTTTTAGCATAACTTTGTCCCTTATTTGGAACTGAAGAGGCTTACGCCTCTTGTTAGCATAGCTTTTCTGCCTATCCCTGGCAGCTTTGAGACGATCACGGATTTGCACAATCTTTTCCGTGGTCTCCAGGACAATCTCAGGTCCTGATAGTTGGGCTTCCCCAACTTCTGCCCAGCATACGGACGTTCTACATTTTCTCCCATATAAGGCCTCAAAAGGAGCAGCCTTAATGCCAGTATGATAGCTATTATTGCAGGAGAATTCTATTAGGGGTAAGTGGTCATCCCAACTTTCGCCTAAATCAATCACACATGCCCTGAGCATGTCTTCTAGAGTCTGTATAGTACGTTCACTTTGACCATCAGTCTACGGATGGTAAGCCGTACTAAAGTTTAGTCGTGTGCCTAAAGATTGTTAGAAACTTTTCCAAAAGTGAGATGTGTATCTAGTATCTCTATCGGATACAATAGATACTGGCACACCGTGTAGGGACACTATCTTGTCCACATACAACTTAGCCAATTTATCTGAATTATACGTTTCTTTTATTGGCAAGAAGTGTGCTGACTTGGTCAGCCTATCCACTATGACCCAAATAGTGTCATTTCCACTTTTGGTCTTAGGTAACTTGGTAATTAAGTCCATAGTTACCATTTCCCATTTCCAAGTGGGAATTTCTAATTGTTGTAGTAGTCCTGACGGTTTCTGATGTTCAGCCTTAACTTGCGAACACGTCAGACACTTAGCTACATAAGTGGCTATGGACTTCTTCAAACCCATCCACCAATAATTCTTCTTCAAATCTTGATACATCTTGTTACCACCGGGTGAACAGAGTATCTTGAATTATGCGCTTCCTGGAGGATTAGATTCCTAAGTCCTCCAAAGATCGGAACCCAAATTCTATCATTAAATCTTAGGATTCCATCCTTTCCAGGCGTTAATTGATCAATGGTTCCGCCTAATCCCTCATTAGGGATGTTAGCCTCTAACAAGGCTTGTTCTCTTGCGCATCTAATACTTCTCACCTCAAGCTATTTCTAAGCTCAATACTCTTAAGCGGTTAATCCTTATAGGTTTAACTTTCTCCTTGCGACTTAAGGCATCGGCAACTACATTTGCCTTGCCTGGATGGTAGCGAATCTCGCAATCATAATCGTTAAGAGTTTCCATCCAATGGCGTTGTCGCATGTTCAATTCTTTCTGATTGAACAGATGCTGGAGACTTTTATGGTCTGTGTATATAACACACTTTGTGCCATACAAGTAATGTCTCCACAGTTTTAGTGCAAATACAACGGCACCCAATTCCAAATTGTGGGTGGTGTAATTCTTTTCATGCACCTTTAATTGTCATTATGCATAGGCAATCACCTTACCTTTTTGCATTAGCACACAGCCCATGCCAGTGTGCGATGCATCACAGTAGACTACAAATTCCTCAATACCCTCAGGTAGAGATAACACATGAGCGTTGCTCAACTTGTGTTTAAGAACCTCAAAAGATTCCTGTTGCTTTGGACCCAATTATACTTAATATTCTTACGGGTCAAAGAAGTTAAAGGAGTGGCTATCCTTGAAAAGTTCTCAATGAACCTCCTATAGTAACCAGCCAGTCCTAAGAAACTACGAACTTCTGTTGGGGTCTTGGGCACTTCCCAATTTATTATAGCCTCTTGGCGGGATCCACTTGGATACCACGCTCACTTACCATGTGTCCAAGAAATTGGACTTCTCTAAGCCAAAATTCGCATTTAGAGAACTTCGCATAAAGTTTCTCCTGCTTTAATAATTCTAGGATGCACCGAAGATGTTTCTCGTGATCATCTTGATTATGAGAATAGATAAGTATGTCATCTATGAAGACAATGACAAACTTATCCAAATATGGCTTCCAGACTCTATTCATGAGATCCATGAATGCTGCTGGTGCATTTGTGAGCCCAAAAGGCATCACTAAGAATTCAAAATGACAATAGGGGGTCCTGAAGGCTGTCTTAGGAACATCTTCACTTCTAACCTTCAGTTGATGATATCCTGATCTCAAATCTATTTTAGAAAAGAAACTAGCCCCTTGAAGTTGGTCGAATAAATCATCGATCCTAGGGAGAGGATATCTATTCTTAATGGTTAGCTTGTTCAGCTCCCGATAGTCGATGCACATTCGCGTCGAACAGTCTTTCTTCTTTACAAACAGAATAGGAGCTCCCCAAGGTGAGGAACTAGGCTGAATAAAGCCTTTTTCTAAAAGTTCATCTAATTGCGTCCTCAATTCCTTCATTTCCGTCGGTGCTAACCGATACGGAGCTCTAGCAACAGGTGCTGCTCCTGGTAGGATATCAATCCTAAACTCCACTTGCCTATCTGGAGGTAGGCCTGGTAATTCTTTAGGGAAAACATCGGGATACTCCGAGATAACTGGTTGATCTTCAAGGTTCGGCTTTGGTTCATTTATGGTAACTTGTGCCATATAGATGACACAACCTCTTCTCAAACACTTGGATGCCTTAAATAACGACACCTTGTCTGGCAATCCATAGTGTGAGTCTCCAGGGATGGTGATCATTTCACCAGATGGGGTCTTAATCTCGATGAGCTTTTTATTGCAGGTAATGCGGGCTTGGTTACGAGATAACCAATCCATGCCTAAGACAACATCGAACCCCGCCAATTTCATTGGCAAAAGAGAGATAGGGATGGAATTATTCTTAATGGATATAGACCATCCATCAAGAATGGAAGAAGCAGTTTCTAAGGTTCCATCGGCGAGTTCTATCTCATAAATTTTATTTAGAGTTCTTATGGGTAAATTTAATAGTTTACTAAACTTATGATCAACAAATGATTTATCCGCACCCGAATCGAAAAGAATTCTAGCATAAATATCATTAATGGGGTAAGTACATGTTATGACGTTATTGTCATTAACAGCTTCCTTAGCAGTTAGCCGAAAGGCGCGTGCATTCCCCTCCTTGGCCTCTCCAGGTTTTGGATTATTATTCTTTGAACTCTTAGGGCAGTTAGTTGCAATGTGCCCTTTTTCGTTGCAGATATAGCATACAACATCCTTAAGATCTTTACAATCTAGGGTCTTATGCCCTCTCCTTTTACATATGCCACAAGGTCTAGCTTGTGGATCAGAAGTACACTGTCCCTAGTGTTTGTGGTTGCAAGTCTTGCAAAATGGCATCACAGCCGGCTTGTCTTGGTTTCCTTTGAACCCAAATCTCCCTTTATTTTTCTTATTAAACTTATGGGAGTTGTCATCTTCTCTCTTCCTTTTTCCGTCAGTTTCACACTTAACTGACTTTTGTCTCACTAGATCAAGGGTGAGAGAAAGAGATAGGTCTACAGCAGACCTATAGGTAGTAGGTTGTGCAGCCTTTACCATGCCCTTTATTTCAGGTGCTAACCCATTAATAAAACGCGCAATGCGTTTGGATTCAGGGGTAATTAAATAGGAAACTAACCTAGATAGGGAATTGAAATCGGAAACATATTTCCGACAATCTAGGTTTTTCATGGAAAGAGACAAGAAGTCTGTCTCTATTTTCTCCACCTCATGGGTTGGGCAGTAAGTTTCCTTTACAAGGTCCACAAACTTGTACCATCCCAGATTATACATGTATACCTTACTTGTTGACTGAATCATGGCCTTCCACCATGTTAGGGCATCGCCCTTAAAGGACTGTGATACGTACTTGACCACATCCTTTTCAGCACAGTCGTTGATGTCTACTATAGTCTCCATCTCATCCAGCCACTTTAAGGCTTCTACGACTCCTTTTTCCCCATTAAAGTCTCGGGGTTTACAAGAGACAAAGTATTTATAAGTACACCCGTCTTTAGCAGAACGGGACCTATCAGCAAAGTCTGCTATCCTTGGTTCACTCCTCGCATTTGAAGTGAACAGAGCTCTCTTTATGAGCTGAAGATGGTGGAATAGATAAGGGTCTAGAGCGAGTGGCACTCGGCTCTCTTAGCCTTTCTATGGCCTTACTCATGGCCCTTTCCATAGCCGCATCAATGCGAGCTTGGAAATCATTATCATTATTTATGGCTATATTTTCGGCGTCTTTGACGTTCCGATGGCTACTTTGTGCCTCATTAGAATTAGCCATTCTTCAAAGCTTTGGTTCTATGTACCAAATAAAATTTCTCTTAGCCATGGTATAATAACCATATCGGCTTTTAAACATTGGATATATGAAAATCCACTGCCTATACTAGTGTGAATAACATCACAACTCTTAGGCTTAACATATCTATATTTGGCCTAGGTCTTAATAGGACCATCATAGGCAAATTACAATCTGGACATAGTCCATATATTATAGACAGGGGACCACAAAGTCACAACTGTCAATGTCATATTTGACAATTACATATATAGCACATAGGCTTGTCACTAATGGACATATAATAGGGCACATAGGCACTACATCACTAATGGATGTTTAGTCACCACACTGGTGATATTAGCCGGGATCAGGATAGATCACATAGGCTATATAGAATAGATTATAACCCGAAAGGGTAATACATCACTAATGGATGTTTTATTTATCATCGCACTGATGATATTAGTCGGGATCAAACAGATCACAAGGGCTATATAACCGGGATCAAATAGATCACAAGGGTTATCACACCCCGACCCGCAGCGGAAAAGGTGATCGGGGCATAATTGGGTTATCATCAAAGCTCATGACATTTATTATATGTTTCATATTCATTAATACAATTTAATGGAAATTTACAATAAATGATACAACATGTTCTAACTATCAGTCTAAGCTTCTTGGTTCTCTTCTAAGGCATATCCTATGTTTTCCTTGCTTCAACCTGTTCACCTGTATCATGTGTAAAAAGGTTTTTGGATCAACATAATGTTGGCGAGTGAATCCTATGGAAAAACATTTGAACAAGTTTATCCAATTGATTATAAATAATGTGCATACCACATATGAGTAAATGTAGATGTAAATTTATTCACACAACACATAATATTGAATATTGAACACACATACACCAAATGATTGTTTTGAGGCACGCGTTGTTCGACTCGTCTCCCACGAGGAACTGATGGGCCTAATGAATGAGTTTTGAGGCACGCGTTGTTCTTACGAACTGATGGGCCTAATGTATGAGTTTTGAGGCACGCGTTGTTCTTACGAACTGATGGGCCTAATGTATGAGTTTTGAGGCACGCGTTGTTCTACGAACTGATGGGCCTAATGAATGAGTTTTAAGGCACGCGTTGTTCAACTCGTCTCCCACGAGGAACTGATGGGCCTAATGTATGAGTTTTGAGGCACGCGTTGTTCTACGAACTGATGGGCCTAATGAATGAGTTTTAAGGCACGCGTTGTTCAACTCGTCTCCCACGAGGAACTGATGGGCCTAAATAATTTGCATACAACTTTGACAATATGTAATACATCACAACCAACAATAGTTACATTCTAGTTTAGTTCATATAATGGTATAGCACGAATTTGCATAAGAGAATTAGTTTAAGCGACACATGATACACCCCAAAACATGAATAAAAAGGGGAGTTTGTAAGAATTCACTCACATTGGGTGCGTTCGGTTGATGATGTTGAATGCACGCGAAATGGTTTTAACCACGAGTGAAATTAACCTAGATAAATAGCATTTTGGTTCGGTGAGTAAACGGATTTTATTAATCTATTTTAGTAGGATTGTTGGGTGTATTTTTGTGAGTTTGAGGCTATTTTCTAACCTTAAAAATGTTATTTTTAAGTATTTTTAATTGATTTTTAATTAAAATAATTAAATAAAAATAATAAAAAAATATTTGATTTTTGCTACAGTTGACTTTGACCGTTGACTTTGACTGACTGTTGACCGGTTCGAAGGCATGTTGTTGTGCGCTGGGTGAGGCTCGAACCCGAGACCTCCCGTACGCGTGCACGCAGCTCTACCAACTGAGCTACGTGTCTAACCCGTTATATATCTGATTTTAATTATATATATTTATTAATTAGAATTAAGCAGAAAGCCTTTTCTTTAAAAACGATTTAATCCAGAGAACCGGTGCGCTCCACAGGTCTCGAACCCGGGACCTGTGGGTTAGCGTACACACAGTCCACCGCTGGACTGTGTGTCTCACTTGGTTATAAACTCGGTTATCAATATACTTAACATATACCTAATTCAATCCGGTTCAGTTTGCAGAAAAAGGAATTTTTATTAAGGCAGCGTGTGAGGGACAATACTCGAACTCGAGACCTTAGCGTTCAAAGTGCACACAGTCCACCGCTGGACTGTGTGTCTAACCCGGTAAATAACTTGATTTTAATTATACTTAACCATTACCGTAACATCGTCTTCTTCACTGGTTTTAACCGGAAGTGACGACTGACTGGTTCGAAATGTTGATTCAGGTTTCTTTAGCGTTTTATGATCAATTACAGACGAGATAAAAGTAAAAAGGAAAGGAATTAGGCGTGAAAAGTACCGACTGGTTCTCCTCTGTTTTCCGGCAGAACTCCGGCGACAGCAATCTTTTTCCGGCGACGAGTGTCTTGCAGCAGAGAGTCTTCCGAAAGCTTACAAAGGGTGTGGGTGACTTCGGTAAAAGTTTAGGGGGTTCAGTAAAGCTCAGAGATTAAGGGCTCGGTTTTCCGGCGACGTATAAAATATTTCCGGCGAGTGAGTTTTCGTCGAGAAAGGGTGCGATTTGAGTGTGAAAGGTTTCTAGCGAGTTGTGGGTGAATTTATAAGGTAGTATCGAGATGTATGGGGTCTGAATTCGGTCTCAATTCGAAGTCAGCCGTTCTCCGGCGGTTATGGCTGATGTCGCGGGTTTAGACGTCGGTTATAACCGTTGTGGGAGTTAAGTCTTCGGTTAATTTGAGCGGAAACGTAATTAAACGGCGAAGTCGTCGGGATTTCCGACGACTGCTATTTGGGCGGAAAATTGATTGAATTTTGACTTCCGAACATTATAATTTGAATTAATTGATTCCTTTTAATAACAGAAAATCGAAGTGGCGGAGCGGTTGATTGGCTGGGTGATAAGTCATCGTTGAGTCGGTACAGACCCGGGTTCGAAACCCGGCAGAAGCAATTCATTTTTATTTTGTGATTTTTATCAGTTTTTCAAAAACTAAATATATATCCCCGCATAATAATTGATTACGTATCGTTTAAAATTATTTTGGGCATTTAATTCGCAACGAAAAATTTGACTGACTGTTCGGTTGATAAAGGGAGCGGGTTTGGTAAATCCGTTTTTGACGGATGTTACAAGGGTTATATAAAGTACATCTCTAATAGACGTTTAATCACCGCACTGGTGATATTTGCCGGGATCAAACAGATCACAAGGGCTATATAACCGGGATCAAATAGATCACAAGGGTTATATAAAATACATCTCTAATGGATGTTTAATCACCGCACTGGTGATATTAGCCGGGATCAAATAGATCACAAGGGTTATTTAACCGGGATCAAATAGATCACAAGGGTTATATAAAAAACATCTCTAATGGATGTTTAATCACCGCACAGGTGATATTAGCCGGGATCAAACAGATCACAAGGGCTTTTTAGCCGGGATCACACAGATCACAAAGGCTATATAACCGTGATCAAATATATCACAAGGGTTATATAAAATACATCTCTAATGGATGTTTAATTACCGCACTGGTGATATTAGCCGGGATCAAATAGATCACAAAGGCTATATAACCGGGATCAAATAGATCACAAGGGTTATATAAAATACATCTCTAATGGATGTTTAATCACCGCACTGGTGATTTTAGCCGGGATCAAACAGATCACAAAGGCTATTGGACCGGGATCAAATAGATCACAAGGGCTATATATAAGGTTAGGACATAGTCAATTACCTTGAAGGTTAGTGTGATTCCTCAAGTCACACAACCAAGAGTATGCACATTATTTGAATGTTAACATAAGATGATCTTAATGGTTGATTATAAGTCCCGGTCGCATTGACCTTAATGACTTGGAGGCTTGAACTTAGTCCACCACCTTCTAGATCAAGGGATAACTTCCCTTAACTGTCATATATATATATATATATATATATATATATATATATATATTTGGCCAAATATATGGTATGTGCCACTTGGAAAATCAAAACCATTAAGATCTTTTTGGAATTATATCGCAGAGCATAAATTCGAGTAAAATCGAGACGCTCGTTTTCAAGAGGATGAATATATATATATATATATATATATATATATAATTCCAAAGTACTTCATTAAATTTGCATAAGAAATTACAATACTTGAAACAAATAAATGAAACTGATTGTCCATGCAAGGACTAAAAGAAACAAAATGCCCACGTAGGGACTAAAGAAATAACAATGTCCACGCAGGGACTACATATAATAGAAAAGACTTCACTCGTCTTTCTTTCCCTTAACTAGCTTGGGGAGTTTCTTGAAGAACTTATTCGTCTTCTTCTCCGTTTTCTCCGCCTGCTGCTGCATCTCTTTCATTCTTTTTAAGGCATCATTAATGGCCTCTAGTGGTGGCGGAGGTTGTGGTTGAGGTTGTGGCATAACCGGATACTGGTACCCATAAGTTGGATATCCAGTCGGTGGATAAGTAGGTGGGAAAGAAGACGGGTAAAGTGCATTGTGCATAACCGCCTGCATGTACGAGTCTTGCGACCACGCTTGATAGTCTACCGGCGTAGACGGATTAAATAGATCATATCCAAACGTGTCTGGGTACGTGGGAATTGGGTTAGTATAACCCGCTGGTGGTGGTTGAACAGCAGGTGTTGGTGTTGGTTCCACTATAGGTGGAACATTAGAGGGTCCACCCATTTGTGGGTCCTCTTGAATGGTGGGGTAAGAATTGGGCAAAGGTGGCAGCGATCCCGACCTTTGTCCAGCACGTACTGACATACGTGCTCCACGCTTCCTCCTTGGTGGCTCAGGTGGTTGTTGAGGTTGGTCCTAGGGTTCCATGTGGACATATTCTTGAACTGGGAGTGGTTGAGAGTGATGGGAAGGTGTGTGGGCAAAGGTGAATTGATTCCAGTATTGGTCCCACTCATTAGGACCTTGGTTAGGCGATCCGGAATATGAGTTTGAATCGCTCGAAATTTCAATGGGATGCACATTTGGTCCCGATGATGGCATCTCCGGGTCGGAGTCCTCGTCCGTAGGATGTGGCTGGTCCAACTGATTTTGATCAGCTGGAGGTGTGTTTAAGTAATGGTTGGGGTTAAATTCTTCGTGGTAGGAGTGGTGAAAATGGGAATGGTGAGAATGGTAGGAATGGTGTGAGTGGTAAGAATTTTGGGAATGTGAGGGCGAGTGTCTATTAGAGACGAAACGTCTCGCTGGTTGCCATGGAGACGAATCTCCTGATTCTTGATATGCATCTGAGTTATGAGGTTGAGGAATACGCCCCGATTGTCCTCCCCTCATTGGACCTTTTCCTCGCCCACTTTATCCTCGTACACGTGGCGGTATTTTCCTGTTAGTAAAATCAATTCAAAAACATACTAATAACTTAATAATGAAATGAGTAATCCTAGGTCAATGCCTAGACTCGGAAGTCTAAGGAATGTGCTCGAGTAAGTTTGAGACTAAACACAAAAGGCTAGTGTTTAATTCTCTCAAACGTTGGCTCTGATACCAACCCTGTCACACCCCGGATTTCCAAACCTGAAATCCAAACACCGGTGGGCCCGGGTGGGGAGTATCGTGACGTAAGTTGATAACATCATTTCCAATTAAACATGGCACAACGGAAGTCTTGGAGTAAAATTACTATTACAAACCGAAATGTTCGAAATCTAAAATAATATACAGGCTCGTAATAGAAGATTGAGAGGCGGATTGTAAAATGTACAAGAAAGAATACAAAACAGAGTTTAGGCAGATCTAAGAATTTGCAAGATCCTCTTATTCTCTACCGAGCAGCTTCCGGCCTATTTCGTATTATACCTGCAGATTAGCCTTTGGAAGATACGTCAGCTTACGCTGGTAAATACACCCAACTGACTCATTTTGGAAACATTAAAAAAATGGTTCTAAGTGCAAATGGCACCAAAATCTTTTATTAACACTTGGGAAAGTTGACCTTGCAATGGACCAAACGATAATAATCTACCGTATCCCAAGCCCGTATAGGGAAAATAAGTCGAGAGTATTTACCTGAGCTAGTCTTCTTCTTTTATTTTTAAATAACTCAACCGTATACAAAAGTACCAAGTGCAGATAGCATTTACCGAGAAGGCTCTAGTCTGGATTATGGCATAAGCTAGCCAATTAAATACTAATAGTCTTATAAACCGAATAGTGTACATGATCATTACGTATAACGCTTGATTAAACGATGATCGGATAGAATGTAGTTTAAACCCGACAAGTACTTGACTTGTATAATATGGGTAAACTATAAACATTCTGGATTTTGAAGCTAAATGACAAGGTTAAACCCGTTAAGATTAAATTCCGTAAAATAGTTACATATACGTAACTGTGCGCATAATAGCGATATCGGGTAACGGGATAAGTCATGGACAAGTTCTATATGCCATTATACTTTAAATAAGTTCAAATATCAGTAGGATATCAACTTATATGCCCATTAAGGTTTTAAAACGAAACTATGCCTCATAAGGGCATTTTGGTAATTTCATACCATATAAAAAGAACTTGAATATAATTTAATGTTATAATTATAAGTATTCTGGAAAAATACTTTATTTATGACATAATATTAGTATAATGTCAATTATATGTGTAAATTATCTTTTATGACCAAACTATGCACCGAAGGGGTATTTTGGTCATTTTACACATAGTTTATAAATTATTTGGGATTCTGAGTTATAACATGTACCTACTGTAATTATGTTTAAAATAAGTTTTGAAATCAGTAGGTATCAAGTTTTGGTCAATAATATGGTTTAAAACCATACTATCCGCCGAAATGGCGCTTATGTTGTAAGATGACGTTGTTCAGCGATGTTTAATGAAAACTGACCATAGGGTCAGACTTAAAATGTTTAGAATATGTTATTTAATATAACATATCAATAGGTAAATGATTTACCTTGAAAAGATTTATTAAAATCATTTTATGAGTCACAAGGACTAAAACCGTTATTTATCGACATAGTTTAAGGACCTGCTTGGAAACTTAGTTTACAACTTGGTTTAACATCCCAAATAATTCTACTTATAATATTACATCAGTAGGAAACTCAATTTCAAGTTTATTATCATTAAAACCTTGTTTTGTTCAAAAAGGGCATTTTGGTAAAAAAAAAATGGCATAATTATGGAACTTGTGCATAAACTTAGATTCTGATTATAATCATGTAATATAACCTCAGAGGGTTATGCTATATTATATTATGATCATAATAAAAGTTTAGATCAGTAGGTAACTAATCTAAATCGGGTCAGAATCGAAAGTCAAAGCAGAAGTCAAACTTCACGACTTTCGGTTGCGAACCGACCCTAGAACTGAAATTGACGAGCCGAACATGCTCTTACATGTTCAAATAATTATTACTAACTTGTTTAAGTGTCAAAACATGTTTCATAACATATATAAGATCAATTTATGATTTTTCCGAAAAATGGCCTGTTTGACTTTTTAATAACATAACTTTGACCCGTCAATTGGTCTAGCAAAAGTGATCTTCAGAAGGTGCCCTTTATAGGGATTAACACCTACCTTATTACGATCAGTTAGCCATGTTCATTTCGAATAATGGCTGGACCATAATGGTCTTAACCGAAAGTCAAAGCGTTTGCCGTAAAACGCTTGACTTTTGGCTATAGAAGCCTATAAACGAAAATGCAAGAGTAAGGAACACTTACAAGAGGTTCCTACAATGCAAGAGAACTAAGTTGGATTCTCCTTTCAGCTAGGAACTTCCAGAGGAGGGAGAAGAGTTATGTTTAAGAAAGGTGCAAGTTGGAATGAACACTTGAACACCTATTTATAGTTGGAGAACTCAAAGGAGGTGAAGCCAGGTGTTTAGGTGAGTAAGAAGAAGCTTACAAGTGTCTCAAAACGTGGCATAGCAGTTTATAGAAGCCATGGTTTCGAATTGAATGGTTTTGGAGTTTTGCTTGACCTCTAAACAATTTTTCTGTAGCAGAGCCTGTCTCGTGGGGCGCGAGAGACACAGGCCATGTCTCTCGCGGCCCGCGACCGCCCCATGGCCATTTCCAAAGTTTGACACTTTTAACCCCTGAACTATATAAAGCCTCTAAAGGCCTTCTAAAACACTTTTTAGCACTTTTAGCCCTCCGTAGCCAATACTTGGCATACCCGGATTAAGCCTGGACATTGTTGAGCTCTCGGTTCGTTAAAAGGTCACTCAGAGGTATAAATTAACATGTTGACACTTTTAATCCATCAATTACCCAACTTTCACATATTTAAAAAATTGAACCCTCTCGTCCAACAAATGGCACGTGTGAGAGTTAGGTTTTCACAAAGGATCACTCAGAGGCTTATTACAAGCATGTTGATTCCGATGTCACTTAGAGGCTGGGCATGTTGACATATCAGTCACTCAGAGGCTATTATTTATGCATGTTGACATCGGTTCGTCACTCAGAGGCTCAACTTGAGCATGTTGACGCCTTTAGTCCTTATTGGTCTTTAATAGACTATATTAAAAATACAACACGTGTCACTATACTATTGGACATGATTTTACAGGGTGTTACAGACAACAACCTTAACATGGATACAGTTAAAATCATGTAACTCGAACACCACCCAGGTAACTCGTTTATCTAGATGAATTAATTTGTTGACAAGTCAAATTGAGGGTATGTTAATCCACCACTTGTGGCCTAGTGGTAGGGAGGTTTGGTTCTCCAATGGAGACTCAAGTTCAATATTCATTTGTGTCATTTTGGTGGATTAGGCAATGATTGATAGAGCCTAGCCTCCTTGCAGAGGTGCCAGGTTCTGTCGTGAGCCCACCCCAGTTTTCATCCCACCGTGTGTCACGCCAGAGAGTGTTCAGCTCTTGTGGTGACATAATGACTGTTAAGTGGCATTCGGCAGTATGGTTTCCTGAGGGAACGTCCTAGCCAAACTCTGAAGCCAACGTGGGCCTGGTTAAGACAATATAGTCTAGCCAGAGTGCGATAGCCTAATACAAGAAAGTCATCGTTCTGAAAAAAGTCAAAATGAGGGTGACATGTTGTAAAAATGTTGTTAGGTTTGTAATTAAGTTGTAAATGAATTAGATGAGTCGTAAACCACTTGATGGTTTGCAAATAGTTGTACTAATGTAAGTCTTGAAGAAGTTAATGTTAGCACTGTAAAATATACAAAGTTGCACGAGGGGTGACTCAAGCATGTCAACACCACCACCACCACCGTTATTATTACAACTACACCGTTATTATTATAACTACATGTGATTTTCAGCCCATCGGACTACAATGTGTATATTGGTTTTTTCTAGTGTTTTTTTTTAATTTAATGGTTAATCTTATGAACTCACTAGGTTATATAGTTGATTTCGTGTGTGTAATATGTGTCTTTAGGGAATAACATATAAAAATCAATCAACAATGAAAGGGACATGTTTAACGACTACACTGAAGGAGTAGACAACATCCGAGACTGTTCTTAACTCGGTAGGTACTAGGTAGCTAGCTATGTTGGATATTAGCCACACTGAACATATCAACAAGTGGCGCAATATTAGGGCTCCTTAACTCTGGTTTTGACTCCAAAATCCCAGGTCTAATTTTTCTTCAATGAAGCCCCATATGCCCTACCCGATCCAATCAACCCGGATCCATATATAAAGCCCAGATATGAGAAGAAAACCCTAATCTCCTACGTCTTCTTCATGGCCGCTTCATCTAGATGTTCACACCGATCATCTTCTTCAATCGTACAAGTAACCCTAGATTAATATTTTCTTTATAACGTTTGAGATCTGTGTATTGAAATTCTTCTGTTATATCTTATTGTTTATTAAAATTTCATCATAATGGTTTTCGTTTATTTTTCACCTCAATAATATTCATCATCTTGATTTTCCATATTCGCAACTCAAATTGAAAGCTTTAGGTTATTGTGCTGGGATCTAATGCTCAAGCTAACGGGGATGTGTATACTCCTCATGTTGCGGCAAAACAAGCAACTTTAATGTCAAAAGCGGGTACACATTCTTTAGGATCTTTTAACTGACAGAAATGAATATTTGAGGCGATAACTCAAGGGGAAAAATATTCAGGTGGTTAATTTGGAAGCAAAAACTTCCACGTGTGGTAAATGGGAGATATCCGTGTTCACATGTGTTGAGTGCATGCGCTAAACTTTCTTTAAACACTAGGCATATGTCAACAAATGCTACTTAATTGTGGATTATTGTGCTACTTGGTCATTCGAGTTTTCCCTGATTCCTCATGAAGCATATTGGCCATACTCATCATCTAATGTAGAATTACTTCCCAATTCAGATCTAAAACGGGATGAAAAGGGTCGTCCGCGTTCAACAAGGCTACGAAATGGAATGGACTTCAAAGAAGGGAAGAAAACTAATCTTTGTGGAATTTGTAGAAAACCTGGTCATAATCAAACAAGATGTCATTCTAAGCCTAAAAGAATGGATGTCTAAGCCAATCGAGTTGTTTTGATATATTTATTTTGATTTGTATTTGATGTTGAAACTGCTAGCAAGTTGATTTTATTTCACATATTTCTTTTTATTTGTATTTTATAACTAGACTTTAAAGTTTCAAAGTTTAATTATTTTTTATGCATTTTTTACTTTATTTAGAGGACTATTATGGTTTAGTTGAATATAAAAATTACGATACACAATTTAAAAGTGAGGAAAAGAAAGCTGCTAAAAGAATTAAGATACGTAATTTAAAAAAACCGAAGAAAAGAAAACTCCATAGGTTAAAAATAATTATAATATTATAGGTTAACTAAATAATAAATAAAAGGAAAACAGTTCCAAATAGATTAAAAAAATACCTATTTTAGTAATTATTTTTCAAATCACCCAATTTACTAGATAATTTTTCCAACTCTCTCTATTTGAAAAAAAAAAACTCTAAAATTATCCGTATTACATTTTGGTAGATTTGAAAAACAAGATCCAACAACATTATGATGGTGTGATATTGAATTCATAAGTTAGGTTACATTTGCGGGTATAATAGAACGATGACGGAGTATAATTTTATTTGGAATAAATGGGTGCCAAAGAAGGTCGGGTTCGTAGCATGGAGAGCGGTGAAAGAAAGGTTTCCGACTAGAGCGGCATTGGCGGCGAGGAATCTCTAGGTCAGTTCCTTAAGCTGTGTTTTATGTGGGATTATGCTGAAACAAGCGACCACTTGTTTGTTTCGTGCCAATTTACGCAAACAATTTGGTTACTTGGTGCAAGTTTCCTTCGTTTTTCGCTTTTGGCCTTAAGGATATCCTCGACATGAATGGCGACATCACGGGGTCTAGGACTAAGAAAAGAGTTTTCCATGCCATAGTCCATGTTGTCATTTGGAGTATGCGGAACGAGGTTGTTTTTAAGGGCGCATATCCAACAGTTGCTAAAGTCATTGAGGAGAGGTCAAATCAATGGGGTTTTTGTGGGTTAAAAACCGATCGAAAGACCCGACGATTTCCTGGGAAAGTTGGAGTACGTTTGAAGGCTTTTAGTTTGGTTTAGTTTGTCTTGGTTCCTGTACGTTCTGTTTCTTTTTGATGTGCCTTAGCTGGGCATTGTAATTGTGGTATAGCTTCTTGCTTATTTTAATATATTTTCAGTTGACCTTTCAAAAAAAAAAAAATCAAGGTGCCTTTCCAAAAAAATGTAGATCAAGGTGTTTTATGGTACAATCTCATTTCTTTCTCATACGTGGCACTTCGAGAGCGAATCACTAGGATCAAGTGGATATACAATTAATGATATTGTCTTCACCAAATTAATTTTGGATCATGTCTACATGGCATTTAAACTGTCAATAAAGCTATACATCATCGTGATTGATAAGTTGAATATTTCATTAAAAAGAAATTAATACCAATAAAAGTATCATCTTGTTGCCGGCACCTTGTCGATTCACACTAATTTTTAACAAAAATATCAACAATAATTAAGATAAATTTTCTTTTATCCGCTTACCATAATTTTTTTTGTTCGTTATGTGACTTAATCCCACAAGTCCTCAACTTTATGACGGGAAAAAACACTTTACTTCAAATACCGTCAGTGGCGGATCTAGAAAACCTTTATAGGGGCAACATTTCATATAAAATGGTTAACGGAATCGAAAAAAATCAAATTTTTTCGAAAATTTACACTACCGTCGGAGCGTTAAGGGGTAGTGGGGCTACCCCTAGTAACATGCTAGGTCCGCCCCTGGATACCGCTATACTATACGTCCTTTGATATTAAGATAACTAACATATACTTGATTTATAATGATCTCTCACTATAGTCACTTGAAAAGTTGTTTCTTTATACTTCGAAAATCACTCAATTTTTATTAGTTTCAATATTAAAATCTTTTAAATTATTTTTATAAATTTTACCAAATTTAAAACTGAGGCAAATGCAAGATATATGAATCTTGGTTATTATTCACTTAATTATATAGGTATTGTAACAATAAGCTAAATGGAATAAGTTGATCATACCGTCCGTTTGTTTGAATGTCGTTTAACAACTTATTTTCAAATTTCATAACTTTTTACTGTAACAAAAATGTCATTTTAAGAGTACTCAATGAGCAAATTTGGTTTAATTTTTAAATTGAACTTGTTAGTTCATTTCCATGACTTGAAAAATAGTGTTGGGTTGACTTGGGTCATATCCCGCTTGTATTATAGTTAAACAAGCCAACTAGTTTAAAGTTAGAATGTTGGGTTGACTTGGGTCATATCTCGCTTGTGTTATAATTAGGTCATATCTCGCTTGTGTTATAATTAAACAAGTCGACTAGCTTAAAGTTAGAATCAACTAGAAGTATCATCGCTTTGCGACGGGAATTTATTTAATAGATAAAGTGTCAGTTTCAAACCACAAGTAGCCCGAGAAACAGACTGAGGGCCTGGCGAACTCCAGAAACCATTGTCAAGAACTCTGATTGGGAACTTGTACACCGTACATACAACCAGATGTTTTATTTAACATATAATATCGTCAATGAGCTGAAGAAAGTAACATAAGTGGTTCCCCGTTTTGTTCTGCTCGTATATTTCTAGAGTGCCATTTTTATGTACATCCTGCAAATATATGTGGTAAATAAGTAAATATCATACTATGATATCACTTTCAACTAATGCAAGTGTTACATAAAAAAAAAGTTTAACTGAGAATCTCAATAAACTATCACAAAGAATTACCTAATCAAGAACTCAAACCTCTTTTGCTTAGCAACTGCAGCATTGTTGTGAAGGCAGAATGCCATTAAAGCATACAGAGGTGAGTTGTGTTACAAATTCATGATTATTGTTTGAAGTAGCAAATTGGGTTGACAAATTGAATAATGGGTAAGAAACTGTTCAAATGGGAACTTTATCAAGCAAGTTAGAATGGTTCAAAAAACAGCTAAGTATAAGCCATCAATTATTATTATAAAAAAAAAAATCCTTGTTCAGTTTAGAAAGTTTTGGTATGATTAATTATCTCGAAGAAACAATGATTGTTTATCTTAAACAAACTGGTTAAAATTGACCATATGCAATCAGAATTTGATGAAATTCGATCAAATATGAATGTTATTCTGATTACTTGCGCACCAGTGTTGAGTAGGCAATTGTGTGTTAGAATTTAATAGATGAAAGTTGTTAGCATTTTGTAAAAGTCTGGCTAGATTATTTGTCGCGTACAGCTAACTCCAGTTTTACTGGTCCAATTAATGAACCACTAACACGTCAGGCCACGCAAAACCCTGCCCACAAAACCCGTTGCGAAGGGCAAGCTGTCTACTAGTTTTATTGTAATTTTTTACAACCCGTCAAGCGTTTATGACTCTTTTAATGTATTTACAAGGACCCATAAGCGACATCAGTTTTACAACAAAATTGAATAGAGTAATTATTAATTTGACATGATTGAGTGAAACTGGTGCAGGGCCAGCTAGAGGTATTCATCGAATCATATATCGAACTTTTGAATTATTCAAATAACTTTTATTTTCCCTTAAATTCGAATTCGATTAAAACCTACCGAACTCGATTCGTGTTCAATTCGTATTCGATTAATAATTCGAATTCGAATAAATTCGCTTTGATTTAGATACTTTTAAAACATTTAAAAAACTATCAAAATGAAAGATAAATTTTAAAGCAACCATAAAGCACAATATCACATTAAAAAAATCCAAATAAAGTATCATAAGTCTAAAATTCAGAATGAGAAGTTGGAAATAACCACTCCACATTAAAAGTTAATACTTTAAAGTTAGATATCTATTGATAGATTTGTTAGAGCATTCACATCCCTCCCATCAGTTTTATCATATAATTTCACTAAAAATGACCATATTTTCTTTTTCCTTTTAATTAAATAATATTTTTAAATATTTTTATCATTACCTTTTCTCTTTTCTCCACTCACAACCACTTTTAAAACATATTAAAAAAATTATATAAGGTGAATAGTGTCCTCTCAAATTTAGAGATGACCTGTAATATTTTCTGTCTTCTCTACTTACAATCACTTCTAACCACCCACAATCACTTTTCATAATATAAAAGGCTCTCTCACAAAATTCGGGGGACGGATTGTGAATGCTCTTACTTAGGTTTTAGTTATGGGCTATGTAGTTGGTTTGATAATGGATAATTTTAATACTAGGAATTATATTTGAAATAATTTATAGTATAGCCCAATAAAAGTTATATATGTATTATATATAAAAATAATAAATAAAAATGTATAGTTTTTAGTCGAATTGATATCGAATTTGATATTATAAATTTGTATTTGATTTACTTGACTCGAATTGAATCAAATTCGAATTCTTATAATCAAAATGAATTTAATCGAATTTCGAATTCAAACCGAATTCTGAACACCCATAGAGCCAGCCCTATAATACAAGTAACCCAAACTTGAGTCTAGGGCCCTCACCAAGGCGAAACTACAGGGGAGTCGGGAGGGTTCGTCGACCCTCCGGTCACCCTCCGCCCAATCAAATTTCATACGGGAAGAAGATCTAAAGATGACGTTTATTGATGCTTTGACCCTTTATTAATCGCCCTATCTAAAAAAAATACGAAAGACACAAGGTAAGGTGACCATAGTTTTTATCTTTGGGAGGTTTGGCGGTAGTGATATGTTTTGCAGGGTGTTTTTGTTAGGTTTTAATATGAAAGATACACGTCATGTATATTTTATTTATTAGATGTGCTTTTCAAGTTTAGTTTCTAGACCATCTTAAAACCTAGTACAAAACTATTATTTCTTGAAACATTTATTCGAACAAGATAAAACACCTTTATTTGAAACATCTACATCCATTTTGTTGGTGTAAGTGTGTAACTATAGTCTAAACATATAAGTTATATAAGAAATTGAGTAATATGTCAACATTTTCCTTAAGGTGTGGACACTTTTGAACAATTTTCTTATTCAACTGAAGCTCGTGTAATTATTCCTTATACATATAATTATACCAAATAAGATTTAAAATGTTTTTTAAATTTATAAACACCCTAGGTTTTACCTTTTCCTAAATTCCATTTACGAAACTTGACATGAGTAATTTGGAAAAAGGTTTGGGACCCATTCCAGCGTATTTGAAACTTCATGTTAAAAATGAACAAAATATAAACGTTCAGGCATTAAACTGAAACTTATATTAGGGGCTCCATAGATGGCTGATGCCTGAACCCTAATCTCCTGCTGCTGCCGTCGTGCAACCGTGAACGACCAACGAACTCTGTCTACACCGTCGTATTCTGAGCATCTCCGACGAAAAATGCACCGGAGGACGAAAATTCGAAATCAGGTATGTTCAATAATCGTGAAACCCTAACTGAATTAACTGAAATCGTTCATCATTATCATAAATTTATCCTATATCGTCGTTAATTTGCGCCGTTATGTGTTGATTTTGTGCTCACCTATATGAAACTTAGATAAAGTTATTACTTCAATCGATTAAAATATGATTACTCGTTACATTGAATCATCAATAGATTGATATAAATTATACTCTATTGTTTTAAATTTTGATGTTGAATCCTAATGCAATTATACTTTCTTTGATTTAAAAAATGAGAGTAGCAGTTTGTCACAAAGAGTTACAAATTAAAAAAAAGTTAAGTAGCCATTTTGTATTTTTTTTCTCAGAAGATTTGAATCAGAAATCTAGATAGAATGGTCATTTCATCTCCTGTTCAGGAGTGCTCATAAATGGAAATTGATAATGGTAATGATGCTCTTAATCTCACTAAATCAAAGAGAAAGCGAAGGCAAAAAGCGCACAAGAGACAGTCGGATGAAGATCTAGGGTCTTTAGAAGACATGGATCCGAATACTGGCATAGGTATATCTACAACCGTTGATAAGACGTCGACAGAAACGAGCACAAGTATGACTAAAGATCTTAATGGGGAGGTGAAAGTGCAGATGAAAATGGAAACTATGATCAGTGAAACGAGTTCAGCTTCAAATGTAATAGATAATACAACATCAAAAAGAAGAAAGAGAAAGAAAATGGAGAACAATAATCCAGACTCGGGTGACATTTTAAGTACCCGTGAGAGCGCACAAACAGGAACGAGTACAACTAAAGTTCTTGAAGTAAAGAGTGGTGAAACGGTCTTGGATAAAACTGCAACTCCTGATGCAGATATGGTGTCAGAAGATCATACAGAAGTAGCCAATGGTAGGATGGTGGAAAGTAAAACCACTAATCTTAATGGGAATGGTAAAAATAAAATGAAAAAGAAGCGGAAATCAAGGAATAAGCAGCCAACTTTAGCTGAAACTTTGATGCCGCAGTACTTACGAGGCTTGGAAGCATCCAAAAAACAAGAGAGGCAAAAATTAAACAAGATTTCAAACTTGGGTGACATCTTAAGTACCTGTGAGAGCACACAGGAAGGGTTAAGTACAAGTAACGTCCTTGAAGTAAAGAGTGGTGAAACGGTCTCGACTAAAGCTGCAGCTCCTGATGCAAACATGATGTCAAAAGGAGATCATACAGAAGATGCCAGTGGCAAGATGGGTGATAGTGAAACCACAAATCTGAACGTAAATGGTAAGGAGAAAAAGAAAAGGAAGGTGAAATCAGAGAACAAGCGGCCAACTTTAGGTGAAATACTGAATCCGCAGTACTTACAAAACTTGGAAGCTGCCAGAGGCGAGATGGATTCAGGTAGGGGTGTGCACGGTTCAGTTCGGTTTGGTTTTCCAGTTTTTGGAACAAAATTACGTTAGATTCAAAAATAAAAACTATAGTTCAAGATTTTATAATCTTTCTTAGATGTTTACAGTTAATTTATTATGTTTAACCTTCTAAGTTAATATCGTTCACATAAACCTAATTTCTAATCTATTTTTATTTTTCTCCAAAGTTTTTATTAAGACATTTTCTTTTATAATACTTTGAAAATCATCTAATTTTTATGTTAAATTTTGTTATTTCTTGTAGGCAATGGATAAATCATTTCAAAGATAAATAAACATGTTAATGTTTTTATTATAAATACCTAACATTCAAGAATAAAACCTAATAATTCCTAAATTAATATATAACAAACATCAAAAATGATTTTTTAGTTATTCGGTTCGGTTCGGTTTTTTGTACGGTTCGGTTAAGTCGGTTTTTTCGGTTTTCTGCTAACCCCCTAGATTTTCAGGTACGACTTCAATAGGCAATTCAGCAATACAACAGAGAATGAGTGAGAATATGATGAACAATAATCCAGACTTGGGTGACATGTTATGTACTTGTGAGAGCACACATGAAGTATTAAGTACAACTAAAGTTTTTGAAGTAAAGAGTGGTGAAACAGTCTTGGCTAATACTGCAACTCTTGGTGCAAGCATTGTGTCAAATGGAGATCATGCAGAAGTTTCCGTTGGTAAGGCCGGGGAGAGTGAAACCGCAAATCTTAATGTGAATGGTAAGGAGAAAAAGAAAAGGAAGCTGAAATCAAAGAACAAGCGGCCAACTTTGGGTGAAATTTTGACTCCGCTATACCTACAGAACTTGGAAGCTGCCGAGACGGGTTCAGGTACTACTTCAACAGATAATCGAGTGTCAAAAAAACACAAGAGGCAGAGACTAAATGGGAATTCAGACGGTGGTGACATTTTAAGTACCCATGAGAGCACACAGGAAGGGCTAAGTACAACTAAAGGAGATCATCTAGAAGTTGTTAATGGTAAGATGCAGGAAAATGAAATAAACAATCTTACTGTTAAAGGTAAGAAGAAAAAGAAAAAGAAAAAGAAGCCAAAATCAAAGAACAATGAGATGGGTTTAAAGAGTACAGATTTAAAAAGCACAGCATCCCCGCAGGTTGCCAACAGTGAGATGGGCTCCACAACCACTGTTCTCAAGGAGATAGCTCAAGTTGCAACATCGGGGAAAAAGCTTATTATTCTCGATGTTAACGGGTTGCTTGCAGATGTTCTTACAGAACGACCAAAGGATATTGTAGCAGATAAATATTTTCCAAGACGAGCAAGTACGACTCGGGACCATAATTTAAAAGTTAATTTGTTACAGATAACTTTGAATTCTTGTTTAACAAGTTTAGTTTCAATTTTGCTTGCAGTTTTCAAGAGACCATATTTAGATGATTTTTTGTGCTTTTGTTTTGAGAGATTCGAAGTTGGCATTTGGTCTTCAAGAGCCATGTATTGTTCATTTTTTCAATTACTTTTTTTTTCTTTCTTTCTTTTTCATGCATCCACAAGTAATTTTTGTATCTATATGCAGGAAAAATTTGGTTCCGGTGATTAACTTTCTGTTGGGAGATTTGAAGAAGAAACTGCTTTTTTTGTGGGTGAGTGCGTATAGACTTTGTTATATCTGTCAAATCCAACTACTCTCAGTATACCAATATTTGGGAGACGATACAGTTGGTAAATATTGTTTGTCACCTCAGAATTTTTACTGACACAGCTGCCTCTATTGTAATTTGAGCAACCACTGATCTAAAGTATGGAATTCAGGATAGTTGCAAATGCACCGATTCAGGTATTGGAACTCTTGAAGTCAAACATAAGAATGTGGTCGTAAAAGATCTAAGAAAAATTTGGGATGAAGATGGTCCTAAAAAGTCTTGGGTGAAAGGAACGTTTCATGAATCAAATACATTGTTGGTGGACGATTCTCCATACAAGGGATTGCTCAATCCTGTAAGATCATTACCTTTTCAGCTCATATCTATATTTCATGAATCAAATTATTAAATACAGATAATAATTTTGTCATGGTAAAAATATACTCATTTTGTTTTGGTTTATATTGTTAATCTTGCAGAAGCATACAGGAATCTTTCCCGCGTCTTACAGCTACAAGAATAGAGATGATAACTTCTTAGGTGAGCTACAAATAAAACAGCTTTTGAAGTCATATCTTATTCATTAAACATATTAAATATATAAAAGTGTTGTTGATTCTTCTTGCAGCTCCTAAAGGCGAGCTCCAAACCTATCTTGAAGGTTTGGCAGCTGCAGATGATGTGAAGACGTATGTAGAGCAACACCCATTTGGTCAAGGTACCATTGATGAACACAGCCCACATTGGGCCTTTTACTCGAGCATTATCGAGCGATTAAATAATAAAAACATTATGGAGAGTTTATATAAGAAGAACCAAGACAAAAGAAGAAGATGCCACAAAGATTTTTACCATCCCTTGTAAAATGAACTTGTTCATGCACCATGGTTTGTGCTATGGAACTTGAACACCCAATTTTGTAGTGAATCATTCTTTACTTATCTAAACATTTTGACTTGTGAAATTTCATAAGTTAAATATTTGAGATTTTTAGGTCTCTCTTGTTTTAGAGATCTAGGTTTTAGGGTTCTTGATTTGTGAACTTTATGAAGTTTTTTGTTTGTGTTTGTCTCTGCTTGTTACTTTGTGTGTTTTTTTGGTAGATTGTGTTCTTTATGTAGTATTTCAGACTTATAAGTTTTTAAGTTTGCCTATTTATATTGATAGTTAAAATCATTATACATGTTTATTAATTAAAATAATTTATTATAGATATACCACATGATATCAACTTTAAGATTGCAATTTTAGTTTGTATGTATCAAAATCGAAAGTAGAGATGGTATTAATAATTATTAAAAACGTTAAATTAAATTTTATATGATTATTTCTGTAATTTAGTCATCAATGTTTTTGTTTGAGACAAGAGTGGATGTATAATTGGCATCACATGAGTACATGCTATGCTAAGGTTGTGTGTTATACTATTGGGAGATTGAACGGACTCCTACGGAACACGGGACGGGAGAGTGGTGAACAACATGCCGCCCTCAGTCACCTCGCAAAATCAAGGACCTTGCGGAGCCCATCACACTCGTCATTCAAGCCTTTGTTTGTAGATCATTTTGGAATGGTCAATTTTTATATTAAAAAGTTTTGTTTATTAAAATATCTACTTTCTCAACAATTTTCAATTTCTTCTCTATTTCTATGCAACTACAAAATTTCCAATTATTCTATCTAAGAAATGAATCCAAACAATCCAAACCCGAATCATTCAGCATGGACTATAAGTGGCTTTAGAATGTGTTTGGATCAATGCCAATATTACAGAGGATCGTGATACATGTCATGTTTTTTTTTTTAATATTTATAGTATAATGTTGAATCAACTTTTTTTTAATAATACTATGTAGTGTATTTTAGTTATTTAGGTAACTCACAAAAGTTCTTGGAGTCGCGTTTCAAATTATTTTCATATTGCAATGCAGCGTAAAGAATATCATACGCACCATCAACTTAACTCGAAGTAGAGGGATTTGAAACGGAAGATGGCAAAGTTCATGTAATCTACAACATGTATAATCTAAGGCTAGATGGTGCAAATGAAGTGGTTTGCCATATGCGACTTCTATGTAAGGAATTATCCGGGATTTAACCCATAATGTTCTTTTTTATATGTAGTGCTTTTATATTATTATTATTATAAAAAAATGTTCAATGTTAATGTTTTTGTATACATAAATTAACAAGTGGGTGAATGATCGTATAACAATGATTAGAATATATGGTTGTGGCTTGTGTCTGTTAGAAATTAATAGGCTCATCACATATTGTATGTATATATATATATATATATTAAATATATAATAAAAATATTAATTGAAACGCTTAAATATTAATAAAAATAAAATAGTGCTTTACTGGAATTTCCGAACTATTTATCTTGGTGATATTACACATCACGCGTTAAAAATATTATGTAAAATAACTCCTCTCTCTATATGTTATGTGTGTGAACCTGTTCTTGTAATATTTTTAAAATTGTCTCTTGAATATGACTGGATAAATATAATAAAAACATCTTTAATATATTCTTGCACATACTTCTTTTCCAAAAATAATGCATGAAAATTATTAGTAAGCATTAAAACATATTGTAACACAATCATTTACCACACTGATCAAATAAACCTTTAAGGAGTTTTTCTCCCAATCTTTTAGGCTATGAGGTATTTGGGATGGTGATTTGGGTCATAGATTGTCACGTAGGACTCTGGAACCAGTTTACAAACGTCCCTGTGCAAACCATGGTGGTTCGCATTGTATAATCCATAGCAACCATGACCCTCTTTCAATTAATTAGGGGATTTTAATTGGTGAGGGAGGATAGTGGATTATAGTGAGGGTCATGGTCCATATAAGGTGCTGGTGGATTAGGTTGTTGTATGAGGGTGGATGACATGATGCTGACATGAAGGGATGGTGGTGGTCATTTAGGTAATGACCACACCACATAGCTTTACAACACGTCGATGTTGATATTTAACAATCTAGATAGTACAAAAGAAACAATCATAAATGAGTAACATCATATACACGAGACGTTCATAATAATTAAACTAAAAATTTAACAAATTACATAAAATAATAATCAATATACAACAAAGAATATTAAATAAACTTCCGTAATAAAAAGTGGGTATGAAATGGGTATCGTATCAGTACTGAATCAGTATTTATAATACCAAGCGGGAAAATGAGTAGAAAACAAAAACCAAATACCGAACTAATTATGGCAGCACGGTTCCAATTCAGTACCGTTAGTGTAAAAATATAGAAAAACTGCGAAAGTGTATAGTCCGGGGACTACTTATGTAATTTACTCAAATAAATGACTTGGAGCCTTGATATCTTAAGAAGCAAATTAGGTACATATTAAACTATTTATGATAACCAGAAGCTCATTTATAGACCACAACATGTAGAATTATGATGATCACCCAAGACTACACTTAATGTTTATAACAAGTCTTTATTATAGTATACTAAAAACAAACATTGTGTTCGGACTTTGAAGCCATCATAGAGCTCCACACATCTGTTAGCCTCAAAAGCTAGGGTGTTACTAACAATATTCGTTTGAAGTTATCTTGTGGAGACCACCTTTGAAATATTGTCATGATTTATTACAACTCCATTATTGGGAGATCCTCATGCAACATTATTCGTAAATAGTAATCTTGTTGTTTCAAGAAGACTGATACACTTGTAAGGCTAAAGGGCAAAAGGTTAGGAATGATGATGTGACATTGGGAAGGAAGGAGAACACCAACCCCGATCTCTCTTCGGTGCATTTGGGGAAATCTCCCTGATTGATTTTGAACGTTGGAATCTTGATTGGACGTGACGGGGAAGGATGGGAAACATCATTCTCCTTGATAGGAATAGAAGGGAAAGTGGTTTATGAAGCTGATGTGAAGGATGTGGATGATGGAGACGTAAGGAATCATACCCAATAACCTAAATACCAAAGTTGTCTTCTCTATAAACCTATCACCTACATACTCGTACTTTCTCTCTCTAAAACACTATCATATTTCATAAAGCTCCAAATTTAATGATTTATAGCTATGACCTTATACATCTTAACTACACATGCCTACATTTATCACTTTAAATTTTGTAATTTTTTAAAAAAAAGTTGATTATATTGTTTATATCCTCAAAAGTTTGAACAATTTTTAGTTTGTGTTTAAAAAGAAGATTTACTCTTCAATGATTATATATGACAGCATGTAAAATATGAAAAGTTGTAAACTCTTTTGAGATAAATATTAATAAAAAAACACCTTGCAAAAGCACATGCCATTTAAACAATGAACTTGAACTATGTGTACCTAATTTGCAATCACAAGGTTTAGAAAGATCTCCGGTCAATTATTAGTGTTAATTACATGAATAGTCCCTGAGGTTTCTTAATTCATGTTTTTGTCCACAAGTTTAATAAAATTACGGTTGTAATTTCTACACTTCAATCGTTAATCACACTTTTTGTTATTTGGATACATGTATGTTATCTAAAATTACTTTTCTCCCGTTACTATTAAAATAATTAAATACAATACATTATAATAACACCTGAAAGGGTAAAACTAATTAACTCTTTTAACTACCCTAACCGATCCGCACATAGTCCTGATCCACGTAAAATAACCCCGATGTCACACCCATCTAGAAACACTGACAAACACACCACCCAACCCAAATCTCCCCCGCACTCCACCACAATACTCCTCTCTACAACTGCACTAAGTTGAAATATCGAAGAAATGTGATTGAGGTGGAGATTGACGACCAAAAAAAGTGAACTGGGAAAAAAAGAACGACTAGAACCATCGATCATTGTCAGAAAAACGTGAACTCGGGAAAGACAAATAGCCGAAAAACAAGATTTAGGTGGATATCACGGTGACGGGTTTGTTTTGCGTTTGGTGCAGTGAAATAGAAAGATTGGAACCGTCGATCCTCGCCCTTATGTTCACCCCCTTATTAATTTTAAAGTTGTAGAATAATATTTATTTTTGATAAACCATAGTAAAATGATTAGCTCCATATAGAGGAAAAAATCAGAATAAGAATCAGAGAAAAGATTAATTAGAGAAAAAGGTGATTGAACTCAAGGGTGGATTACGTGGATCCGAAACAAAGCATGTGCAACTAGGTGACTTTTGATTTCATTATCTGGCCATTTTTGTAAAATGATTTTACTTGACACTGACCTTTGACTTTGATTTTTTCAGTGAATCTCATTATCGTTATGTATACTTTCTTTATATAAATATATATAAATAAATAAATATTTTAATGTCATGTCTCATTAATAAAACTACATTTATACTTGGAAAATGATATATGTTTCGTATTTAACTGGAAAACGTATAAATAAAATAGATAATTCAATGATATTATTAAATAAAAGAACAAAGTGTAGGCAAATTAAGAAACAAGAAGTGGGGATGTTTAGTATTTTCGTCTTCATTGTCGTGCTCCTTAAACCACCAAATAACTTCAATATGACATCTTACTTTCAATTATTATTATTATTCAAAGTTTACTATTTAGATTGCTGCAAATTCAAATAATGTTTAGTGAATATAATTGGAAGAGATTGAAATGGGATCAAGAATCCACATTTGTACACAAAGTCTTAAAAACAAAGTGCTGTTTAGCATTGTATACAGTTACAACTTAAATCTATTTTGAAATGTTTTGAGCAATCAAAATCTCAACTAGTACATTTAGAAAATAGTAGTAAAATTGTAATTTTAATTAATATCTGTTTATGATATATAATGTTGTACGAAATCACGCACTCTTCGATGAGAGATTCATAATAAGCTTAAGATGTGTCTAAGTTGAAAATAAGATGAATGATTTACAAAGTAAGACGTGTAGAATGAAATGAAGTAGCTAGAAAGTAGAAAGTAGGTTTTGGTTTGCACATATTTAAAAACACCAAACTTATAAGGGGTTTATAAGTAACGTTGTAAAAAGGCAAAACCTTTATCTGGTTTTTACTCTCACACCAACCAACCTACATGCGAAAAATCTTCTCAAATTGTTCTCAAGCGTTCATGGCTTTATAGCCTAGTGTCATCTTGGTGATCGGATAAAGCTTTGAGACCAATAGGTCCTGTGTTCAATTCCCACAAGGGGGGTGAGGGTTTCCTATATTTATTGGATTTCCTATTGAATTGGTGTATAGGCATTATGCTTAGTGGAACTGGAATAGATATGATCGGGTAGTTCTGCTGGTGGCACGATAATACTGAAGTAGTACGTCAGTGATCCAAATTTTCCATTAAAAAAAATTGTCCTCGGGCCATTGAACCAATACGAGCCAAGGAAACACACAAATGCAACTTCTAAACTGAAACAAACATGCGTACACGATATTGCTTCGATCTACAATATATCTTTATAGATTTACGTATCTATTATTCTTGGTTCATGGTTTATAAGGACATACTATATATTCAATTTGATTTATAACTATTGTAAACTGAAACAAACATGCGTACACGATCTTTGGTCACTTGAATTTTTACACGAGAGGCCTTGGTTTCTTTGGTAAAAAAAAACTCAACAACGATCATTTTTGAGAGAACAATCCATAACATTTTCCAAAAAAACTTAGGTTAAGTGATTGGTTGCTCCAACTTGTCTCACCTACTTGTGAATATATGTCACTTGTGCTAAATCACATGTATAAACCGTAAAAAAAATTACACTTGGATAATTTGAAACGTATATATATACACATATTATATATTTTACAAATTAAAAAAATCATTTTAATTAAAACCATTTTATGAAATTGATGATTATTATCTCTCTGGTCCCCTCAAGGATAAGTTTCCTTCTTTCTCCATATATCAGGGACAACAAAAATGATAATTATAATAAGTACTCTTTTAGTTCTTAATCATTTAGTGATTTCTCTGACTATATATATATATACAAATAAATAAATAAATAAAAGATGAAAAGTGTTTCTTTTCCTTAAAGGGTCGGCCCCGAGCTTAAATGCACAAAACTTTTATGCTCCTTCATTCCTTTTCATGTGATGAAAAAGGGATAAGAAGGAATCTTGACTTGCAAATAACAATCAGTTAACAACTTGTAACCCTTGTTTAATGCTCACACAATCTTCAACCCCTTTTTAGAACCCTAGAAGAATGTGTAAAAAGTTACCTCCTTTTAAATATTCATATCAAACACAAGCCATATTTTATTGACACCCTGTAGAATCACACCATATCCCCTTCCAACCCACCCCAAATTTTAACAAATCACAAAGAAACAACCATAAAGATCCATCCAACTCTCATATGGGCCTGTTTATATTTACATAACACTTGGTGATTTCTTTGTGGTGGGGATGGGGGGTCATCATGTAGCTAAAGTGGCATGCTAATGTGGCTTTATTTTAAATTCTTGGAACCTATTAGGATGGTCTGATTGATGGGTAATGGTTGGTGAATGTTTAGTGAAACAAAGGCAAGCAATCCTCATGTGAGTCCTTTAAGCATGTGATCATGCCCCCAAGACCAGCCATCAGAGTCAACTGCCCCACAAAAGCAATTAATTGGATAGATGGATATGTATTAAGTAGAAAAGTACATGTAGATAATGCATGCATGCAGTACATCACTTGCACCTTGATAATCATGTATATAGACAATCATTGTACTGCCTATGTACATGGAGGCACATGATGAATGTATTCTACTTTACAAACTAACATCAAAAGGTAGCAGCTTGCTTAGCCATGGGGCATTTTCTTTTTGTATGTATGCTTGTTAACTAGTCAATTTAAGTTAAACAAGACCATAGTGGAGTAGTGGACCGGATTGTAATTTTAATGTATACAACATCTTTGGTTTCTTTTTTACTAAAAGTTTTAATTATCACAGGAATGCACCCCAAAAAAGGTTATATCAATAGTATTTATGGGTGTTTACGGTCCGTTTGATGAACAATCTGGAGCGAACGGTTTTGGAAAATGACAAACCAAACAGGATGGTTTTACCAATTTGGTGGTTTAACAGTTCGGTTTGACATGTTGAATTGTTTTTTTTCTTTTATCCTAAATTATTCGTTTGTATTAACATATTAAAATTGATTTATGCATATAACAATATACCAAAAAAGAAAAAAAAAACGATCTAAATAAATAAATAAAAAACCAGGTCGTTTACATGGCCGATTCCTAGTTACAAATCAAACCGAACTGCTAAACGGTTAAGGTGTAAAAACTAAACCATGAACCAAACCGTTAAAATCTCAAACCAGGCAAACCGGCCGATATGCTTTGATTTAGACGATTCAGTCAGTTTACGCATACCATAGGAATGCACTACAAAAGGGGTTTAGAAATCACAAATTGACAATACAACAATGTATGTAGTAATAGTATGTAGTTAGCTTCCTCAACTGACAAACTCCACATGAAAGGGGCCAGACTGCATACCCCATCAACATTACTTTGTCCACATGGCTGTCAAGATCTGACCACATCCACACCCAAACTCTCAAAAATAAATTATATAAATCTAAACTACCATCCAAATTTCCCTCTTAATCTTAGAAAATTGCTCCTCATTTCATTTCCCACATAAAATAATCCACCAATACTTCCATATATTGCTTCAAAATCCCCTTCCAACTATACATCTAGCAGCCTCCTATAAGGAGCCAAAAAAATAAATAAAAAAATATTCAAATCCTTCTTTCACACTTCTATAATAAAGTGGAGCCAAAACAATTTATTACTGCACATTCTTTCTGCAGCTTTACAGAAAAACTATCAAATCCTCTGCACGCTTGAACAAGAAAAGCATCTTTTGTTTTTCTTCTGGTGGCTGTGCTTGTTTTTTTTTTCTTTTTTAAATGGCTACTAAGGTTGTACACACACTAAGAGAAGATAAACAAGGGCTGCAGAAACAGTTGGGATGCATGCATGGGATTTTTCAGCTCTTTGACCTTCGTATCTTCTCGGCCTACACCGCCATGGCCCAATCCGCAAAAGGCTAACTATAGGTATGACCGTGCGAATTGAATTTAGTTATGTTGTTAGAGTGTGTTTGTGTGTGTGTTCATCTGCATGATGTTAAGTGTTTTAACTTACATTTTTATGAAGTCTTGATAGATATTATTTTTATGGAAACAGGTAGATGAATTTTAATGTAATGGTAGTTATGTAACAGCCGTTGTATCTAAATATTCCAACTACCTTTCATCTACCGGTCATGTAAACTTTTTACCAAAAAATATAATATTATTGTTTTGTTCTTGTTAGTTTTAGTGTAAAATTGTGCAATTTGTATTGTCTAAAGGATAAAAAAGTGGTTCTTTTAGTTTCTACTTATAATTATCTAGTGGCGCCTAGCTTTGCTAATGATCACAATTTATTTTCTCTAATAACAATGAGCCAATTTAAGGGAAAATCACGAAAGACCAATCACTTAAAAAGAAATAGCCATTGACTTTTTTCTTTCAAATTAAATTTTGAACTTTAAAAATGACGACCGTATGAATGAAAAAACACATGAAGGATCTCAAAAAATGTATTTTTTCGCCACAGCAATGGGGCAATGTAAGGGAAAATACGAGAAAAGCCTAGTTGACCAATTACTTAAAACAAAATAGCCGTTGACTTGTTTCTTTTCAAATTAAAATTTTGACCATTGCAAATGATTACAACCAATGAGAACAGAAGAAGCATCTCAAAATATGTATTTTTGCGCCACAGGACGCAAAATATGTATTTGGGGTGCAAAAGTACCCCATGTGTCATGACAGGATGGGTATGTGTCAACGCAAAAGTACACCACATGTCGCCTAACCATTGATTTTTCTTGATACTAAAATGTAAAAAGACATATTGATATTGTTTTGAACAGTCATTGACTATTTTGCTTAAAACAAGTGGTCAATTAATCTATTTTCATCATAGTATAATCTACGTAATGACTAATGACAAACCAATTGTTGTTTAGGTGAAGGTGGCAAGGTGTCAAGGTGAAAGAGTTCAAGAATTCATCAGAGAAACCTAAGGTGAAAAAGAATGTAATTTGTAGTTTTTACCATATCTGAACATTAATAGAAACATAGATCTTTAACTAAAAGTTGAAACATACAGGAGAAAAACCAAAAGAAAATGATAGAAAAGAATGGGGCCTCTGTTGAATCATCAAGAAACTCATTTTCTTCTTCTTGTTCATCTACCACCTTCTCATCTTTCGAAGGTAGTAGGCGAGTTCAAAACGATTGGCAACTTCCCTCCGAACCCACATCCCCAACCTTGCACAAAAACAACTAGATCGCTCCTTACCACTACCTGATATCCGAGATGTGGTCAAGGAGTCCATGACTAGAGAGATCCATGTGACAAAACATGAGCGTGTGCCCCTTGTCATGAAGCACATTGATTCCCCGAGGCCTTTCATACACCAAAAATCCATTCAATACGACAGAAAAGACAGAAACCTTGCAAAGATTCAAAAGAGTTCATCCGTGGTAAAAGAAGTCAAGGAGATATCAAGATTCTCTTGTGATGAAAGGGAATCACAATACTCCTTGAAGTCAACTTACAAAGTCAAAGAGTCTCCAAGGTTATCATTAGATAGCAAGAAAAACTCACACTCGAATTTCATGAATGGGCCAGGAAGCGAGCTGGGAAGTAATAAAAGACCGTCATCAGGTGTTGTGGCTCGGTTAATGGGTCTGGATAGTTTAACAGACTCTGTTTGTGAAGTTGAATCTTTGAAGATTAAACAGGATGTGAGTGACCAACGGCTTTCAAATTCTCCAAGGGTGCACTCAAGAATTAGACCAGCTTTGCAGCAGTATGAAGGCAGTGATCGGGCCAAAAAACCTTCTGTTTATGGCGAGATGGAGAAAATGTTGAATGAGCTCAAGTTTAGCACATCAGGGAAAGACCTCAGAGCACTTAAACAGATACTTGAAGCAATCCAAATGACCAAAACAGGGGTGCAGAACCAAGAGCAGTCTCTGGAGATACAGAAGCCCGATCAACCATGTTCACCAACGGTCAAGGGGACTAGCTCACCAAAGAGACGTGAACTCGTGAACCGGGCCATGAAACCGGCCAAGGTGGCTACTGAACTTAAGATGATGACAGGTCATCATGACGTTAACCATACGGCTCGAAAGCAGGTAAATGGTAGAACTCCAAAGAACACGAAGGCAAATGATAGGACGATGAGCCCAAGGCTGCAGAAGCCAAAGAATGATGTTGACAAGCAATGTTTTGACGGGCCATCATCTGACAAGCAATGTTTTAACGGGCCATCATCCAATTTGAAGACCAAACACCCAAGAATCAAGCCCATTAATCCAATGCAAAACGTATGGGCAATTATTTAGGTGTAATAATGATGGTGATAAAGTTTCCTTCAAATCAAAAGGCAAAACTAATATGGGATCTCAAAGTAAACTTGAAGTCCCAAGAAATGATCAGCCAAAGAGAAATCCTAGGGTGAGTTAGGCTGGTTCACTTTCTTTTACAAAATATACACATTTATATGTACATTACTACAATACATTAAATGTACATGCGCATATGCACATAAGTACATGTATTTGTTACAGATTTAACTTAGTTAACATGTGTCATTTTTCCCTTTTTAGAATAATTTTGCTGAAAGATTGATAGAAGACATCCCAATCGTTAAACTTGCCAAACTTTCTGTGGAACAACCGAGTCCAGATTCAGTTCTTGATGCATTTTTCATAGAAGACACACCATCTCCAATAAAGAATAAACCAAATGAGAATTTACGCGATGATCAAGCCGAATGGACGAACAATACAGAGGCAGAGGCAGAGCATGTAAAAGTAGAAAACAAAGCTCGTGTCATTCAACAAACTGAATCATCAAAGCTAATGGATGAAACACTAGTATATCCATGCAAAACCATAAATGAAGATCACAGATACATCAGAGAGATATTATCCGCCTCAGGTTTTCTAAAAGATCTAGATTCTGCCATCAGGCAAGTTCAACTTCATCCAACTTGCAGCTTGATTAAACCAGACTTGTTCCACCTTCTGGAGAACCCAAGATCAAACTCCAATGAGAAAATCAGAAGAAAAATGATATTTGATTCTGTAAATGAAATTCTCTTCCACAAACTAGTCAGTTTAGATGGAAAAAGATGTGGGAAATTAATGGATGGAGAGAAACTATTGGAAGAATTGTGGTCAGAAATCAGTAGTCTTCAAAAGGGCTTCAGAAGATGCACATATGATGAGGATGATGATGATGATGATGATGATGAAGTGATAAACATTGTAAGCGCAGATTTGAATAAAAAATCCGAAGACTGGGACAAGTGTTGTTATGAGGTTCCAGGGGTAGTGTTAGACATAGAGCTCTCATTTTCAAAGATTTGATTGTTGAGGTAGCAAGTCTGCAACATCGGCAGAGACATTGTAGGAGATTGTTTTCCCATGTAGAGCATTGAATAAATGTATCCACTGCTAATAAGATTGTAGCATATGTTAATACAAGCTAGAATGCTAGTTTAACTACTTTGTGTAAACAAAATTGATTTATGGTAAGAGATTCATTCTTAAATGTTATTATTATGTACACTTTCAGTTAGTTTGGTTATCGGATTATTTGGAAAGAAAGTTTGTTATCAAGTAATATTCGAGCTTTCTGAGCCGGCTCAAACATCCCCATGAAGGCTCGTTGTCCTATAAAGTTGAGCTCGAGCTAGCCTATTTTTTTAGTTGAGCGTGTCTAAATTGATATCCGCTTTAACTAGGGGTGTGAATTTCAGACTCACATGAACCTAAGGGACCCAGGGCATCATCGGTTGTTGAGTGGGTACCCTCTACCAACACCCAAACACCGCCGCGTGGTGCGGGTATGGGTTGAGTTTGATACTTATCGCTTAGTTTGTGTGTGTTGTTTGAATTTGTTGACCGTTCAATGGTCAAATCCCTTTTTTATTTTATTATTTTTTTAAAACCCCACTATAAATACATACACTTCTCAAACCATCTTTTACAAATACAAACCAAACATACTCTCAAAACCATCAAAAAACCTTCAAAAACTGGCTAGACGACCATAGAATGTAGATGATGAAGTAGCCTTGGTCAACGCTTGGATCCATGTGACAGATACCATGCGAGGAAACGTCGGATTTAGTGTAGCCTTATTTGAAGAATTTCGTTAACTTGTAGGTGACAACCAATCACACTATGGACCAAGTTAACTCAAAGTGGCATGTTATGTTCAATGAGGTTTGCAAATTTCATCAAGTCTATAACGTGATGATGGCCAATGGTTACGGCTTAACGTAGGCGCAAGAGATTTCCCAGGCTAGTCATGAATACCATATTAGATTCAACTAAATTTTTGCTTACATCGCGCCTTGGTGGTCACTAAGAAACCATCCCCGTATGCTAGAACCACTTGTGCATCCGGATGCGAACTCTTACGGTTATTGGTGTTGATGATTAGTTTATTTCTCTGGTTTGCTTTAGTTTATTTCTCTTAAGTTTGTTTACATTTAATTAGTTAGTTTGTTTAAGTTTTACTTGTTAGTTAGTGTCTGTTTAATTATGTAGTTTATCCACGTTTAATTATCTACAATGTACGCTTTTTTTATTTTAATTATATATTTTGATATTTTTATTTATGTAAGTTTTATATAATTTTTTGTTTTTAGTATTTTTAATTCAAGTGATAGATTTATTTGTGTTAAAAAAAAAGAAAAAGAAAGAGGTTAACCGGTCTAAATGGCGTCACTAAATAGGGTAGGAGATGGTAGTAGATAGTATGTGACGTGGTGAAAGGAGATTGGTAGAACTTAGGGAAGGGGTTAAGTGCCCCCTCCCCCTAATATGAATTTCACAAGTTTTGATTCGGTCTAAACATGTTCTTGTAAGTTTCGTGCTAAATCCGCAAACACATTTAACTAAACGGGTTATGTTTGTATCAAAATATGTTTGTGGGTTTATGTCAACTCGTTTAACACTTTACTATTTTTTTACTTTTTTTTCTTTTTAAATGTGTTTTATTATGTTTAAATTTGACACTTTAAAAACTAGTCAGCACAGTTTAAACACAATTATTTAAAAAATAAATAGTAAATGTAATTTTAGAATTGCAAAGTATTAATATGCAAAAAAGTTATATAAAATATATTTTTTTTGTGTTCGTGTTCGTGTTAACAAGCTAATGCAAGTGTCATGTTCGGGTTCATATAAAATTTCTGGATTGGTGTTGAGTTCAATCAACCAACTCGTGAAGATGACCCATTTAGCAACCCTTGCTTTTTTTTGCTTCTTCGGGTATGCCCTAACTTAAGGTGATATGCGCCAAATGCAACATATAAATTGTATTAAATACGGTATAAAATCAACACATTTTAATACTAATATTGGAAAAAGTGTGTTTCTTGTGTACTTTTGATTTCAGGAATAAAAGAGCTTAAATAAACAAAAGAAAAAAATTAATGACAAAATCCAACATAAGTATCAAAGATGGAAGACAACGTACTATGCCAACCCACCAAGCTTCAACCCAAAGACAAAAACAACAAATCAGAAGTTTGGCACGGGCCGTGCCTCATTGGCATGGGGTCGTGCCCCTTCAAGACTCCAGATCAGAAGAAGACAAAAAAAAGCAGACAAGAGACACGGGGCCGTGTTCCTGTGGACAGGGCCGTGGTCAACTTCCAGATTCACGTGTCTTGGATAATACAACAAGTACAATGGCCACGGGGCCGTGCTGTTGACACACGGGGCCGTGTAGCAGGCTAATCTGACAACAGAATTAAATGAAGATAGAGAAACAGGAGGGCACAGGGCCGTGTGAGCGGTCTGTTTCCAACTATAAATAGGTGTGCTTGGTTTCATTCCAACTCATCCATTTGCAAACCACTTCTCATCAGAACTGCAACCACTCCACACCATAATATCACCATCATCCACCATATTCATCCATCTAGAGTGTGTGTAGTAGTCTCGGAATCCACGATTGATCGTAAGAGTTTTTGTCAAACAAAGGCCATGCTTGGCTAATCTCTTACATCACTTGCTTAAAAACAAGTTATTTATGTATTACTTTTGATTTCCTAGTTTTGTTAACTTTTTAATTGGTATGTATTAATGACTTTAATAACTAGTTTTTAATATTGAAAGTGAACTTTATTCTATCATCTTTCATGATTAATTGAATCATTCATTTGTGTCTTTATGGTCTATATAAAACACGTTAACTGCCTGGAAGGGGGTTAGAAGAGTGGTATGGGTAAGTTCTTGCCTCGTTTAGTATATAGATCCTGTGAGGACTTGATTCAAGCTTATTAGGCCTTCCTTTGAGGCAGATAGCATCATCGGGGGAATTAAGAACGATTTGAATCCCTTATAAATAAACTACTATTAAACTTTAAACTGGCCTTGCGGGACTGTATCCCTGCTGACTCAGACCAATATGGCTGAGGGTATTGTTGCCTCCAAAAGAGGGGATGCCACTATAACTAAGATAATCTCTTAAAAAACCCAAAGCGTGAAAATCATCAAAGATACGTAAATAATGAGTCGGAGCCAAGTGATTTTATTTGTCCATTTTTATCTTTTATTATTCTAGTTATTTCTTTATAAAAAATCTTTCCTAAGTAATTTGGAGTAGATTAGATGTCGACGATATTCCGGTATTTAAAGCTCTTTTGTCATTGGACGACCTCGGTATCTTACCATCACTATACTATGCCACGATGGGTGCACTTGCCCTAGTGTGAAATAGAGAGTGATAGTTATATATCGTGTTTTTATAAATTTAAAGCTTGAATAAACAAGTGAAAAGTACTTAAAATATATCTAAAATTTACACCCACCTCGCTCACGTCAAGTTTTTGGCGCCGTTGCCGGGGACACAAGGATTTTAAAAAGTTTAAAATCGGCGGCCTAATCATTTTATACTTTTTTAATTTTTCTTTTTAGGTTTTTCTTCTTTTTCTCAAAATTTTATTCTTTTTGCAGAAGCTACATGGGCCGTGTTTGATCGACACAGGCCATGTTAGTTTCCCTAGTGTTTCAAGGCTGTTTTCTGCCAGATAGAAGCTGCAGCACGGGGCCGTGTGGTGGTCACACGGGGCCGTGTCTCAAACAACAGTTTCTGAAAAACAATACCGTCTGATCCCAACGGGTAAACCATAATCTGGCTTTGGATGTTATTGATTATTTTTACCTACGCCACTCTTAAGGTGACTGGTGTCATTTATGTGGAGGAATGCATATAGATTTAGAATGTGCCATTCTAAAATTTAATCCCCACTACTTATACCAATCATTTTCCTGTGACGATCACCTTAAGATGTGCGGGAGTAAAAACAATAATAACCTCCATCCTCCTGAATTCTATCAAACCACTTCCCTAGGAGACAAAGTTTGGAAGAAGTGTGTCAAGTGGAAAAGAGGATTCTCCAAAAATTAAAAGAAATAGTATCCATGATGAAATCACGATATTCATCAAGGAATAAAAATAAAGGAGTACGATGGGGCCATGTTCAGGAATAAACAATACCAAGACCAACAAAACTACCCTAGACACTTGTGAAAACAAAGGCGATAGTCGTCCCTGTATCAACTTAATGACCGTCCCCTTTACAGTGTGTGAATTTCATACCGAAAGTTTGTACGAGAGTGAGTCGACTCACACATTCTTTAACAAGAGCCCATAAAAGGTAAATAATAGGAAGTTTCACCTTAAACTAGGATTATATCTTTCCAATAACCTCTTGCGTTTTCGTACTTCTTGTCGGAGCCTAAGGTATATCAGGCAATTCGGTGTTGCACCTACTAGTAAGGAACCCCCCGATAAAACGTGGTTCCTTAAAACTTTAGACTAAAATTCATAAAAACTCTAAGACACGGGGCAATGCTCATCCAACACGGGGCCATGTCCAATCTACTTCCATACATGAGCCGTGTCCGAAGAACACGGGGCCAATCTCCCCGTCTTTTTCAACACGGGGCCGTGTCAACCTCGACATGGTCGTGTCTCACTAATGGACAACATTCTCGGACTCATGCAGGTAACACAGGGCCATGCTTCCTAGACACGAGGCCGTGTCAACGTACTGTCACTTTCTATAAAGTCAATCATGAGAAGAATGTTTGGACCCATTCCAAAAAGACCAAGATCCTACCTGATCTTCACAAATATCTAAAAAGGTAGTTTCTTAAAAAAGGTTTCCTTAAACTTTCTTGTCTTTACCATTTTGGTCATTACTCCTTCTTCAACCTTCAAACCTCCATTGAAGCTTGAAGCTTCAATTGTTAGGTTAAAACCATGGTTTTTAGCTCCAATTTTTGCAAAACTACTATTATACACCAATGTTTCAGGTTTCTTACATTCAGAAAAGTAAAAATCAAACAGTTTTAAACTTTAAACAAAGGTTCTTGAGCTAAAACACCAGCACTATGGAAGCAACACGGGACCATGTGTCCCTTCTATAACTCTAAACCTTTAACGTTTTATCATGTTTAACTAGCATGTCGAGTCTGCAGAGTGGCACGTCCTCAACCAGTTCGAAGAACAACCGAAGAGGGATGAGACTGTCTCTAGAAGCCACTCTTGTCCAATACGTGTGCGCGTTGAGAGAATCCATCGAAGAAATGACTACGGTGGAGGAGGTCCTAGTCGACCGCGTGAACTACCTCACCTTATTAGTGCTGGAAGACAACTTTAGGGAGATCAACCTACTTCACCAAAGGTTGAACATTTTGGTGACGCCTCCAATGGAACCAATTTTGTCTCAAGAAGATCGGAACCTTACCAACGAGGTCATTCAATCCACCGGATGGAACGAGATACCACCGGAACCTGCAATCAATGCTTTCTTTGAGGTTACGATAAATCCCGCTCCCTTGCCCCAAAAGGAGGTCGATGAGGAACCCGTAATCTTCTTGCCATGGGAGATAGAGGAAATGCTTAACGATCTCTAAAGGAGCATTCCTGGAGAATAACTTAAATCCCTCATTTTCTGAAAGTTAGTTTCGGTTTTTTGTTAATCTTTTGTAGATTTATCTAGGGGAAAGCTAGTCAGTTCTAATAAACTCGTAGGGCGTCTACCAACTATCTATCTATCCTAGAACTTTAATCTTCTTTTATTTCTAGTGTAATGATGAACGGATCAAATGCAATGTGGTGTTTTAAAAATAAAATTGTGCGGAAATGAAGAAAAGGGCCAAAGGAACGTTGAAACAGCACCCCATGCACATAAACAGACACTTTCTGACACAAAATTTTCATAACGGTAAGCGCGGCACGGGGCCTGTTAAGTAAGCACACCCCGTGCCTCAAGTTTGCAGGAAAAATTTTGAATCTGCAACATTGACACGGGGCCGTGTCTCATGGGTACGCCCACGTGCCTGACTTTTGGAAAATTTTCGCTACTGACACTTTTTCACGGGGCCGTGTCTCATTGGCACGCCCCCGTGTCTGCCTTCTAAATTTTTCTCAGAAAAAAACTGTTACCGGCACTTGTGACACGAGGCCGTGCTTCCCTACCACACCCCGTGTCCAGTATCTGGTTTTATAAAAATTTGTTGCTTTTAACCCACATTTACACATTTAATCAGTTTTAACCAATTTTGGACACATTGAGGACAATGTGTAATTTAAGTGTGGGGGGTAAGCTTAAACCTTAAATTGTTTGTCCTAAAAACAAGCCTTACACAAAACTCTACTTGGAATCGCTAAAACACCCCAAATGTTTTTCAAAAACATTTTTTCTTTGTTTTGTCTTGTTTATAGTTTAAGTTAGAAACCAAGATCTAAAATTTTTAAGTTTTTATATAGTTTACAACCGATAGCGACGTGATAAAAAGAACCATACAAGAAATATATATAAAAATGGCATGGCAATTCTTTGTAAATTTGATTGTATACACATTTTCACACTTCTACCACTTTTCCCATAAAAATGTGAGCTTTGAACCTTTATCAAGCATTCAAATCTATATCTTTACTAGATGCTCAATTTCTTATCTTGTGTGAATAGCCGTATGGTCCTTATGAATCCAGAACTTGACAAGATAATACATTCTCGGTCCTTACCGACAAATCCAAATAAGAAAATGATGGAGGCATTAGGATTGTAAACCCTCTTTTTCATCTTGAACTTTATTTTCTCTTTATATCCCCACCATAAACAAAAACAACAAGAATATATTCCCCTAGTTAAACCCCTTTGAGCCTAAACCTTTCATTTCAAAACCCGCAAAATACCATTTTGCACAAACTACCCATCACCCAAAAACCAATTTTTCTCTTCACACCCCTTATTTTAGTAAAATGTGGTTCTTTTGAAAAATTATATAAAAAGAGGTGACTTAGTTTTATTCAAAAAAATCTCTCTTTTTAGCTACTTGAAATAAATAAGCAAAATAAAAATTTTATTGCTTATAAATATGTAGTTTATAACTAAGTCACAGATATAAATTTTCAAAAAGAAAACCGACATTTTACGTTTTTAGCCACTTTCAATAAAATTATCCTACCCCTAGCCAAAACCTACCACTATAAAAGTACTCTTGATATTTACTAAGAATTTGTTAAAAAAAGAGCAGGTATAATTGCTTGTCAAGCATATGGTAGGAGTAAGTTCCATACTAGTATCGAGCGTTTCACTTTTACATTTACGGCAGTGTGTTGAGTGATCACTTATGAGGTTTGTGAAATTGTATCAAATCCGGTATAAAATAAACCCATTTTAATACTAATACAGGAAAAAGTGCGTTTCTTTATATACTTTTGATTTTCAGGATTAAAAGAGCTTAAACGAACAAAAGGAAAAAATTAGCGACAAAATCCAGCAGAAGTATGAAAGACGGGAAGACAACTAACTATACCAACCCACCAAGCATCAAACCCAAAGACAAAAACAACAAATCAGAAGTTTGGCACGGGCTGTGCCTCGTCGGCATGGGGCCATGCCCCTTCAAGACTCCAGATCAGAAGAAGACAAAAGAAGCAGACAAGAGACACGAGGCCGTGGTCAAGTTCCAGATTCGCGTATCTAGGATAGTACAGCAAGTACGATGGTCACGGGGCCGTGCCGTTGACACACGGGGTCGTGTAACAAGCTGATCTAACAACAAAATTAAATGAAGGCAGAGAAGAAAGAGGGCACGGGGCTGTGTGAACGGTCTGTCCCTATCTATAAATAGGGGTGCTTGGTTTCATTCCAACTTATTCCTTGGTAAACCACTTCTCTCACACCTGGAACCACTCCACCACCGTAATATCACCATCATCCACCATATTCATTCATCATCCATCCTAGAGTGTGTGTAGTAGTCTCGGGATCCAAGATTGATCGTTAGAGTTTTTGTCAAACAAATGTCATGCTTGGCTAATCTCTTACATCACTTGGTGAAGATGAGTTATTTATTTATTACTTTTGATTTCCTAGCTTTGGTTAACTTTTTAATTGGATATGTATTAATGACTTTAATAACTAGTTTTTTATATTGAAAGTGAACTTTATTCTATCATCTTTCGTATTTCGTTGATTCAATCATTCGTATTTTTACGGTCTATATAAAGCACGTTAACTGCCTGAAAGGGGGTTAGAAGGGTGGTATTGTAACATCCGTCGAAAAACGGTTTTCCAAAACCCGCTTCGTTTATTAATCAAATATCCAGTTAAAATTTTTCGTTGCGTATTTATTGCTCAAATTAATTTTAAACGATACATAATTAATAAATATATTAGAGTTTAAAAACCATATTTTATAAATAATATTAAATAGTGAGAAAAAAAATAAAATGGGGACGCCGGGTTTCGAACCCGGGTCACCCACAAACTCAAACACACAACACACCGCTCCGCCACACGCCTTCTTTGTGAAAAATACTGAAACAAATAATACTTAAAATAAAACCCGAATTTAAAACCGGAGATCACCGCGCTCAGAACTCGCAATCACCGGAAAATCCGGCAATCCGCGACTTTGGCCAATTTCCTTTTGACCAAAACATGTTAACCGACTTTGACATCGGTTATAACCGATGTCTAACCGTCAATCTCGGTCATAACCGCCGGAAAACCCTTGACCGCGAATCAAGACCCAAAAACGGACCCAATTCACTCAGTTCTTCCCTATAAATACCCACTCAATCTTCCGGAAATCCTTTCGCTCAGAACCGCTCACTTTTTCGAAGCTTTAGCTCGTCGCCGGAGATATTCTGCATTCGCCGGACTTTCACCGGAAAACCGAGACTTACTTCAAATCGGTAAAATTCTCGACTCTTTTGTTTGCAATCCATTATTCGGCAAGTATTAACATAAATCGTTCAACCAGAATCTGTCTCAGTCAACGTAGCTGGGAATTCCTGCACTCACCGGAAAATCACTGAAATTCCAAAGTCTCACTGTCGATCGGTACAATCATCTAAACCCTCCTGATATCCCTTGTTTAGTAACTTAATTGCACAACACATTGATCAAAACTGTTAATCGATTCACTCAGTCGGAAGTCACCAATCAGAGCCGACGAATTTGGCCGGAAAATCTGAAGAAGACATTCTGTGATTGGTACATCTTATTCCTAAATTCCTTTCTTTTACTTCAATTCAATCAATCATAAGCGTAGTTGATAAATTAAACAAACAGTCAATTCACTGTTCGGTAATTCGATAAGCGAAGAAGATGAAGTTAAAACATGTATATAAGTATAATTAAAAACGGATATTCGAACGGGTTAGACACACAGTCCAGCGGTGGACTGTGTGCACAAACAATGCACACGTCCCGGGTACGAATCGCACACGTTACCGAATTTCAGAATTAAAACCAACATTTTTACAACTGAATCAGAACAAGTAATAGAATTTTTATAAGAGTAATATAATTCATAAGTTTAACAGATTTGACACACAGCCCAACTGGTTGGGCTGTGCGCACTCGAACCGAAGGACCCGAGTTCGACTCCGGGTCCCTACAACCGGTTCGGCCATATAAACCATTTTTAATAAAACCAAATAAATTTAAAAATTAATTAGTATATAAATATAATTAAAACAGAGAATATTTCGGGTTAGACACGTAGCTCAGTTGGTAGATCTGCGTGCACGTAAACGAGAGGTCCCGAGTTCGAATCTCACTCAGCGCATACAAACACACGGTCCGACCGGTCAACGGTCAACAGGGTCAAAAAGTCAGTATTTTTTTATTTCTTTTTATTAATTTATTTAATCAGAACATTATTTAAAAATACTTAAAAATAATATTTTTAAAGTTAGAAAATGTCCTTAAACTCACAAAAACAAATCTAGAATATCCCATTAAGATTAAGAATTAAAAGTATTAAACTCAAGTGTATCATGTGTCGTTTGATTCCTTATTATATTTAAACACTTGTGCATCCATCATATCCGTGATCAAATGTGTATCAAATGTGTATCAATTGTTGTGTGGATTATATGTAGTTTGGATTTATCATTTTCAGTGCACGCATATCATTAGGCCCATCAGTTCTCCGTTGGAGACGGGGTTGAGCATCAGGTGCCTCATACGATCGGCTCCGTTTGATTGAGCCTTGATCTCACATTCATCATCATTCATATCATATACTCATTCAAAGTGGTTTGTCTTTGTTATTTATATATGTTTGCTCACATGTGATTATTGCACAAATTTTCAATATTAAATAAAACAAGAAATTAATAACAATGTTTTATCAAGGTTCACTCGCCAACTTTTGTTGACCCAAAATATTCCCCGTTTTACACATGATACAGGTGATCCAGTTGAAGCAAGAAACACATAGGAAGGCCTAGAAGAATAAATCAGTTTAAGCTTTGGATTGTTTACATAGTTTCATTTCCTTGTAATTGTATGGATTTTGATTTGGATATTTAAGTTGTAATTTGAATTAAATAAATATGAAACATTTTAGTAAACATCATGAGCTTTGGTGATAACCCAATTATGCCCCGACTCTTATTCCGCTGCGGGTCGGGGTGTGACAGATTGGTATCAGAGCCATGACTATAGGGATATAGGATAGGTTATTAGACCCTTAGAGCCTATACTATAGTTGATTAAAATTTTAAATTGTTTATGCGTTACATACAAAATTCATGATGTTTATATGCTTTATGTTTATTGTTCACTCAATGTTATGCAAGCATGTTCATAAGTACATATTATTATACAATGCTCATCATGAATCATATCCTCATAACATATCATATCCATGAGAGCACACACCTCACAATTCCCATGATTTTTGCAATGATTTTTGTATTTTCAAATCACATCAAAGTGAGTTCTCATGACGGGCATGTAGTAACTGGAAGGGTACGAGTACCGATAGTCGGAACGTCCTGTCTAGGCTTGGCATTCGTATAAATCCAAAATAAAGGACCAGTTTGCCTACCTGGGGACTAACGATGAGAGTACGAAGGACCTATTAGGCCAAAGCATGCTATACCAAATGTCATGTGAGCTAACCCCACTTTGAGTTGTCATTGTGTCTACACCTGGACACCCTCCTACCATACATCTCGCAATCATATTTCATGGTTTTCATTCGGGTGATGCGAGTGTTAATCCGCCAACACCAATGTGAATCCTACTAAGCCCAATAGTCATGGGGGCCACATGACTATACAGGCGATGGTATGGGGGACATTGGAGGCCCAAACATGAGCAAACTCAAGACATCCTATGGATGTAGTTGCATTATTGTTAGTTATGTTATTTTCATTCTTTTAACGACACATGACACCTAGAAACTTCTTAAACTTACAATCTTCCTATGTATGTTCCTGTAGATGTCGGCTAGGCAACTACAGTAGAAAGTCAGGAAGATCCAATGAACGCTTGGCCACTCAAATTGCCAAACAAATGGCCGCGGTGCTTCCTGACATCGTGATTCAAGTTCAACAAGCTCTCACCGCAAATCCCATCAACCCTCCCAATCAAGAAGACCAGAGCGTCGCCAACCCTCACTCCAAAAAGTGCTCCTACAAACACTTCAAATCTTGCGATCCCCCAAAGTATGAAGGGACAGAAGGTGTTACTGCTCTCCTTCACTGGTTTGAAGAAATGGAAAACACCTTCCTCAATTGCGATTGTCCCGAGGATCGCAAGGTACGTTACGCAACTGGGAGACTATTTGGGGTAGCCCTTACCTGGTGGAACACAGAAAGGGTAAGCGAGGAGTCGAAGATGCCATGGCCTTAACATGGGAAGAGTTAAGGAAACTCATGACAAGGCGCTTCTGTCCAAGAAGCGAAATCAAAAGTTGGAAGATGAATTCCACTCGTTGAAACAAAAGGAGGGAGATCACACTTCCTACAACAAGAGATTTCTCGAATTGAACCAAATGATCCCCAACTTGTTCACCCCACTGTACCGCTTAGTCGAACACTACATTCGAGGCCTCCCCTCGAAAATCCAAGATTCGGTTTTAAGCACTTCGCCTGCAACACTTGAAGCCGCAATGGAATTAGCCACAGAACTCACCGAGAATTGCATCCGAAACGGCAAATTCAAGGATGAGAAAAAGAAAGCCCCCATTGAGGCCCAAACTCCAAACCATTCCATCTCCTCTTCGAAGTTTACTGGTAAGAGGAAGCGAAACAGCAGAAATTTTGCCGTCACACAAACAAACCCTCCTATCACTGCCGCACCAATTACCCAAATTGCTCCCTCAGCTGCACCATTTAAAAAGCCATACACCGGCCCATACCCAAAATGCAACCGTTGTCAATACCATCACCTCCCCGAAACTCCTTGCCAACATTGCACCAGCTGTGGCCGTGCGGGTCACACCATTCAAACTTGTCGCACATTTCAACGAATGAACCGCAATCAACCCCCAACCCAAACCCACCATCAGATAGTGGGTCAAGCCCAACAACCCTTACTCCTACCATCCGCACAACACATAGCCCAATCCTACTACCAACCCAACTACCCTATGATGCAACCCATGCGAGCTTGTTACAACTGTGGAGACCCAAACCACTTCAGGAACACTTGTCCACGCTTGGTTAACATCATCCATGCCCAAGCTCAAGCAAATCTGGTAAACCAAGCTAACCAAGCTTCTCCACTTGCTAGAGGAAGAGCTTTCAACATCAATGCCAACCAAGCTAGGGCTGACAACAACGTGGTTAACGGTACGTTTCTCATCAATGGTAGTTATACATCCATGTTATTCGATACTGGCGCGAATAAGAGTTTTGTGTCCTTAGAATTTGAACCTATCCTCAACCAAACTCGTGATAATCTCATGGAATCGCTAACGGTGGAAGTTGCTGACGGAAAGCCCGTTTCATTAAATTCTATTATACGAAATTGTACCCTCACTCTAAACGATCACGATTTTCCAGTTGACCTCATTCCTATGAAGTTGGGAAGTTTCGATATTATAATCGGTATGGACTGGCTCAGCCAGCATCACGCTGAAGTAGTATGCCGCGAAAAGTTCATTCGCATTCCTCTTGCAGACGGTCAGACCCTACGTATCTTTGGAGAAACCCCTTCGAAAGGACTCAAATTAATGTCCTGTCTTCAAGCCCGAAAATATCTCCGCAAGAACTATGTCGCATTCCTAACTCACGTCGTCAAAAAGGGAAACAAGGAGAAGAAACTCGAAGATATACCAGTTGTGAAAGAATTCCCACAAGTCTTTCCCGACGACATCTCAGGACTCCCTCCTGTGAGAGAAGTCGAATTCCGCATCGACCTTGTACCTGGCGCTACACCAGTCGCAAAATCTCCTTATAGGCTAGCCCCATCCGAAATGCAAGAGCTGGCCAATCAACTACAAGAACTGACTGACAAAGGATTCATACGTCCTAGCTCCTCGCCTTGGGGTGCACCTGTTCTTTTTGTGAAGAAGAAAGATGGAACGTTTCGCATGTGCATCGACTATAGAGAACTCAACAAGTTAACGGTTAAGAATCGCTATCCATTACCTCGCATCGATGACCTCCTAGACCAACTTCAAGGCGCCACCTGCTTTTTAAAAATCGACCTTCGTTCTGGTTATCATCAACTCAGAGTACATGAAGAAGACGTCCCAAAGACCGCCTTCCGAACCCGTTATGGTCATTACGAATTCATGGTCATGCCATTCGGTTTAACCAACGCCCCGCTGTCTTCATGGATCTAATGAATAGGGTATGCAAACCCTACCTCGACCGCTTTGTCATAGTCTTCATCGACGACATCCTCATCTACTCCAAGTCTAAATCCGATCATGAACGACACCTTCGACTCATCCTTACACTCTTAAGGACTGAAAAGCTCTACGCTAAGTTCTCAAAATGCGAATTCTGGTTAAGAGAAGTACAATTCCTTGAACATGTCGTCAATGACAAGGGAATACATGTCGATCCTTCAAAAATAAATGCAGTATAGGAATGGCAAGCGCCACGACCCCTACCGAAGTTAGGTCATTTCTTGGTTTGGCTGGTTACTATCGCCGCTTCATTGCCAATTTTTCCCGTATTGCTGTACCACTCACGGCTTTGACTCATAAAGGAAAACCCTTCATATGGGGACCTAAACAAGAAGAAGCCTTCCAAACTCTAAAGCAAAAACTTTGTGACGCACCTATCCTCACACTCCCTGAGGGTTGCGATGACTTTGTAGTATATTGCGACGCATCAGGGCAAGGGCTAGGCTGTGTATTAATGCAAAGAGGAAAAGTGATAGCCTATACTTCTAGGCAACTCAAGGTTCATGAAAAGAATTACACCACCCATGACCTGGAACTTGGAGCCGTTGTGTTCGCTCTCAAGATATGGAGACATTACCTCTACGGTACCAAGTGTGAAATATACACTGACCACAAAAGTCTCCAACATATCTTCAACCAAAAGGAGTAGAATATGAGGTAACGAAGATGGGTCGAACTTTTTAACGACTACGACTGTGAAATTCGGTATCATCCTGGCAAGGCAAATGTGGTGGCTGATGCACTCAGTCGAAAAGGTTTTGCGAACTCCATACATCTTCTATGTTCGCAAATCATAACCGACATCAAAGATCGAATCCGAGAAGCTCAACATGTTTCTGTAACCGAAAATGACGTACGCGATGAGCTGTCATGTGGAGCTGAACTCAAAATAGAAACCAAATCCGACAGTATTCTATACTATCTAAATCGCATATGGATTCCCGAACGCGATAACCTTCATGATTTCCATATGAATGAGGCGCACAAAACACGATACTCTGTACACCCAGGGGCCGACAAGATGTATCAAGACCTACGATACACCTACTGGTGGCCTGGCATGAAAAAGGATATCGCTGTTTTTGTTTCCAAGTGCCTTACCTGTTCCAAAGTAAAAGCTGAACATCAAAGACCTTCAGGACTCCTAGTCCAACCTGAAATACCTGTATGGAAGTGGGAAAACATAACCATGGACTTCATCACCGGGTTACCTCGCACCTCCAGTGGGTATGACACCATATGGGTAATCATTGATCGTCTCACAAAATCAGCTCACTTCATACCGATTCGCGAGGACTTCAAAATGAAAAGTTAGCTCGTATCTACATCAGCGAGATCGTAAGCCGTCATGGTGTACCTTTAAGCATCATTTCAGACCGTGATGGTCGTTTCACTTCGCGAACATGGCGAGCCGTACAAACCGCTTTGGGTACACGATTAGACCTCAGTACCGCTTTTCATCCTCAAACTGATGGACAATCTGAACGCACCATCCACACTCTTGAAGACATGCTTCGAGCATGTATCATAGACTTCAAGGGAAATTGGGACGCTCACCTACCATTGGTTGAATTTTCGTACAACAATAGTTATCATTCAAGTATCGGCATGGCTCCTTTCGAAGCGTTATATGGTCGTAAGTGCCGATCTCCAGTATGTTGGCACGAAATTGGGGAAGCACAAATCACCGGTCCAGAATTAATTCAAGAAACAACCGACAAGGTCATTCAAATTCGAAACAATCTTCTAGCGGCTCAAAGTCGTCAAAAGAGTTATGCAGACAAACGACGAAAGCCCTTGGAGTTTGGCATTGGTGATCAAGTACTTTTAAAGGTATCACCGTGGAAGGGAGTTATTCGTTTTGGCCAGAAGGGCAAGCTAGCACACGCTACGTAGGACCTTTCAAGATACTCGAAAGAGTAGGTCCTGTAGCATACAAGCTTGACCTACCAGAAGAGCTCAACAGAATTCATCCCACATTCCACGTATCAAACTTGAAGAAGTGCCTCGCCGATGAAAACCTCCATATTCCGCTAGAAGACATTCAGATCGATGAATCTATGCACTTCATTGAAAGACCAGTAGAAATCATGGACTTCGGAGAGAAGCGTTTAAGACGAAGTCGTATTCCAATTGTCAGGGTACATTGGGAGTCAAAACGAGGACCTGAGTTTACTTGGGAACGTGAAGACTCAATGCGCGAGAAATACCCGCATCTTTTTCCTGTTACCACTACTACTTAAATTTCGGGATGAAATTTCTAAAAGTAGGGGATACTGTAACATCCGTCGAAAAAATAGGTTTTCAAAACCCGCTTCGTTTATTAATCAAATATCCAGTTAAAATTTTTCGTTGCGTATTTATTGCTCAAATTAATTTAAACGATACATAATTAATAAATATATTAGAATTTAAAAACCATAATTTATAAATAATATTAAATAGTGAGAAAAAAATAAAATGGGGACGCCGGGTTTCGAACCCGGGTCACCCACAAACTCAAACACACAACACAACGCTCCGCCACACGCCTTCTTTGTGAAAAATACTGAAACAAATAATACTTAAAATAAAACCGAATTTAAAACCGGAGATCACCGCGCTCAGAACTCGCAATCACCGGAAAATCCGGCAATCCGCGACTTTGGCCAATTTCCTTTTGACCAAAACACGTTAACCGACTTTGACATCGGTTATAACCGATGTCTAACCGTCAATCTCGGTCATAACCGCCAGAAAACCCTTGACCGCGAATCAAGACCCAAAAACGGACCCAATTCACTCAGTTCTTCCCTATAAATACCCACTCAATCTTCCGGAAATCCTTTTGCTCAGAACCGCTCACTTTTTCGAAGCTTTAGCTCGTCGCCGGAGATATTCTGCATTCGCTGGACTTTCACCGGAAAACCGAGACTTACTTCAAATCGGTAAAATTCTCGACTCTTTTGTTTGCAATCCATTATTCGGCAAGTATTAACATAAATCGTTCAACCAGAATCTGTCTCAGACAACGTAGCCGGGAATTCCTGCACTCACCGAAAAATCACTGAAATTCCGAAGTCTCACTGTCGATCGGTACAATCATCTAAACCCTCCTGATATCCCTTGTTTAGTAACTTAATTGCACAACACATTGATCAAAACTGTTAATCGATTCACTCAGTCGGAAGTCACCAATTAGAGCCGACGAATTTGGCCGGAAAATCTGAAGAAGACACTCTGTGATTGGTACATCTTATTCCTAAATTCCTTTCTTTTACTTCAATTCAATCAATCATAAGCGTAGTTGATCAATTAAACAAACAGTCAATTCACTGTTTGGTAATTCGATAAGCGAAGAAGATGAGTTAAAACATGTATATAAGTATAATTAAAAACGGATATTCGAACGGGTTAGACACACAGTCCAGCGGTGGACTGTGTGCACAAACAATGCACACGTCCCGGGTTCGAATCGCACACGTTACCGAATTTCAGAATTAAAACCAACATTTTTACAACTGAATCAGAACAAGTAATAGAATTTTTATAAGAGTAATATAATTCATAAGTTTAACAGATTTGACACACAGCCCAACTGGTTGGGCTGTGCGCACTCGAACCGAAGGACCCGAGTTCGACTCCGGGTCCCTACAACCGGTTCGGCCATATAAACCATTTTTAATAAAACCAAATAAATTTAAAAATTAATTAGTATATAAATATAATTAAAACAGAGAATATTTCGGGTTAGACACGTAGCTCAGTTGGTAGATCTGCGTGCACGTAAACGAGAGGTCCCGAGTTCGAATCTCACTCAGCGCATACAAACACACGGTCCGACCGGTCAACGGTCAACAGGGTCAAAAAGTCAGTATTTTTTTATTTCTTTTTATTAATTTATTTAATCAGAACATTATTTAAAAATACTTAAAAATAATATTTTTAAAGTTAGAAAATGTCCTTAAACTCACAAAAACAAATCTAGAATATCCCATTAAGATTAAGAATTAAAAGTATTAAACTCAAATAAAATCCATTTATTTACCGAATCATTTCGTTACTATTTTAGGTTAGTTTTTCCCTCGTCGATCAAATCCTAAAATTCGTGCGCATCCAACGTCATCAAAGAACGCACCCAATGTGAGTGAATCTCTACTAATTCCCCGTTTTAATCATGTTTTGGGGTGTATCATGTGTCGTTTAATTCCTTATTATATTTAAATACTTGTGCATCCATCATATCCGTGATCAAATGTGTATCAATTGTTGTGTGGATTATATGTAGTTTGGATTTATCATTTTCAGTGCACGCATATCATTAGGCCCATAAGTTCACCGTGGGAGACGGGTTGAGCATCGGTGCCTCATACGATCGGCTCCGTTTGATTGAGCCTTGATCTCACATTCATCATCATTCATATCATATACTCATTCAAAGTGGTTTGTCTTTGTTATTTATATATGTTTGCTCACATGTGATTATTGCACAAATTTTCAATATTAAATAAAACAAGAAATTAATAACAATGTTTGTTGACCCAAAATATTCCTCGTTTTACACATGATACAGGTGATCCAGTTGAGACAAGAAACACATAGGAAGGCCTAGAAGAATAAATCAGTTTAAGCTTTGGATTGTTTACATAGTTTCATTTCCTTGTAACTGTATGGATTTTGATTTGAATATTTAAGTTGTAATTTGAATTAAATAAATATGAAACATTTTAGTAAACATCATGAGCTTTGGTGATAAGCCAATTATGCCCCGACTCTTATTCCGTTGCGGGTCGGGGTGTGACAGGTATGGGTAAAGTTCTTGCCTCGTTTAGTGTATAGATCCTTCAAAGACTTGGTTCAAGCTTATTAGGACTTCCTTTGAGGCAAATAGCATCAAATCGGGGGAAGTAAGAACGACTTGAATCACTTATAAATAAACTACTATTAAAACTTTAAACCGGCCTTGTAGGATTGTATCCCTGCTGACTCAGAGCAATATGGCTGAGGGTAGCGTTGCCTCCAAAAGAGGGACATGCCACATTTTGCATTAATAACTTACTTAATTAATCTTCAATATTCCGGCCTTGCGGGACTGTATCCCTGCTGACTCAGACCAATATGGCTGAGGGTATTGTCGCCTCCAAAAGAGGGGCATGCCACTATAACTAAGATAATCCTTTAAAAAACCCAAAGTGTGGAAATCATCACATGATATGTAAATAATGAGTCGGAGCCAAGTGAGTCCATCTTGTCTATTTTTATCTTTTATTATTCTAGTTATTTCTTTATCAAAAATCTTTCCGAAGAAATTTTAAGTAGATTAGACGTCGACGATATTTCGATACTAAAAGCTCTTGTGTTAGGTATCTTACCATCACTATACTATGCCAACGATAGGTACACTTGCACTAGTGTGAAGTAGAGAGTGATAGTTATATATCGTGTTTTTATAAATTTAAAACTTAAATAAACGAGTAAAAAGTATTTAAAATATATTTAAAATTTATACCCACCTTGCTCACGTGATATGGCATATATAATTTATAAAGGTTGAACAAAACTCTACATAAATCCAGGTTTCTCAAAAAAAAATAAAGTTATATGTATGTATAACTTTCTTTAAAAACTTACATAGAGTTTTTACATACTATTCTATAGCCATTGGATCACTTATAAATTCTACCATCAATTTGAGATGTGAAGCGGTATAAAGAGGGGGACCTTCCTTGCCAAAATATCCTTTTGAGTATAAATCATGCTAGTGGGATTCACCAACGCTATACGACAAATATCCCTTTGGATTGGTATACCGGCAACCAAAAAAGATATATCAAGAGAATATCCACACAATTTTAGATCCAATCAAAAACCAAAAAAAAGAATGCCGATACTGGTACCGATGCTTGTTGTTCGATGTTCGCCGCTGACACTACGATATTGAAAAAAATACTTTATTGCGAATCCAACTTTTTTTAACAAATTTCATAACGGCACATCAGAAAAACCATAAAAGCAAATGAATATGGTACCAACACCAACGTTATGCAGACGATATCGGTTCGGTTCCTTGCAATATAGAAAAAAAATCAATTATATTTGGATCGTTTGAATTAAACTTTAATTGAATTGTAGATAAATAAACCAATCACAATGGTATTTTCAGAATCATATAATATGTTATATTACTAAAGTAATGAAACAAGATAGAGAGGTCATTTTATATATAAAGTAAACTTCGAGGTAGCTTTTACAATACATACGTTTGTGTTTCAATAAATTTATATCTAGATGTAGATAAAATTAGCACGTCGTAACGATTTATTTGGAATTTTATAAAATATCATATCTTAAAAGTTATAAAAAAATTAAAAGTTCTTATAATAAAAAATTAAAAAAAATAAACTTACTGTTCACGGTCTTTCAACGGTCCCATTAATGGCACAAAAATTATCTATTGTGAGAGGAAATGAATTTCAGCCAACCTTTCTCCCCGTTCATTACCAGATTAGTGCTAAAGCCTTTTAGACCAAATTATTTTGAATTAAAGTTGATGAAATAATTCATAATGACCACATAGTGATCAATATGGAATCGATAACCCTTACATCCTTGTGTGTCCTTACAAATCTTGATCAAGATCTAGTAAGTGTTAGTTCCACGACTGATGATAATACAAATCATTTTATGTAGAACTTTCTCAATTAATGCCAAAAAACTTTGTTGCATTGCAACAAATATGATGACTACCTTCAGTTTTTTCGAGACGAGTCAAAGACTACTCCCACGGTCTTGACACCTTTGACAATGGCTATCGCGAATTTTGCCATAAGCCAATGGCGGGCGAACCATAAGGGGGTCAAGGGTCCATTGATCCTCCAACAAATTGTATTTATGTAAATCAAGCATCCAAGGTTGAAGGCTTTTATGTGGTTTGACCCTCGTATATTGGTGACAAAGATTAGTTAAAACGAGAAGAAGAAAAAAAGTTGGATAAAACATACCTGCTATATCCGCATATTTTCGTTCATTGTAAACATATATTTCGTTTCAAAACTTGTAATCATTGACGTTTTCGGATCAATAAAATTGCTTGGAATACTTGCATACTATTATTTTTAATTATTTTAAATGCTTAAATATACAAAAACATATTAATTACAAGACTTTTAGCTTAAAATAATAATAAAATGAAACTCAGCGGGTCAAACTGCACATTTTGCAAAGTTTATGAAATTAGGTCGTTATCACGACATGCGAAGGAGACTTAATGCTTTCGCGCGTGGCTCGAGTGAGCCCAATTTCAGACTTGATTGTTTTGATCGCAAATTTCACTGTTTTTAACCTTTTAATCTCTAAATTTAACTTATTTGACTAACTTTAACTATTTCCCTTAAACATTTACCCATATTTAACTATCGCAATTAGCTTAATACACAAGTATTTAATCACCAACCACGCATTAATTGCAACCCAACCACATTTGGGTGGTCAAACAGATTCAATTTGACCCGCCCATATCTCCCATCCTATTGCCTCACTCTATAAATTGAATGCATCACCTCATTCATTTCCTTTTTTCCTCTACACTTAAGCTTGATTATCCCATGTACTTCGCGTATTTTGCGAAATCTTCGCAGAAGGTTTGACTCAAGCTACTCACCTCATTTTCTTCACCTTTGAGTCTCTTCTTCTTGCAAGATGTTAGATTTAGTCAAGAGAACAAAACCCATAGTTAGGTTTTGGCTTACCCTATTGGAATAGTTCTATTTTTGCAAGAAGATGAGTTGGGTCTTGTATGAATACACGTTTATTTCCCCTTACCAAACCAAAGTGACAACCTAATCCAAATGTTGCCACTTTGTGTTAAGATTGGGTTGTGTAGGAGATCACGGGTTCAAACCCTCCCCACATTATGTTTATTTCTTTTTAATTCCATGTATAATCACAATTAATCAATTAAATACTTGGTAAAATCATGTAAATACTCAAAATTCATAAATATGGTGTTTTAGTAATCTTCACTTTGTTATTTGTGGGTTTTGAGTGTGTTTGATGGTTGACATTATGATGTTTTATGACTTTTTACACTTTCTAGAAAAATAGACTTTGTAGCCAACTTCCACCCTTATGCACATTATTTTTGTAACTGTAGTTTGACATCTTTCCATCTTTTATATAGATGTCATCTGGATGCTAGGTTACAAGTTGGTTTTGGTTGAACGGGTTGATCAACCCATCAATAGTCTTTTTGTCACTCTTTTTTATTGTTTTAAAATAACTAATAATGTATTACAATACCAATATATATTATTAAATAAAAACTATTTATGAGGTTGTATGCACTAAATTAGACTTTGATAGCTTCAACCCTTCAACAATCTTTCTTAGCTAATTTTAAACTAACTCATTTGAGATAAATTACAAACCAAATGGACCCAATGTAAATGGGTCAATATTCCACCTCTAGTTTCATCCATGAAGCAATTGATCAGTTTTGTTTTTTTTTCTTTATAATGTAGTTGGTGTTTTTGTTGCATGTGTGATTCTTTTTGTTAGAACTAATCTTGTTAATACTCAAAAGTTGATGGATTTAAATGGTTTATCTTTTCTGTGTATTTTATTTTAGTAGGAAGATTTAGGGTTTGTACTAATTTTACTTTATTTGGTTCTTTTATAGGAGTGAGCAACTTGTTCTCCAAGGGGGTTGTTCAGTATAAATAAGGATTACAATTTAGGGTTTATGTAACCTTAAATACTAATAAAATAGTTTTTTCTTGTTAAATGTATTATTTGATTATATTGAAGAAGACCTGGTTTTCAGCAATTGGTATCCGAGGAGTTTATCAATTTGGTAGGTTTGTCATCTGCAATGGAATAGGGGAATTAAAGGGAAGTAAAAAGGTTGTCGCTATCAAGAAGGCAAGTGCAGGAGGGTTTGTTGATCAAACGACAATAGCGGGTTGTAGTGATCGAGGTTGTGATCAACAACATCAAGACCGTAACAATCAAGGAGCAGTGATTGCAGGCTTGATCAAAGGAGAAAACCCAAGTTTGGTGTGGTTTTAGATCGGATCAACAACAAACATTAAAGGTAGTGAAGTAGTGGGTTTAATCATGGTGGAAGAGAAAGGATATTGCCTTGTTTGTGGTTGATGGTTCCAAGTGTTTAGCAAGTCATGGCTGTGATCCCAAAGGAGTAAAAAAACAAGAGGCACAGTGTCGTGTCTGCTCCAGCAACATGTTGATGCAAAGCGAAGACAAGAGACCGAGTATTAAGGTGTATGAACTTGGTCTTACTTGGTATTCAAGACTTAGGAGGAACTTGACACGATTTGGGGGTGATTGTTGGAACTAATCTTATCAATACTCAAAAGTTGGAGGATTTAAATGGTTTATTTATATTTGTATTTTATTTTAGTAGGAAGATTTAGGGTTTATACTTGTTTTACTTTAATTGGTTTCTTGAGTTTTTCTCCAACGGTTGTTCAGTATAGTAAAAATATAGATTATAGTTTAGAGTTTATGTAACCTTCAATTTTTATTAAAGAGTTTTTCTTGTTAAATCTATTGTTTGATTACATTGAAGAAGACCTGGTTTCCAACACTTTTCTTGGATTAATCAAAGGGCTTATTAAGGATTTGGAGGGAACTTAGAGGATGAGGCGCATGTTACAAGATGCATATTTCAATGGTGGTGGTAACCTGAGGACGGATTAATGGTTCGATCTTATTAGCACAAGTGATCCAGATTTAATGTCTCTTATCGTACATGTATCTTTGTAACAATCTTTATAAATGTAAAATGTTCTAATTTATCACTATATTTTAGAATATTTTAGTGCTTATTGAACTTATGCAGGAAAACTACATCAATTACCGGCCAAGTTCAACTAAGAAACCATGAATTTAATTGCACGTGATACTGATTCTATTGCAAACGTTTGATATAACCTATGTACAAATAAGAAGATACCAAAAGTCGCAGCTCTTTCCAAGTAGTGCTTTACAACAAACCGATTGGCAACTTCCCTCTGAACCCACATCCCCAACTTTGCACAAAAAGCAACCAGATTGGTCCTTACCACCACCTGATATCCGAGATGGGGTCAAGGAGTCCATGACTAGAGAGATTCCGGTGAGTGGTGACAAAACATGAGTGCACGCCTCCTGCCATGAAGCACATTGATTCCCTGAGGCTTTTCGTACACAAAAATCCATTCAATATGACAGAAAAGACCAAACCTTGCAAAGATTCAAATGAGTTCATCCGCAGTAAAAGAAGTCATGGAGATATCAAGATTCTCTTGTGATGAAACGGAATCACAATTTTCCTTGAAGCCAACTTTCAAAGTCAAAGTGCTTCCAAGGCTATCATTCGATAGTAAGCAAAACTCAAACTGGAATTCCATGAACGGGCCAAGAGGCGAGCGAGCTGGGACGTAATAAAAGACCGTCATCAGGTGTTGTGGCTCGGTTAAAGGGTCTGGATAGTTTAACAGACTCTGTTTGTGAAGTTGAGACTTTGAAGATTCAACAGGATTTCAGTGACCAACCGCTTTCAAATTATCCAAGGGTGCACTCAAGGATTAGACGAACTTTGCAGCAGTATGAAGGCAGTGAACGGGCCAGAAAACCTTCTGTTTATGGCAAGATGGAGAAAATGTTGAATGAACTCAAATTTTAAAACATCAGGGAAGGATCTCAGAGCACTTAAACAGATACTTAAAGCAATTCAAATGAACAAAACAGGGGTGAAGAACCAAGAGCAGTCTCCGGACATACAGAAGCTCGACCAACCATGTTCACCGACGGTCAAGGGGGGCAGTTCACCAAAGAGACGTTAACTCGTGAACCAGGGCCATAAAACCGGCCAACATGACTTCAGAACCTAAAATGTTAACAAGTCATCATGATGCTAACCATACGCGTCGAAAGCAGGTGAACAATAGAACTCCAACGAACATGAAGGCAACTGATAGGACGCCGAGCCCAAGGCAGCAAAAGCTAAAGAATGGTGTTGACAAGCAATGTTTTAACGGGCCATCATCTGATTCGAGCCAAATTAAAAAAGCAATCCAATTTGAAGACCAAACACCCAAGAATCAAGCCCATTAAACCAATGCAAAACAATGAGCAATGATTTAGGTGCAGTCCTGACTCGGTTCTTGATGCATTTTCATAGAAGACACACCATCTCCAATAAAGAATAAATGAAATGACAGTTTACGCGATGGTCAAACCGAATGGATGAACAATACAGAGGCAGAGCATGTGAAATTAGAAAACACAGCTCATGTCATTCCACAAACTAAATCATCAAACCTCATGGTTTAAACACTGGTATATCCATGCACAACCACAAATGAAGATCACATATACATTAGAGAGATATTATTAGCCTCGGGCTTTCTAAAAGATCTAGACTCTGCCATCAGGTAAGTCCAGCTTCATCCAACTAGCAACTTGATTAAAGCAGAATTGTTCCACCTTCTGGAGAACCCAGGATCAAAATCCAATGAGAAAATCAGAAGATAAATGAAATTTGATTCTGTAAACGAAATTCTTTTCAACAAACTAGTCAGTTTAAATAAAAAATCTGAATAGTGTTAGGCATAGAGCGTCTCATTTTCAAAGATTTGATTGATGAGGTGATCAATGTTGAGGTAGCAAGTCTGCAACATCGGCCAAGACATTGTAGGAGATTGTTTTCCATGTCGAACATTGAATGAATGTATCCACTGCTAATAAAATTGTAACATATGTTAATACAAACTAGAATGTTAGTTTAACTACTTTGTGTAAACAATAATTCAATTTATGGTAAGAGGCTCATTTTTATTATGTATACTTTCAGTTAGTTTGGTTATCAAATTATTTGGAAAGAAAGTTTGTTATCAAATAATATTCGAGCTTTAGGAGCCGCGCTCGAACATCCGCTAGCCTATATTTTTAGTTGAGCATTGTCTAAATTGATCTCCATTGTAACCAGGGGTGTGAATTTCAGACTCACAAATTCTCAAATTTTGATACAGTCTAAACATCTACTTGTTAGTTTCATATTGAATCCGCAAACGCGTTTAGCTAAACGGGTTGTGTTCGAATCAAAACGTGTTTGTGGGTTTGTGTCAACTTGTTCAACACTTTCTTTCTTTTTCTTTTTCTTTTCTTTTTTTTTTTTTACTTTTTTATGTTTTTTTAAATGTGTTTCATGTAAACTTAACTAATTGGTATTTGTTTATGTTTATATTTAGGAATAATGGATTTTAATAATCCCAACTATTAGCTGTTAGCCGGCAACGGTTCAACTTAAAAAATAACCAGTGGTGGTCTCATCTTTTCGCTTATTGTAAACTAGTGGACCTTTGGTAACAGAAAAGGAAAAGGGACAGAAAGAAATTAAGGTTGTTTTAATAAAGGTCTATTTGTTTACAATATGTTAAAAGGTGGGACCACTACTGTCTATTTTTTAAGTTAAGACCGTTGCCGACCAATGGTTAATAGTTAAAATTATTGAAATCCATTATTCCTTAAATTTATCATTTTAAAAATAAGTCGGCATAGTTTAACACAATTATTTAAAAATAAATAGTAAACGTAATTTTAGAATTACAAAATATTAATTATATGGAAAAATCGTTATATATATATATTCTGTTAAACGAATCGTGTTCATGTCGACTAGCTAATGCACGTGTCATGTTGTGTGCATATCAAATTTCTGAATTCATGTTGTGTTCAACAAACCAACCCGCAAAGATGGCCTATTTCACAGCCCTATCTTTTTAATTTTTTGTATCTTTGGTTATGACCTTCAAATTAAGACATATTTTATTTATAAAGGTTGACAAAATTCTATGTAAATCTAGGTATCCAAAGAGAATAACATTAAATGTATGTGGACTTTCTTTAAAAAGTTGGAGAGTTTTTAAACACTATTATGTAGCCATTGGATCACTTATAAATCTTACCATCACTTTGAGATGTGAAGCTGTATAAAGAGGAGGGGCCTCACTTGCCAAAAAAAATCTTTTGAAGTATAAATCATGCTAGTGGGATTCTCCAAACGCTACACAACAAGCTTTGTGTCAGTATCACTCTATACTGAGGTTTAGTATGCTAAGTACTAGCACTAAGTGTAGCAACCAGCGAAGATATGTCAAGAGAATATCCACACAACTCTATTTTTAACAAATTTTATAATGGCACGTCAAAAAATAACAATAAAAACCAATGAATACGTTACCAACACCAATTTTTTTGCGTGCGGTATCGATTTGGTTCCTCGCAACGTAGAAAAAAAATCAACTATATTTGGTTCATTTAAATTAAACTTTAATCAATTAATATATAAAAATAAACACATTGCAATAGTATTTTTAAAACTGTACAATATTTCATATTACTAAAGTAATAAACAAGATTGACAGTGTCACTTTGTTTATAAAGATAGCTTTGATAATACATACATTTGTGTTTCGATAAATTTATATCTAGGCATTGATAAAATTAGCATGTCGTAGGATATTTTTGAAATTTTATAAAATATCATATCTTAAAAGTTATAAAAAAATCTAAAAGTACTTATAATAATAAAGTAATAAAAAATTTTAAAAAATGAAATTCAGTGTTCATGGTTTTTCAACAGGGCCTATTAGCAGTACCAAAAATTAGCTTGTGCATATAGCTTTTGCTATCTCATTTTGTTTTGATGAGGCTTACTTAGTTTTCGTGTCTATGACTATGATAAGAATTCGAAAAAACGCTAATATGTGAATTCTCAAATAGTTTACACCATTATTATTTCCAATATAATAATGTAAATATCGGATTTCATACAATATTTCTTCTATTGTGACAAAATGAAGTTCAGCCAACCTTGTTTCTCGTTCATTACCAGATTTGTGCTAAATCCTTTTAGACCAAAAGATTTTGACATTAATGTAGATGAAGTAGTTAATACGGACCATCTGGTGATCATTTTCCACGACATCCTTATGTGCCCTTACAGATCTTATCAAGATCTAAAGCATGATGACCACCTTCAGTTTTTTCGTTGAAACAAGTCGAAGACTTTTGGTGCACAATGTCTATTGCCTACATCTAGGATATGTCGTTATTGTATATAGGGCTTAAACCTCAAATGTATAAATGCTATTGTTTATTTTATATGTTTTGTAGTAGACTCGTACGAGTGAAGTACATGATTCGTACGAGTGACACTCTGTCACTCATACGAGGCAGTTACTCGCACGAGTCATAGTCTCTGTTTCACACACTCCAGTGTGAGTCATGTCGACCTATAAATAGAGGAGTGTTGTATCAGAGCTAGACAATGTTAGTCCAGTTGGTACGGCGAAGCCCTGTTGAATTGTTTACTTGCCTTGTACTTTGCACGTCAATCAATGCCATCCTCACTAACAATGAATTCCGCCTCTGTTAGTTGAGTTAGGTCAGATCGGTTGCTCATCGGAAGAGCCGATCCCCCCTCACAAGTGGTATCAGAGCCTTGAGGTCTGATCTGCTGACAAACGTCAAGTATCTGCAGGCTACCAACTGTTTCAGATTCAGATTCACTGTTGCAGCTTTCTACTTCTACATGTTCCCAAACTGATCTCAAACTTGGACGAATTTACGGACAAAATGGACTAGGATTCTAGGAAATCACGTTAAAATACATTCTAATCAATCCTTAACAATTTTAGATAAAAAATCGGACTTAATCATGTCAAAATTGGTAAAATTCATCCGTTTGGAGACCTAAGTTGCTTCGTACGAGTAGAGAGACCACTCACACGAACAATTGTCCGTACGATTTAGACCATTCGTACGAACAAGTAATCAGAAGTTCTTAAAAATTTACAAGTTAAAATTTAAAATTGTGATTCGCACGAGCGCACGAGTTACACACTCGTATGAGCATCTCATTCGTACGAGCGAAAGTTTCATTCGTACGAGTTATGTCACACCCTGACCCGCAGCGGAAAAGGTGATCGGGGCACGATTGGGTTTTCATCAAAGCTCATGACATTTATTATAATGTTTCATATTTATTATTACAATTTTTAAAGAAGATCATACAATCAATTCATACTAGTACAACATGTTCTATACATCTTTCTAGTCTTCGTTATTTTTCTTCTAAGGCACTTTTCCTATGTTTTCCTTGCTTCATCCTGTCCACCTGTATCATGTGTAAAAATGGTTTTTGGATCAACAAAAAGTTGGCGAGTGAATCCTATGAAAAACATTTAAACAAGTTTATTGAATTGATTATAAAATAAAGTGCATAACCACATATGAGTAAATGTAGATATAAATTAATTCACAACACACATAATATTAAATATTGCACACACATACAACAATTGATTGTTTTGAGGCACGCGTTGTTCAACTCGTCTCCCACGAGAAACTGATGGGCCTAATGAATGAGTTTTGAGGCGCGCGTTGTTCTACGAACTGATGGGCCTAATGAATGAGTTTTGAGGCACGTGTTGTTCAACTCGTCTCCCACGAGGAACTGATGGGCCTAACAAATAATTTGCATACAATTTGACAATATGTAATACATCACAACAAACAATATTTACATCCTAAGTTTAGATCATAATATGGTATAGCACGAGTTTGAATAAGCGAATTAGTTTAAGCGACACATGATACACCTCAAAACATAAATAAAAAGGGGAATTTGTAAGAATTCACTCACCTTGGGTGAGTTTCTTGATGATGTTGAATGCGCACGAGTTTAGAGGATTGATCGACGAGGAATAACTAACCTAATTAATAACGAAAAGGTACGATAAATAAGTGGATTTTATTAACTATTTTAATAGGATTTTTGGATATATTTTTGTGAGTTTAAGGCTATTTTCTAACTTTAAAAACGTTATTTTTAAGTATTTTTAATTGATTTTAAAATTAAATAAATAAATAAAAATAATAAAAAAATGTTGACTTTTTGACTTTGACCGTTGACCGTGACTGTTGACCGTTGACCGGTTCGGTCGTGTATAAGTATGCGCTGGGTGAGACTCAAACCCGTGACCTCCCGTACGCGTGCACGCAGCTCTACCAACTGAGCTACGTGTCTAACCCGAAATATTTCTGTTTTTAATTATATTTATACACTATTTAATTTAATCCGAAAATCATTTATTTAAAAAGGATTTAATTGTATCGAACCGGTGCCGTCAACAGGTCTCGAACCCGGGACCTGTGGTTTAGTGTTGCACACAGTCCACCGCTGGACTGTGTGTCTAACCTGGTTAATATTCTGGTTTTTATTATACTTAACATCATTCTGTGAGTTATCCCGGTTCGGTTTTAAAAAGAGCATTTTCATTTAAGAGAGTGAGGTTGGGTCAGGGATCGAACTCGAGACGTGTGTTCATTGTGTGCACACAGTCCACCGCTGGACTGTGTGTCTAACCCATTTATTATACTGATTTTAATTAATCTTATACACTAGTTCGAATTCATCTTCTTCGTTCAAAACACAGACAACGGTTAATCAACCGTTTCTTGTTAAATTCAATTAACGAACATTATAACCAATTGTAATGCGATGAAATAGAGAGAGTTTTGGAACTGAATATACCGAACAGGTGTCTTTCTCAGAACTCCGGGAAGGATTCGTCGGCTCTGTTTTGTGAACTCCGTCTGTTCGGAATCAATTAACAGTTTTGATTGATTAGATGTGAAATTGAACTACTGAGCAACGATTATCAGAAGGTTTAGATGATCATACCGATTAACAGCGTGATTTCGGAAATTCCAGCGATTTTCTGGCGAGTACAGAATATCCGGCAACGTCGTCTGGGATTGATTCTGGGTGATGGATTGATGTTAGTAATCGTCTAACAATGGATTGAAACAGAAAGAGTCGAGGTATTTACCGTTTTGAGGTGAATCTCGTTTTTCCGGCGGAAGTCCGGTGATGGCAGAAAAGTTCCGGCGAGTGAAATTGCTTCGAGAACTGGTGCGATTTTGAGCGAAAAGACTACTAGAGGCTTGGGTGTGCATTTATAGGGAAGAATCAGTTGAATTGGGTCTGTTTCTAGTCTCGATTCATTGGTCAGCCTTTCTCCGGCGGTTATGACTGATGTCGCGGAACTGGATATCGGTTATAACCGATGTAGACGTTAATACGTATGTTATGTAAAAAGAAACTGACAATAATTGGCGAAGTCGTCGGGATTTCCGGCGACTGCGAATGGGCGCGTTTGACTGAATTTGATATCGAGTTTTGTTATATGAATTAATTGTTTCAATAAATCAACAAGTAACACAAGTGGCGGAGTGGTGGAATGTGTGTGTGTTAAGTGTTTGAAGTTTCATTCGGCTGACCCGGGTTCGAAACCCAGCATCAGCAATTTATTTTTATTTCATTATTTTTAATAAATTTTCAATTATAAATTTTAAATTCTAATATATTTATTAATTATGTATCGTATAAAATTAATTTGAGTATTAAATACGCAACGAAAATTTTAACTGGATGTTCGTTTAGTAAACGAAACGGGTTTGGTTAACTCGGTTTTTGACGGATGTTACAGTATCCCCTACTTTTAGAAATTTCGTCCCGAAATTTAAGTAGTGGCATGTTTGTCTCAAAAGGATAGTGTTTTAATTTAACAGTTACATACTTAGAAGGGAGTAAGAGTTTAAATTTGTTTGAGGCGGTAACGTTCCTTGTAAGGGTTGAGTCCCCTGCTACAGGAATCGCTTTTTGTTGCCTACGATAAAGAATATTTAGAAACAGAGTTGATTGACCCAGTATAATTTTATGCATAAGAGTTTTGATACGTTTGGAAAGATAAGGTTATATCCTAAAACAAAACTTCTACTACTAAAACCTACATGGAACTTCTCAATATTGTCTGACAATGCCTCTGATCCTTTGACAAGAATATTTATATATAGGAAGTACCAGCGGCGTATCCACCATATTCTTGTCAAATTTTTATTGGCTTTATCAGTAAATTATGATTAGTTCTATGTGACTCTAAACACAACAACCAAAACTTGAGTCTCAATTCTGAAAGTATACATGTTTGAATGATGACAGTACCTCTCTCGTTTGTTATAATGAAGAGGTTAGTCTATGTAGAAGTGAGACACAGCCCAACTTCTTTGAATGATGAGATTGAAATACGTTGAGATGAATGATGATATGAATGCTAAATCAGTGAGTATAAAACAAACTTCAACCAAGACATTACTAAATCCTACATGGAACTTCTCATAACCGCCTGACAATGCCTCTGATCCTTTGGCAAGAATACTTATATATAGGAAGTACCAGCGGCGTATCCACCATATTCTAGTCAAATTTTCATTGGCTTTATCCGTAAGTTATGATTAGTTCTATGTGACTCTAAAACATAAACAAACACAATCAACCAAAGCTTGAGTCTTAATTCGGATAGTATACATGTTTGAATGATGACAGTACCTCTCTCGTTGTTATGATGGAGAGGTTAGTCTATGTAGAAGTGAGACACAACCCAACTTCTTTAAATGATGAGACTGAGATATGTCGTGAAGTATGATGATATGAATGTTAAATCAACGAGTATAAAACAAAACTGAAATAGTAATTCGCATTAAGATTCTTGGATAAATTTCCAATTTATAATTGAGATACGTGAAAATTGAGATAACATAAAGGAAAAACATAAAAACTAAGCGGTTGGAGTTGAATCTTGATTTTTGGTGAAGAAGACTAGTTGGGTGGTTCATTTGGGCCGTCATTATCTTCAATAGGATTGGAGTTGATGTTGAAAACTCTTCCTCTTGCTGGTGGCCTAATGGTTGGGTTTTCTTGATTTGATTGGTTAACAGGGTTTGCTTGAGCTTGGGCGTTTATGATGTTAACTAATCGAGGGCACGTGTTTCTAAAATGGGTAGGGTCGCCACAATTAAAACAAGCTCGAACATAAGGAAACATGGGGTATTGGGATTGTTGATATGTTTGGATCATGTTTTGAGTAGGGGGTTTTGGTTTGAGAGGTGCGGCAAGCCTTGCTCAAATGACCATAGCGTCCACAATTCGCACATAGTCGACAAGGTAAGGTAGATGGATGGTGATAAAAACAGGTGTTACATTGAGGGTGAGGTCCAAGGTAAGGTTTCTTATTTGGGTATGTTGAGTTGGGTGCTACTTAAGTGATTGGGATAGCTTGGAGGGGTACGGCTTGTGAGGCTGGTTGATTGCGTTGGGTGACAGCGAAAAGTTGCCCATCTCGTTTTCTCTTAGAAATGGGTTGAGAAGGGGATTCGGTTTGGGTGGAGTTTGAGGTTTCAGTTGATGCTTTATCCTTCTTCTTCTCCTCCTTGAAGTCCTTATTCCGTATGCGGTTCTCGGTGAGCTCTGTAGCTAACTCCATTGCTGCTTCCAAAGTTGCAGGTGTGGTACTTATTACAAAGGCTTTTGAATTTTTGAAGGAAGACCTCGAATGTAGTGCTCGATCAAACGGTAAAGAGGAGTGAACAAGTTGGGAACCATTTGATTTAACTCGAGGAATCTCTTGTTGTATGTGGTGTGGTCGCCTTCCTTTTGTTTCAAAGAATAGAACTCATCCTCCAATTTCTTGATTTCGCTTCTTGGGCAAAACCGTCTTGTCATGATTTCCTTCAACTCTTCCTAAGTCAAAGTCATAGCATCTTCAACACCTCGTTTGGCCTTCTCTGTATTCCACCAGGTAAGTGCTATTCCAAGTAAACGACCGGTAGCATATCGCACTTTGCGATCATCGGGGCAATCGCAATTTAGAAATGTGTTTTCCATTTCTTCAAACCAATGGAGGAGAGCGGTGACACCTTCAGTCCCTTCGTATTTTGGAGGGTCGCAGGATTTGAAATGCTTGAAGGTGCATTTAGTGGTAATTGGGGGAGGGTTGACAACATCTTGATCTTCTTGATTGACGGGATTAGCGGTAAGGGCTTGTTGAACTTGAACTACAATGTTGGGTATTACGGCAGCCATTTGTTGAGCGATTTGGGCAGCCATGCGCTCACGGGCTTTTCCTGATCTCATCTTCCTACGAGCGGAATTAGAAGACATCTACAAGGAATACATATCAAGAGTATCAGTTGGATGTTTTAGGGATCATGTGTCGTATTTAGGAATGAACATTCATAAAAAAATAAATATAGAATAATAAATCTACTACATCCATAGGATGTCTTGGGCTTTGTTCGTAATTGGGCCTTGCATGCCGCCATACTTCACCTTCGTAATCATGTGGGCCCCCATGATTACCGGGTTTTTCATATGGTTCGCATGTGTTAGCCTGGTTACGTACACTAAAACCCGGAGAAAATCGAGAAATATGTATGTAACGTATGATATTCGGAATGTATCCAGGTATGGACACGGTGACACCTCAAAGTGGGGTTAGTTCGAACGACGTTTGGTGTGGCATGCTTTGGCCTAATAGGTCCTTCGTACTCTCATCGTTAGTCCCCAGGTAGGCAAACTGGTCCGTTATATTGGATTTATACGAATGCCAACCTAGACAGGACGTTCCGACTACCGGTACTTGTACCCTTACAGTTACTACATGCCCGTCGCAGAACTCACTCTGATGAGATTTGAAAAATGAAAAATGCGACAAAATCTTGAATAACGGAAGTATGAAGATGATTTGAATATTTGAACATTGAAATATGTATGATGAATGTGTATGTAATTATGTATGTTTGACTGTAAGTATAATTCACTATGTATCACAAAATGCAGTATCGGAAGTGTTTGCATGCATTTGTGTATGTAATAAATATGAAAGAAATAAACATCATGAGTTTGCATATAACCACATAAACAATTAAAATCTAATCAACTATAGTATAGGCTCTAAGGGTCTAATAACCTATCCTATATCCCTATAGTCAAAAGCTCTAATACCAATCTGTCACACCCCGACCCGCAGCGGAAAAGGTGATCGGGGCAAGATTGGGTTTTCATCAAAGCTCATGACATTTATTATAATGTTTCATATTTATTATTACAATTTTTAAAGAAGATCATACAATCAATTCATACTAGTACAACATGTTCTATACATCTTTCTAGTCTTCGTTATTTTTCTTCTAAGGCACTTTTCCTATGTTTTCCTTGCTTCATCCTGTCCACCTGTATCATGTGTAAAAATGGTTTTTGGATCAACAAAAAGTTGGCGAGTGAATCCTATGAAAAACATTTAAACAAGTTTATTGAATTGATTATAAAATAAAGTGCATAACCACATATGAGTAAATGTAGATGTAAATTAATTCACAATACACATAATATTAAATATTGCACACACATATAACAATTGATTGTTTTGAGGCATGCGATATTCAACTCGTCTCCCACGAGGAACTGATGGGCCTAATGAATGAGTTTTGAGGCGCACGTTGTTCTACGAACTGATGGGCCTAATGAATGAGTTTTGAGGCACGCGTTGTTCAACTCGTCTCCCACGAGGAACTGATGGGCCTAACAAATAATTTGCATACAATTTGACAATATGTAATACATCACAACAAACAATATTTACATCCTAAGTTTAGATCATAATATGGTATAGCACGAGTTTAAATAAGCGAATTAGTTTAAGCGACCCATGATACACCCCAAAACATAAATAAAAAGGGGAATTTGTAAGAATTCACTCACTTTGGGTGCGTTCTCTTGATGATGTTGAATGCGCACGAGTTTAGAGGATTGATCGACGAGTAATAACTAACCTAATTAATAACGAAAAGGTACGATAAATAAGTGGATTTTATTAACAATTTTAATAGGATTTTTTGATATATTTTTGTGAGTTTAAGGCTATTTTCTAACTGTAAAAACGTTATTTTTAAGTATTTTTAATTGATTTTAAAATTAAATAAATAAATAAAAATAATAAAAAAATGTTGACTTTTTGACTTTGACCGTTGACCGGTTCGGTCGTGTATAAGTATGCGCTGGGTGAGACTCGAACCCGTGACCTCCCGTACGCGTGCACGCAGCTCTACCAACTGAGCTACGTGTCTAACCCGAAATATTTCTGTTTTTAATTATATTTATACACTATTTAATTTAATCCGAAAATCATTTATTTAAAAAAGATTTAATTGTATCGAACCGGTGCCGTCAACAGGTCTCGAACCCGGGACCTGTGGTTTAGTGTTGCACACATTCCACCGTTGGACTGTGTGTCTAACCTGGTTAATATTCTGGTTTTTATTATACTTAACATCATTCTGCGAGTTATCCCGGTTCGGTTTTAAAAAGAGCATTTTCATTTAAGAGAGTGAGGTTGGGTCAGGGATCGAACTCGAGACGTGTGTTCATTGTGTGCACACAGTCCACCGCTGGACTGTGTGTCTAACCCGTTTATTATACTAATTTTAATTAATCTTATACACTAGTTCGAATTCATCTTCTTCGTTCAAAACACAGACAACGGTTAATCAACCGTTTCTTGTTAAATTCAATTAACGAACATTATAAGCGATTGTAATGCGATGAAATAGAGAGAGTTTTGGAATTGAATATACCGAACAGGTGTCTTTCTCAGAACTCCGGCAAGGATTCGTCGGCTCTGTTTTGTGAACTCCGTCTGTTCGGATCAATTAACAGTTTTGATTGATTAGATGTGAAATTGAACTACTGAGCAACGATTATCAGAAGGTTTAGATGATTTCGGAAATTCCAGCGATTTTCCGGCGAGTACAGAATATCCGGCAACGTCGTCTGGGATTGATTCTGGGTGATGGATTGATGTTAGTAATCGTCTAACAATGGATTGAAACAGAAAGAGTCGAGGTATTTACCGTTTTGAGGTGAATCTCGTTTTTCCGACGAAAGTCTGGTGATGGCAGAAAAGTTTCGGCGAGTGAAATTGCTTCGAGAACTGGTGCGATTTTGAGCGAAAAGACTACCAGAGGCTTGGGTGTGCATTTATAGGGAACAATCAAGTTGAATTGGGTCTGTTTCTAGTCTCGATTCATTAGTCAGCCTTTCTCCAGCGGTTATGACTGATGTCGCGGAACTGGACATCGGTTATAACCGATGTAGACGTTAATACGTATGTTATGTAAAAAGAAACCGACAATAATTGGCGAAGTCGTCGGGATTTCCGGCGACTGCGAAATGGGCGCGTTTGACTGAATTTGATATCGAGTTTTGTTATATGAATTAATTGTTTCAATAAATCAACAAGTAACACAAGTGGCGGAGTGGTGGAATGTGTGTGTGTTAAGTGTTTGAAGTTTCATCCGGTTGACCCGGGTTCGAAACCCGGCATCAGCAATTTATTTTTATTTCATTATTTTTAATAAATTTTCAATTATAAATTTTAAATTCTAATATATTTATTAATTATGTATCGTATAAAATTAATTTGAGTATTAAATACGCAACGAAAATTTTAACTGAATGTTCGGTTAATAAACGAAGCGGGTTTGGTTAACCCGGTTTTTGACGGATGTTACAAGTTACTTCCTTGTTCATACGAGTAGCTTGTTTGAATCACCTTGTCCGCACGAATTTCTGGGTCGTACGAACGGATCTTGGTCGCACGAACTGGTTTTGTTATCCGCACGAAGAAATTTTACATATTAATCAGTCTTTTCGGAAAGTGTGTTTCTAAATTTTTGTAGGAAAATGGCAGAAGAATTTTATAATGCATTTGCTACATCAGCAGTCACGATTACTGTAGCACAAAACATGAACCTCGAGAACGAAATGGGTATTGTGACGAAACCGCCAAAGTTAATGAACCTCGAAGACTTTGATAGTTGGAGCGAACGTTTCATGAACTGGGTTCAGGCAAATCATTTTACCTGTTGGTTTGCTATCGAAGAAAAATATCAATCACATGTTGGAGAGAACGGTCTCGAGAAGACATTGGCTCAACTTTCGGAATATAAAAGAGAAAAGTTTATCAGTGAGAAGAAAATGATGAACATTCTTCAAAAATCCATCAAGGAAGACATTCTGGAGCTGTTACAACATGATGATGACGCACAATCATTAGGGAACGCTCTTCGATTAAAGTTCCAGGGAAGTGCCCTATTGCGTAAAGGGAAGAGATCGTTGTTGAGTAAAGAATTTGATATCTTTACATTGATCAAAGGAGAGATGGTAAAGCAACTAATTGAAAGATATTGTCATCTGGTTGTGCAAATGAAGCGAATGGGAATCATCAAGACGAACGAAGAACTGGTTGATAAAATCGCCGATTCCTTACCGCAAGGCGTATGGTCTTCTTATTTATAATTTTGAAGAATGGAACTGAATATGGTAATCTTTCATTACCACGTTTCATTGAGAGATTGGAGGGACATGAGCTTGAAATGCAAAAGATGGTGAAGAACAAGAACGTCCAAGTGCAACAAGATATTAATCTTTATTTCAAGAATAGTTCTGCCGCTCAGATACAGTCTCCTAAGATCCAGACTCCCTTTAGCGCTTACAGTACACCGAGTTCACCGTCAAATCAAAACAGTGGCTTTCAATCATTTGCAACAATCAATCTGAAGGCATCTCAAAGCCCACAGTCGTCACATGGATCGAGCAATCCCCAGATCAACCAGAACAGTCAATCAAGTCCCACTCAAAGGGTACTTCAGTGCAATATCACTGTTGATTTCCAGAATGCACAAAACTTTGATGAGAAGACCGCCAAGCAGCATATGTCTCTATTAGCATCGGTCCTCGAATCTTATGATAGTCTTGTAGCAGGAAAGATTGGAAACTCAGAAATTACCCAAGTGGACTATGATCAGATTGATCCGGTAGAAATGGAGTTGATCGACATAAAATGGTGCATGGTATCTATTGTTCGACGCGCACAGCGCTTCATGGAAATCACCGGGAAAGATAACTTGGGTGGTTTGGATGGAATCTTGGATTCGATAAGTCCAAAGTTACTTGTTTTAAGTTCGGGAGAAGGGACATTTTAAACGTGAATGTCCGAACAGAGAAGTTCAGGGTAACCATAACCCCTTTGTCGATGACTACTACAAGGGAGCTATCTACCACCGTCCTCAACCAAGAACTCGAATGGTTCCAGTCGAAGATAGACAACCAGAAACCAAAGACAAAGCGCTTGTGGTGACTCAAGAAGACGGGGGCTTTAACTTGAACGAATACATTTCCAAGAATGAGAGTTTGGCGTTGGTTGCTGAGATAATCGAAGAACCTGAAGAAGAATCAGAGGCATCTTTTGATGAGGCTCCAGAAGATGATTATTACTATCACACATCATCAGAAGAGGAGGAACTTTTAAACAGTGCGTTTAAACACCTCCTGCCTAACGATATCTTGAAAACTTTTGCAGGGTACTTTGGACCAAGCCATCGATCATCTTGCGAAGAACAGAAGATGCCTGATGTTGAACATAAAGTTGATGAAAAGATGGAGAAGTTGATTGATGAGACCAGCAAGGCATGTATGGCAAACACAAATGAGGTACATGAGTCTAAATGTGAGCTTGTGGTAGAAAAATCATGTTTAAAATGTGCTGAGCCATGTAGTGAATGTGTTGCGAAAGACACACGATATAATGAGCTCAAAGGTTTAACATATAATTTGTCGAGTGATTACAAATCAACAAAAGTAGCATACGACAAATTAAGTAAATATGTTAAACAGTATGAAAAAGCACTCAGAGAAAATGACGGAACTCTTTCCATGCTCAAAGGGACAGTAATGGACAAGCAAATGGCCATTAATATTCACTTAAATACTATCGTTGAGCTGAAAAGTGAGCTTGAGAAGATAAGAATTGAATCTGAACGGGTTAACAAATTGTTAATAAGTTATTCCACAAGCTCTTATGTCATTGATCACATTCTACCTGAAATTGAAAACAAAGATGAATCTAAAAATGATGAAAACAAGAGTGTGAGTTACGATCGTGTTCCACCACCCATGTGGAATAGTTATGCTTCTAAAAAACCATCATGGGTGGAAAAGGCGCTTAATCTAAATTGAAAACTGAATAGTCAAACGAGCTACCGACGAACATCGACGTAACTACACAAAATCTGAAAATGAATGCGACCCTGAGGTGGTTAAAACAGTGGTCGAAAATGTTTTAAAAAATGAATCTGACAAGTCTGAATCTGATGTTGAAACATCGGAAGATAGTTTAAACAAAGATCCAAACATCATAGTTTATAAGATGAATGGATCTGATACACTATATTCGGATGAGGACTTTCTAACCCAGAACGTGAATCTGGATCGTGTCGATAAATTGTTCAAGCTTGTGGAGGTAAGTCATTCTGATTTGGATAAACACGACGTATCATTTTACTCTAAATCAAAATGTGTTAACAGACCCTACCAACATAAAAACAGAGATTATCTGAGAATAGGAGGGCGGGTTTGGGTTTCCAAAAGCGAAGAATGAACAACAAGTCCCAAAAGTTAAACTTTACTAAGAAAATCAATTTCATTTTTGGGACAAAAACAGAGAAAGAAAAAGAAATCGTCAGGACACAATCAAATGATGATTTTAAGAAAGAGAGAGAGAATAAAAAAAACCAGTTTTGGATTCCTCTATCCGTAAAGACAGTAGGACATGCTACAAATGTAAGAATGTCGGGCATATTGCATGATATTGCTCACAAGAATATCCAAAATCTGTTTCTAATTCTAAAAGGTTCACCAAGGATGAGAGACAAAAAACACCTATGGTTGCACCTAAGCAAATTTTGAAAAGAAATAACAAATCCTACAAAAATGTTAAACCAACAATTCAACAAAATTCTAAGTATGAATTGGTGAAACATCAACTAAATATCGTCAAATGGATTCAAAATTTTATGCTAAAAGGGCAAAATTGCAAACGCAAACATGGGTTGCAAAAGTCAAACCATCCAAGGTTGAACTAAAACCTTCTGTTCCATACAAAACCGAGCCTAAAAAGAATGATAAAAACAAAGTAGGTCCAAAATTTGATATTCCGAACCCACCCAAGACCAAGCATGCTTGGGTTACTTTGTTTAAATAGTATATTCTGCATGTGTGCAGGTGCATCCCCGCGATCGATAATGTCTAAATGGATAATGGATAGTGGAGCTTCCAGACACATGACAAGGATGCTTGCGTTGTTACACGACATCAAGGCCATCCGAGGAGGGTATGTAGGTTTTGCTGGAATACAAGGAGGAAGGATTGTCGGTGAAGAAATTCTCACGAATGGAGTTGTATCGTTTGATAAAGCGAACTACATTGCGGAACTTGAGAACAATCTACTCAGCATTTCGCAGATTTGTGACAAGAAATTCACGACGCACTTCAATGATAAAGAATGTTTGATCTTAAAGCCGCGATTCAAGATTCCGGAGGAATGGATTCTTATGTGTCACACCCCGACCCGCAGAGGAATAAGAGTCGGGGCATAATTGGGTTATCACCAAAGCTCATGATGTTTACTAAAATGTTTCATATTTATTAAATTCAAATTACAACTTAAATGTTCCAATCAAATCCATACAATTACAAGGAAAATGAAACTAAGTAAAACAATCCAAAGCTTAAACTGATTTATTCTTCTAAGCCTTCCTATGTGTTTCTTGCCTCAACTGGATCACCTGTATCATGTGTAAAACGGGGGATATTTTGGGTCAACAAAAGTTGGCGAGTGAACCTTGAGAAAACATTGTTATTTATTTTCTTATTGTATCTAATATTGAAAATTTGTGCAATAATCACATGTGAGCAAACGTATATATATAGCATAAACGCAAATCACATTGGATGAGTAAATGACATGAATGATGATGTATTTGAGATCAAGGCTCAATCAAACGGAGCCGATCGACTGACATGAATGATGATGTATGTGAGATCAAGGCTCAATCAAACGGAGCCGATCGAAAGAGGCACCTGATACTCAACCCGTATCCCACGGGAAGCTGATGGGCCTAATGAAATGCATGTACTGAAAATGATAACTTCAATCTAAACATAATTCACACAACAATTGATACATAATTGATACACATTTGATCACGGATATGATGGATGCACAAGTGATTTAAATATAATAAGGAATTAAGCGACACATGATACACCCCAAAATGTGATTAAAACGGGGAATTTGTAGAGATTCACTCACATTGGGTGCGTTCTTTGATGACGTTGGATGCGCACGAGTTTTGGGATTTGATCGACGAGGAAAACTAACCTAAAATAATAACGAAATGGTTTGGTAAATAAATGGATTTTTAGATTTATTTTTGTGAGTTTAAGGACATTTTCTAACTTTAAAAATATTATTTTTAAGTATTTTTAATTGATTTTTAAATTAAATAAATAAATAAAAAGAAATAAAAATTTTGACTTTTTGACCGTTGACTGGTCGGACTGTGGTTAATTGTGCGCTGAGTGAGGTTCGAACCCGGGACCTCTCGTACGCGTGCACGCAGCTCTACCAAGTGAGCTACGTGTCTAACCTGAAATATTCTCTGTTTTAATTATATTTATATATTAATTAAGTTTAATTTTATTTGGTTTTTATTAAAAAAGATTTATATGGCCGAACCGGTGCAGGGATCCGGAGTCGAACTCGGGTCCTTCGGTTCGTATGCGCACAGCCCAACCAGTTGGGCTGTGTGTCTAATCTGATTAACTCACGGATTATATTTCTCTTATAAGCATACTGTGACATGTTCTGATTCAGTTCTAAAAATATTGGTTTTATTTCTGAAAGTCGGTATGTTGTGCGATTCGAACTCGTGACGTGTGTGTTGTTTGCGCACACAGTCCACCGCTGGATTGTGTGTCTAACCCGTTGGTTATGTGATTTTAATTATACTTATACTTATTCTCGACTTCGTCTTCTTCGTTTACAAACAACCAGATCAGAGAGTTCCGACTGTTTTGTTTAATTCGATTATCAAAACTTATAATTAGTTGAAATGTAATAGTTAACGAGATTAAAGAACAGAATGTACCAAAACAGTGCGTTTAATTCAGATTTCCGGCAGGAGTCGTCGGCTCTGATTTGTGACTCTCGGCTGAGTGAAATGTTTGACAGTTTAGTTTCTTGTGTTATGAAATTAAGTTACTGAGTAAGAGATTGCAAGAGTTTTTAGATGATTATACCGATCGACAGTGAGACTTTGATGTTTCAGTGGAATTCCGGTGAGTGTGAGATTTCCCGGCAGCGTAGTCTGGGACAGACTCTGGTTGAAGGATTGAAGTTAATATATGTCTAATAATGGATTACAACCAAAAGAGTCGAGAATTTTACCGATTTGAAGTAAGTCTCGGTTTTCCGGTGAAAGTCCGGCGACTGTAAAATATCTCCGGCGAGTGCTAAAGCTTTGAGAGTTTGTGCGATTTTGAGCGAAAAGATTACCAGAGGTTTGGGTGGGTATTTATAGGGAAGAAACATCATGTATTTAGTCCGAATTTGGTCTTAATTCGTGGTCAAGGTTTCTCCGGCGGTTATGACTAAAATCAAGGGTCAGACATCGGTTATAACCGATGTCTTAGTCGGTTAGCGTGTTTTGGTCAAAAGGAAATTGGCCAAAGTCGCGGATTGCCGGATTTCCCGGTGACTGCGAGTTCTGAGCGCGGTGACACTCCGATTTTGAATTCGGATTTCATCTTATGTATTATTTGTTTCGTAATATACACAAAGATGGCAAGTGGCGGAGTGGTATGTTGTGTGCTTGTTAAAGCGGCTGACCCGGGTTCGAAACCCGGCAGCCTTATTTATTTTTTATTCACTTATTTTTTTTGTTTTTATTAATTATGTTTTAAAATTCTAACAATGTTTATTAGTTATGTATCGTTTAAAATTAATATGAACATTAAATACGCAACGAAAATTATAACTGAAATATTCGATTAATAAACGAAGCGGGTTTTGGAAACCCGTTTTTCGACGGATGTTACATTATGCGTGCTCCGCGAGAGAATGATTTGCATGTTCTCGATATGAGTGTCGCATCTACAACATCGAAGAGAGTTCAATGCTTTGTGTCAAAAGCTACCGAGAAAGAGTCTATTCTATGGCATCAGAAGATGGGGCAGATTCATCTGCGAAAGATGAATTATCTAGTGCATAACGACCTAGTGGAGGGTGTTAATTTAAGAATTTTCAATTATCTGATGATTGTCTGAGCTGTAAAAGGGGAAACAGCACAAGAAATCACACCCAAGAAAGCTATTGAATTCTATCAAGCTACCACTAGAGAGGCTACATATGGATCTTTTCGAACCAGTGAACATCAAAAGTATTTTTGGTGATCTATATTGCCTAGTCGTTACAGATGATTTCGCATAATTCTCATGGGTTTTCTTTCTGGAGAGCAAAGATGAAACATTCGAAACTCTAATGATTCTCTTCAGAAAACTCGAAAACCTATATCACTTGCCAATCAAGAGAATCCGAAGTGACAATGGAACGAAATTCAAGAACAAGAGGATGCTCGAATTCTGCAATGAAAAGGGGATTCTTCACGAATTCAGCGCTCCCTATATTCCTCAACAAAATGGAGTAGCTGAACGTAAGAATCGCACACTGATCGAGACTGCCAGAACCATGCTCACCGATTTGAAATTGCCAATCAGTTTTTGGAGTGAAGCAGTCGCGTCAGTGTGTTATACCTTGAATCGTGTGTTAACAATCAAGCCTCACAATAAGACGTGTTTCGAGTTACTAAATCAGCGAAAGCCCAACCTTGCATTTTTGGAGCCTTTTGGATCACCGTGTACCGCATTGGACCCGGATGGTAAATTTGGAGCCAAATCCTTGGAAGGATTTTTCGTCGGTTATGCTACTCCTCATAAACGCGTTTTCTTGCCGAGTCTGAACCAGGTTATTCTTGCGCAACATGTTGATTGTCAAAGATATACTACACCAATGCAGAAACCTGGGATCCATGGTTGTTTAACTACGAGGGTTTGTGGGATTCTTTCGACCTGCCAGATGTGCCATCAGAAGAAGAACTTGTTATGCTCTTTCAACAGCATCAAATATCAAATCAAGAACAAGTTTCTAGACAGTTGGTGATTTCCACGTCACTTCCTGTCAACACATCTGATGTAGGTCCGAGCTCTACTCGTCAAGAATCTGTAACTGCACCTATTGTCAACACTGCTGAATCATCTACCCAGCAACAGCCAAATGCTGACTCTGATCGGGAACCGACTTTCGATGATGGAGGATCTAGTTCCGATGAAAGATCTCAGCAGATTGAAAGCTTCTTGTATACTCAAGCTGATCAATCAAACGTCAGGAATGAAGCTTCATCGGCTGTACCAGTCGTTGATGAAGTTCTCACAAATTTGCAATCTCAAGTAGATGTTCCAAGTGAAGTGATGTCGAGGACGCTTTCTTATCATCCTTCGGAGAATATTACAGGCAGCTTACAAACAGGAGTGCAAACTCGCAATCAGATCAACAAGGATCTAAGCTGTTTTTATACTCGTATTGCTCCACTACAAACCATACTTTCTAATAGCTGTTTTATTTCTCAGGTAGACGCAATGCAGGAGGAATTACCTCAATTCCAGAAGTTGGGAGTCTGGAAGCTTGTTAACCTACCAGATCATCACAAAAAGATAAACACTCGATGAGTCTTCAAGTGCAAACGTGATGATAGAGGTATCGTGGTCCTCAACAAAGCTCGACCCGTGGTACAAGGTTCTCATCAGCAAGAAGGGATAGATTATACTGAAGTCTATGCCCCGGTCACCCGTCTTGAAGCGATCCGCATATTCTTGGCCTTTGCTTCTTGGAAAGGTTTCAAGGTGTACCAGTTGGATGTCAAATCTGCTTTCCAGTATGGAAAAGTCAAAGAGGAGGTGTATGTCGGCCAACCACCGGGGTTCGTCGATCCAGTACACAAAGACAAAGTCTATCTTCTGAACAAAGCCTATATGGTCTACATCAAGCCCCGAGAGCTTGGTATGAAATGCTGTCACGACATCTTCTGGACAACGGCTTTATTAGAGGAACTGTAGATTCTATCCTCTTTACTAAGGAAGTGGATGGGCATTTGATCATCGTACAGATATATGTGGATGAAATCATCTTCGGATCGACAAATGACAAGCTGTGTAAAGACTTTGAAGAAGTCATGAAGCGCAAATTTGAGATGAGCGCGATGGGGGAGATGAAGTTCTTTTTAGGACTTAAGGTCGATCAGTTTCCTGATGGTAGCTTCATCCATCAGACGAAGTATGTTCATGACATGTTGGAGAAATTCGATACGACAGGAGCTAAATCAGCATCAACCCCATTAGCTCCTAATCACGACATTTGTCCAGATCTTAACGGAGTCAAAGTTGACGAGACACTATACCGCTCCATGATCGGATCGTTGATGTATCTAACTGCTTCTCGACCAGATATCATGCATCCAACATGCATGTGCGCCCGTTATCAGTCCAATCCAAGAGATTCACACTTGCTTGCCGTCAAACGTATCATGAGATATTTGAAGGGATTTCCAAGCACCGGTTTGTGGTACCCTAGACACGAAGACTTCAATCTTGCGGGTTACTCGAATTCTGATTTTGGTTGCTGCAAACTTAACGCCAAATCTACAACGGCTGGTAGCCAGTTCTTCGGAACCCGTTTGGTAACATGACGATGCAAGAAACAGACCACGGTCGCTCTCTCTACTTGTGAAGTTGAATACGTTTTGGCATCTAGCTGTTATTTCCAGATACTCTGGATTCAACAGCAGATGAGAAACTTCGGACCGCAATTTCTTGATACGCCTATATATATAGATAACCAGGCTGCGATTGATATCACTAAAAACTCATGTCAACACTCACGTACTAAACATATTGAGATTCGACACCACTTTATCCGTGACTGCTACAAGAAAAAGTTGTTTAGAATTGAAAAAATCCATACTGATGACCAAAAAGCAGATTTTTATACCAAAGCCTTTGATCGTACAAGATTTAAAAATCTTTTAAAATTAAATGAGGTTGAGTTTGAGGATAATGACGACTTGACGTAAATTCTCATCAGTTTGACATGTTTTCTTCTGTACATTGGGGAGAAAGTTTGTTGGGGAAAATACCAAAACATTCTAAAATTCAAAAAGAGTTTTTTTGAAACTTTCACAGTATGCTAAAGATATGGAATGATAAAACAAGTTTTTAAACAGTCTTACTGAGGATGTGTCAGTAAGCTTCACTCGTTCAGTAAATTGTTTTCAAGATATAAACCTTAAAGAAAAACTGAATAACTTGTGGGTTAACATCTCTCGGATATATGGACTTAGTACTCCGGAATTTCGTTTGAGAGAATGACAGATTATGCGATACTAGGTCTTTATATTTAATTGATATCTGGGGTATTCATCCGAGTTCTTCTGCTTTTGCGTCATCAATGGTCTAGAACTTGTATAATACTTTACACATTATTCGCCCATTCATGCTGCATAAAAAATGAATATGTCATAAATATTTACGACATCTACAGTTCAAAAGATTCCTTTAAGGAACACCACCTAAAGACAAGCCATCATCTCTTTGTCTGTATGGAAATACTAACCTGAGCTCTCAAGGTCTCGCAATTCACCCCTTTACAGATATCAATGGATATATTCACCTGTGAAATGAAATTTGAGAATCTCGATGCGGGAGATATTCTGAGGTGGGAAACACAATTATTTTGTGTTCCTAAAATTACCTAACATATCTTGAAACAGTTGAGAAACAAGAAGAAGTTTAAATGGACAAGTATATTGGCAATCTAGGTAAATCAGTTTAAGAACTTAATGATTCTTACCAAGATCAACGGTACTGGTGATTGTTTAAATACTTGATATGATTCTCTTAACACAAAGCTCACAAAAATATGTATCTAAATATTCTTTTTCTTGGTATTTCTTTTCGATAAAATCCTAAAACCCGAAAATATTTCAATTTCCTTAGCTTTTTAGTTTATGTTTTAGTCTACCGATGATGAAAACATGATAGTTGAAGTCATGGCGACGTCTTGCTGAGGGAAATCTGAAAACCACGGGTTGGGAGCTAATCTTGAAACAAAAAATTTACCTGAACGTCAACAAAGTTCATTAATTTGAAACTTTACAACTTAAAATAAATCTGTTTTGGTCAAACATGGTCAACCAAGATCATTAACTTGGACTTGGTAGGTAAATCAGATAACTAAGGTCATTAACTTGGACTTGGTTAACTGAGTGGGTTTTAAACAGATTAAAATTTCGTAAGTCATAAAAGTTCAAAAAATTTAACAAGTATCAAATTGATTCGTACGAGTATCACTAACTCGTACGAATGACATTTGGTGTTCATTCGCACAAGCCATTGGTTCGTACGAGCAACTGAATTAGTATAAAAGGCTTCCTCATTCGCACGAACCAACTTTATGTCATTGTGCTACTGAGAGAGAATTTTGTGCGAACCAGTTCTATACTTCGATTTTTCTTGACATACACCGTGTACCAATACATTGGGGAGGTCGATTCGCACACCTCTTTCGATGGGAAAGGTACTAAAAACATAGATTTAGGGAAATTGGACCGGTAAAATTTAAAATTGAACTTAAAAATGTTAATATCAGCCCCAATAGCCTATAAATCAACCTTCAATTTGTTAAAATCAACATGTTTTGAGTTTGGTTTAAACTTGGTATTATTTGGAACGGTTCACAACTCGTATGAATGAGTCCCTCGTACGAGCCAAGATTTCTAAAAAGTTATATCCTTTTCACTCGTACGAGTGAGTATTCGTACGAGTAGAATCCTTAAAAGTTGAATGATAAAATTTGTTAAGTGTTGTTGACTCGTACGAAAGCAAGTTTGGTAAAATCTTTGAAAATTGTCCAAGTCTTTAGTCACCCGTACGAAGTAGTGACTCGTACGAGTGATGATTTGATCAAACTTGAAAAATTCTCTAAGTGTTGATTCGTACAAAGGTTTAAGTCGTACGAATGACCTGTAAGTTGAAATTTTTGAAAATTTTCTAACGGTTTGAACTCTCTATGTGTGCAGGTCAAGAAAATTTCTTTCTCTCCATTCCACGACATATGTTGTCTGCTTGATGAATCTATTCCGGAGATTGCTGCTTACCGAGACGTGTTAGATTTTTTGAGCAGAATCCCGATTACCGAAGCTCTCACTAATCTCCACACTGCATATAGATCTCACGTAGAGTATTTTTGGAACGCAACAGAGTTTAAGTCTGAAGAGAATGCCATAGTTTCAGCGGTTAGGATTAGTGATGAGGATATACAGGTTCAGATTACGGAGATTCAATCAGGAAGGTTTTGGATTTTAAAGACAATGAAGACGATCCGACAGGATTTTCAGAGTATATGGTGAAGGGTTGCTTTTACCTCATGGGTTACACCGGATTCGTGAATGCCGCTCCTTTCAAGAAGGGTAACCTAGGTGGCCGTTTCAAAATATCGCTCACGTTGTTATTCACGCTTTGAGTCACCGTAAAGGAGGGTTTAATGATTTGGTTGACTACCAAATGTGCATGATTACTGCGCTGGTTCTGAATCCTCCATATAACTTCTCAAAGATTATATTCACGCAGATGGTGCAGAATATACAGAGGGAAAAGTTTCTGCATGTACCCATGGTTTGTACAGATGTTGCTAGATCACTGCATCCGAACTTGAAGAAGAAGAAGAAAAAGACGACGTGTTAAAGCTGGAACACATGGATGTCTCGACTCTTAAGAAGATGAATTTGCATCTTAAGACATTCCCAAATGCCAAATCAGTTTTTGGAGCTATTGTTGACAAAGATTATATTGCTCCGGCACCAGGAAAGTGGAGGAAGGAAGAGAGTGGTGACGAGAATGAGGAGTTGACTGCGCTAGACGGTTTTGTTGCAAAGTGTAGTTCTTGGTTTGTCAAAGATGGAGTTAAGAGAAAGGCTACAGCTACATCTTCTACATCGACTCCTCAAAAGAAAAAGCAAGCAGCCAAAAGTTCTGGATTGAGAGATGAACCAGATATTGAAGAAAATATTGAAGATATTGCTGCTGACATTAAGAGGCAAGCTTTTGGTGGAGATAAAGTGAATGAAGAGTTTCATCTTCCAGCACTAATTCTAAAGATAGAAGAGCTGGTGAAAGAAAGAGGGCTAAAAAGATAGAAGCCAAGCGTCTGGCCGAGAAAAAGAGAAAAGCTGAAGAGAAAAAGCGCAAAGCGGCAGGAAAGAACGACACAACATATATACCTTCGGATTCGGATACTGACACTCCTGCTCGTAAGCCGGCAAAGAAAAAGACACGACGTCTCAAACGCCAAGCGGCTAGAGGCACTGAGTCTCCTAAAGTCAAATCTAAAGAGACAGTGCAAGAGAAGACGGTCGAAGAAGAGGTTGTTGAACCAACTACACAGATTCCACCACCATCACCATCACAACTGACACCTTAGCCGCCACCACAACCGGCACCGCAGCAGCCGCCGTAAACTTCGCAGTCCCAACCTCACTTTGATTTTGACTTTGATTTTGGGATATTCCAGGGGGCGAAGAATTTACTGCAGACATGTTTAATGACCCGCGCGTTGAAGAACTACAGAAACAGGTCATGTTAAACACTGTCAAAATTGCAGAGTTACAGGAGCAGCTTAATACTTTAAAGAAGACAAACAGCAACTAGAAGCTATGCTCGCCAATATTATGTCAGAGAATGAGCATTTACGAATCTGAATGGCTGAATACAAGGAGGAAAGGCTCAGAAGTGATAGAAGAATGAATCTTTTTGAGAAGATATTGACGAAAAAGATGGAATTGCTGCAGAGATAGATGAAATTGAATGAGCTGAGGCCAGAGAACGTGTAGCTGAACGGAAGGTCTTGCTAAAGAACTATCAGATGCGCAAGGCAAAGGCAAAGCAAAAGTGGTTGAGGATCCCATGAACGTCACAACTGTGCAAGAAGCTGAATCTGAGCCAGTTATTATTTCTTTATGGTTTAGTGTGAAAGCCTATGGATGTGGATATTGACATGACAGATCTATCTGCGTGACATCGAGAATGGCTTTGAAAAAGACGACAGAGAAAGAGATGAGGCAGCAGTTGAAGAATTTGATGAAGATGCTGAGAAAGAGGATGAAGATTTAGATGATGTATTATCTGGTGATTCTGATTCTGATATAGTGATGATGATGATGTAGGTGGTGCGGGTATTTGTGTAACCGAATCTGGTTTAAATTAAGAGATCGATTATTCTGTGTATCTAGACGATTCATGTGAATCAAACGACCGAGGAAGGTGATAAGGACAGAACTGAAGGTCCTTCTGATGCTCAGCAGGCAGGAATCCTCACAGTAATTGATACATCTACCATTCCTATCGTGCCTAAGCCGAAGATTTTTTATCTTGAGCATGATGTTGAGGAGGGAGAATTTGTCCACAGCTATTCTAAGGAAGAGATTGCTGAAATGTTAGGTGTGGATGAAGAAAACTTTGAGTTTGATTTCGAAGACGAGCTGAATGAGATTAGCGCTTTCGAGCCAAATGGTTATGTCTTCGAACACGTTGAAGAAGCTAACGATTACGATCAGTTATCGTGGAGGATGACTTTGATGACGATGTTACTAATCTTGCCGATCAGGGTACAGATGACTCCCCAACTTTCACTTAGGCTATTTGCAGCAAAGAATGCCGATGTTCTAAAGCGAAAAGTCAAAGAAGCTGCTAAACAAGGTACTATTCGTAAACAGTTAAATAGAGCTGAAATTGCCGAAATGAGGAAGAAGTGGTTCAAAAATTCACCAGCCGAGCGAAAGTTCAAACGTACCTCTAGCGTTCTTTACACGTGACGCAGAAATTTATCTGGGGGACATTATCAGCTGGGGTTGGATCGAAGAACTTAATGTTTACGCAATCAAAAGGGAGTTTGGAATCCAGTACTTTAGATATTTGAGCGATATCAAATCCTTGCCTTATTGGATATCAAAGAGCTGGTGCAAACGAAGATGATCAATCTGAAGATGAAATTTCACGACCAAAGGCTATGGAAGTTGATTAAGCTTGAAGCTTTGCATGGATCTCACACACTGGAAACCTCACTTTCCAAAGCGTATTATGAAGATTGATCCAGTTACTAAAGAAAAGGATGTTACGCTCATCGTGAAGAGGCCGAAAAGAATGAAGAATATGCCTATGATTCAGATGGAGCAGGATTTCGACAAAATCTTCAAGTGGTGACCCTATAATTCTAACACAGGAGAAGCTGTGATATGCGTGCACCCTGATGATGATTCGTGGAAGATAACTGAGGAGCTAATCGAAGCCATCATAGCACAAAAACGAATATATGGCTTGGCATATCGAGTACTAGAGCCGATTGGCTAGTAAATTGTACGAAGAAAGATATAGATTGTTTGTTCTACAGTAAAATCAGTTACGAAGAGAAAGATAAAGAACAAGCACTCCAGTTTCAGAAGATTGTTATGTCTGTTTCGCAAATGATATACATTCTGGATCGACATGGAACACTTCTTGGAGGAAACTGAGGAGACCGAGCAAAAGAAGAAGGAAAAGAAGGAAGCTAGGATTGCAGAGCGAGCTCGAATAGCGTTCGTTGAGAAATTTTCGGTTTGGCAATATAGTTAACCGAACTCCTCCAACAGATCAAATGCCTATTGCTTTTGAGGAGCGTCGCAAGCCAACAAAAGCGCTTCTTTGGTCGTTAATCGTCAGATCTTATGAAGATTTTTGGAAGACTATCCAGACTTCGGCAACATCCAAGGGGGAGTTTTTTGGTGCACAATGTCTATTGCCTACGTCTAGGATATGTTATTGTATACAGGGCTTAAACGTCAAATGTATAAATGTTAGTGTTTATTTTATATGTTTTGTAGTAGACTCGTACTATGAAATACATGACTCGTACGAGTGACACTCTGTCACTCGTACGAGGTAATCACTCGCACGAGTCACAGTCTCTGTTTCACACACTTCCAGTGCTAGTCATGTCGACTTATAAATAGAGGAGTGTTGTGTCAGAGCTAGATAGTGTTAGTCCAGTTGGTACGGTGAAGCCCTGCTGAATTGTTTACTTGCCTTGTACTTTGCACGTCAATCAATACATTCAAAGCAGTTAAACAGTAAATCTCACTTGTTCGTTTGATCCTCACTAATAATGAATTCCGTCTCTGTTAGTTGAGTTAGGTCAGACCGGTTGCTCATCGGAGGAGCCGATCCCCCTCACTCAGACTCTCACCCACAGTCTTGACACCTTTGATATTGGCTATGGCGAGTTTTGGTATAAGATAGTGGCAAAACCACCAAGGGGTCAGGGGTCCGTCGACCCTCTAGCGAATAGTATTTATGTTAATCAAGCATCCAATGTTGAAGGCTTTTATGTGGTTTGACCCTTATATATTGGTGACACAGAGCAGTCGAAATGAGAAGAAGAAAAAAAGTTAGATAAAGCATACCTGTAATATCTGCATATTTTCTGTTCATAGTAACCATGTGTTTTGTTTCTAAAGTTGTAATCGTTGACGTTTTCATATCAATAAAATTGCTTGGAATATTTACATACTATTTTTTTAATCATTTTACATGCTTTCATATATAAAAACATGATTAATTACGAGTTTTTAGCTTAAATAAAAAAAATCAAACTCAGGGTCAAGTCTCATTTTGAAAGTTCTGAAATTTGACGCTGTCACGACACGCGAAAGAGACTTTACGCTCGCTGTGGCTCGAAGAGTTTCAGACCTGATTGTTTTGATCGCGAGTATAAATGTTTTTTAACCTTTAATCTCTAAATTTAACTGATTTTAACCATGTATCTTTACCTTAAACGTTTACCCATTCTACTTACTCTATAAATTGAAGGCATCACCTCGTTTATTTCCTTTTCCTCCACATTTCCCCCCTACACTCAAGCTCAATTGTAATATGTACTTTTTGTATTTTGCAAAATCTTTAAGAATGTGTGACTCAAGCTACTAACCTCATTTCTTCACCTTTGAGTTTCTTTCTTCTTGCAAGATGATAGATTTAGTCCAGAGAACAAAACCCATAGTCGGGTTTTGGCTTACCCTACTAGAATATTTCTATTTTTGCAAGAAGATGAGTTGGGTCTTGTATGAATACATGTTTGTTTCCCTTTGCCAAACAAAGTGACAACCTCGTCCAATGGTTGTCACTTTGTGTTAAGGTTGGGTCATGTAGGAGGTCATGGGTTCAAACCCCACTCCCACATTATTTTTATTTCTTTTTAATTCCATGTATAATCATAATTAATCAATTAAATACTTGGTAAAATTATGTAATATAATTGGGTTATTGGATTTTAATAATCTAAAGTTTCAACTTATGGTCGATAATAATCTCAACTTTAGAAATTCTCTTCAACAATCCCAACTTGTAAAAATTTGGTCCCCATAGATCCTTTTCTAACTTAGGTGCACTTAAATTGATTAAGGAGTCTGCATATGCACTTGAAACTATTGAGTAGACCACTTTCTTATATGTTAGAATAAGGATCAATGGGAGTCACACTCTTACAAGTTGGGATCGTTGGAGAGACTTTTTAAAGTTGAGATTATTATCGGCCAATAGTTGAAACTTAGGATTATTAAAATCCAATAACCCATATATATTTTATTTTATTTTTTTGTTTTATTAATTAGTTATTTAGCCTAACCATTTATATATGTATTAATAGTGATGCATAAAAATGCTTATAAACTATATATAAATCAGTTTTGGACCACTAAACATACAAAGAAAATCCAAATAAATGTAGATATGTACTTTGGGTTTATATTTTGTATAGTATTTCTTATATAAAAGTACCTTAGGTTTTATTTATAAAACCTTACATACACAACTAAGATAGCCTCTTAAGTTTTCTATATTTTTGTGGTTATATTTAGTTGTTTCCATTAACAAACCACCTTGGGAAGGTCCTTAAGTAAAAGAATCTTTTCAAGATTATCACCAACGGTTGGTTATGTAAATAATTCTTTTTCCCGAAAATATTCATTTAATCTATTATTCAGTTTTAATTTTAGTTATTTATTCTTTTTATGCATTTTCTCTCAATAAATATATATGTATAATATATATTATATATATTATAGTGCTCTTTATTTTTACTAAAACTATATATATATATATATATATATAATATAGAGAGAGAGAGAGAGAGAGAAGAGGTTCATATGAGAAAATTCAAAAGTGTGAAAAGGATAAGAAAGATTATGGAGATGACATGTGTCCTTTTTATTTTGGTAGTTTAAGGGTATAAGTGTAATTTAACTAATAAATCTTATTATGGAATGAATATACACAACCGATTTTTTGCAGTTATTGTAGGGATTTTCGAATTTGAAATAACACCCTAACTCATAAAAACATCACATCATGTATATTGAAGGCATACATCTTATAAAGAACAGAAATAACTCATAAAAACACCCTAACTCATAAAAACACCCTAACTTAAAAAACACCACAGCATGTATATTGAAGGCATACATCTTATAAAGAACACCCTAACATTGAATATAACAGAAATAACACCCTAATATAACACCAGTCAACACTTTAATCATAATCAAAACAGAAATAACACCCTAAATATATAAAAACAAATTATAACTCTACATAAATATATCAATATGGTACTCATAGTAAAGATAAAAAACATTCGTTATTATGGTGTAATTTAAAAAAAGTTACGTATAAAAAGTTATTGATGTTTAAAAAATAAGGGGGGAACTTTGCATGCGTATTAATGTTAGTTTCTTAATTTAAAAATACTAAATTTACCTTTATACCATTAATCTAGAAAATTAGTTAGTTTAATAGTTAACATTATTTACAGAATTGCCACTATGATCTCAACCATTAGATTAAATATCTAATGGTTTAGATTCTTTCTTATCCTTCTCACACTTTTAAATTTTCTCACAATAACCTCACCCTATATATATATATGGGGTAGGGTTCCAGAGTAAACACTAGGTTGAGAGTGAACTGTGTGAACTAATCTGAGCCATTGGATTATATCATCTAGAGATTTTCAAACAATGGAAAGATTGTAATTATAATGTTGTAACTTCCCTTTAAATTAAGGGTCTACATATTCACACACCCATCTGCCTATTTAGACACCCTTTAGACGGGTCGTCTAAACCTAGACGGGGCGTCTAGGTTTCCTTTTCTTCGACCACATTCCTGGCCCGTACAATGTCAAATCAGTCTCATCAGACAGAGCGTCTAGCCGTAGACAATTGTTGAAGACTACCAGCCCAAGACGGGGCGTCTAGGCTTAGACGAGCCGTCTTAAAGGTTGTGCTCTGCATGCACGTCAGTAAAGTAGTAAAGTGATATACCCCGTCTAGGCCTACACAGGGCGTATATGTCGTTGTTAAATAGACCCATGTCGAGCATTTGATATCGCAGAAAACTTTTAATTCGTCGTCGGAATTCTCTTGGTCATGAACTCTGGCTAATATTACTTCATCAGATATCGTTCATTGCATGTCAGTAAAGTAGCAAAGATACGCTCCGCATAGGCGTAGAGGGGGCGTATATTTCTTTGTTAAATAGACTTATGCAGAGCATTTGATGTCTCGCATAAAACTTTAAATTCATCGTCGGAATTCTCTTTGTCATGAAATTTGGGTTATATTACTTCATCTGATATCATTCAAGGTGGTGAAATGTCATCAAACTGGGACGACAACTATTTCTTTGGGGCGTATTCTGGCGACTCATGGGTGCCTGAAGCCAATACGGTAACAGTTATTAGGTTAAACTAGTTGTTGTTTTAATTATTTACTAATGGTGATATCGTTGTTAGGGGAGAGCGGTGTTCCCAATTCTAACGAGCAAGAGGAGGTTGTGTCTAGTGTACAAGACATTATTCGTGATGGTGGAGGATATGGTGGTGAGGCATCCCCATGCACGCAATCCGTACCTCACAGAGATGGTTTGAAAAGCAACCCGTTACATAGTGAGATAAAAACATATTTACCCGATGGAGATCAGCCTTATATATTTTGGAAAAAACTATTGGAGGGACGGTTTCCAGCGTGCAAATTTGTATCTCAATCGACTACACGTCAAAGAGTGTCTTGTGCTCAATCAAAGACTGTAACTGAAGGGAAACTCGAGGAGTTAATGCAGGTAAATGAGGAATACTGTCCTTTTTTAAATATATATGTTTTTTGCTTGCGTAATAGAGTGTCTTGTGGTTTAACATAGTGATATGTTGTTGAACTTACTTTAGGTTTTCTACAGCACCTAACGATTCTCAGTCATCATCTGACGATCAGTTTTGGTCAACCACGGTCAACAAAGCAAGAACTTCGTCTGATTTTTTTATGTTTAATATGATTTATTTGTATAATTAATACAAATATTTCTTTAATACAATAAAAAACTTTTGATATAACTAATATGATTTTATTTACTTAATTTGAACTTTCATATAAGCCGACATTCCTTCAGTACACCCAAGGCACAACAATTAAACCATACAAAGCCCATCTAAAAACCAACAAACTCCGGGTATTGACAAACATCAGCAATTATACTCTCCGAGCTCTCACGTCCAACCGTCAGCACCGGCAGATGATGAAATGTCAATACTACCGGTGGCGACGGGTGAGTGGAGTAGAGCTGTCTATTTGTCAACACCCGGAGTTTGTGCCTTGGGTGTACTGGTGGAATGTCGGCTTATATCAAAGTTTAAACTAAGTAAATAAAATACTATTAGTTATACCAAAAAAAATTTTAATGTGAATATGCGGGTCGTCTAGACCTAGACGCCCCGTCTTGCTCTAGCAAGAAGACCATTCTACCCCTAGTTTGTTGGCGTCTAGGCCAAACTCAGGGGCAAAATGGTCATACTATCAAGGCCTAGACGGGTCGTCTAGACTTAGACGCAACGTACAGTTTGAGCTATCCCTGGTAAATTATAAATTTAAAATTTAAAATGTAAATTACCACTTTACCCTTGGTTTGTTGGCCGTCTAGGCCAAACTCAGGGCAAAATGGTCATACTGTCAAGGCCTAGACGTGTCGTCTAGATCTAGACGCAACGTACAGTGTGAGCGGGATCTTTTATCCCTGATAAATTTTGAATTTTAAATTTAAGATTTAAATTACCATTTTACCCTGAACTGCCACCCGTCTGGGCCTAATTCAGGGGTAAAATCGTAATTAACCAGCTGAGTGTTTTACAGCTCAGCATGGTTAATTACCAGTTTGCCCCTGAATTAGGCCTAGACGGGCTGCAACCCAGGGGTAAAATGGTAATTATCTGTTTATTTCATACGACCCGTCTACGAGTCGTATATGACTGGCAGCCTAGACGATCAGAGACAGACAACACCTAACAAAACACACTCAACCACACACACACATACATATTCTACCATATTCCGGACCGTATTTTTGCGAAATCAAGCATCTCTGGTACATATTTTCACCTATACTTCAATAAACTTTAATGTATTATGTATTTAATACGTAGGTTGTTTGTGAATTTGATAAGTTTTGGGGTTTAAGGGCTGTGATTTTAAAGTATTTGGGTTTTTTTATGAACAAGATGGGGCGTCTAGCCCTAGACGACCTGTTAAAATATTTTTTAACTTATATAATTTATTGTTTTATTCGTGTTAAATTCTAATACAATCGCAAATTAGTTATGGACGAGATTGGAGATCCGACACACGGGGACCCACATCCGCATGGTCCGCGACAGGCCCCGCCAGCGCCGGTGGATCCGCTCCACGACCACCCCTATCTTGAGTTCCCGCCCGACACCGAGGCCGCCCGTTTTTGCGGGAAGCTACGCCGGATGCAGGTAGTGTCACACCCCGACCCGCAGCGGAATAGAGTCGGGGCATAATTGGGTTATCACCAAAGCTCATGATATTTACTAATATGTTTCATATTTATTAAAGTCAAAATTACATTCCCAAATATCCAAACATGTCCATACAATACAAAGAAAATAAACCAAGCAAAACAATCCCAAACTTTAAATCATTTTATTCTTCTAGTCTAATCCTAAGTGTTTCTTGCTGCAGCTGGTTCACCTGTATCATGTGTAAAAATGGGGTTTTTTTGGGTCAACATAAGTTGGCGAGTGAACCTTGTTAGTTAAACATTTATTATTGATTTACTTATCAGTTTATCAATGAAAAATTGTGCATAATCATAAATGAGCAAATGTAAATAACCAAGCAGTAGCAATAGCAATCACAACTGTAACATACAATAACACATGATAGCATACATTAACATACCAACATCATACGATAAATAACATGAATGAAACTGTGTGATCAAGGCTCAATCAAACGGAGCCGATCGTATTGCATGTACTGAAAATGAAAAATGTCTGTGCGATCAAGGCTCAATCAAACGGAGCCGATCGTATGTGGGCACGCCAGGTTCACGCTCATAATGTTAATGGGGAACATGCTCAACGCTCATAATGTAATGGGGAGCGGGGCCTATGAAATTGCATGTACTGAAAATAATAAATTGCATCTAACGATAACCACACAACAGTTGAAACAAACTGAATACACATGTTCATCATACGAGGTATGCACAATGATTTAAATATAATATATAGCAAGACACATGATACACCCCAAAACGTGATTAAAACGGGGAATTTGTAAAGATTCACTCACATTGGGTGCGTTTGAATGGAGATGATGAGATGCGCACGAGTCGGGAGAGTTGAACAACGAGAACTACTAACCTAAATAATAACGGAAAAATATAATAAATGAGTGGATTTTATTAAGGATTTTAATGGAATTTTTAGATATATTTTTGTGAGTTTAAGGCTATTTTCTATCTTTAAAAATATTATTTTTAAGTATTTTTAATTGATTTTTAAATTAAATTAAATAAATAAAAATATAAAAAATTGTTTATTTTTGCGTTGACCGTTGACCGTTGACTTGTTGACCTGTTGACTGGTTCGGTCAGTGTGCAAGTATGCGCTCGGTGAGACTCGAACCCGAGACCTCCCGTACGCGTGCACGCAGCTCTACCAACTGAGCTACGTGTCTAACCCGAAATAATATTGTTTTTAATTATATTTATATACTAATTCGATTTATTCAAAATTCATTTGTTTTTAGAAAAAGATTTTAAATCATCGAACCGGTGCCGTTAACCAGACTCGAACGCGTGACGTGCGACTTAGTGTTGCACACAGTCCACCGCTGGACTGTGTGTCTAACCTGGTTAATATCTCGGTTTTTATTATACTTAACAACTAACGGGGTTAACCCGGTTCAGCTTTAATCAAAAAGGCATTTTATTACTTAGAGGGTGCGTGTATCAGGGATCGAACTCGTGACGTGTGCGTATTATTTGCACACAGTCCACCGCTGGACTGTGTGTCTAACCCGTTTAAAATACCAAATTTAATTATACTTATAGTATTATCAAAGTTCATCTTCTTCGTTGGATTTTACCGACAGCAGATTACACCATTAAATCTTGTTAATTCGATTGTTAAGCATTACCCAGACTGATAAGAGATAGCAGGGATGATAATTAGAGGAAAAACATACCGGTGAACGATTGATTACAGAGTTTCGGCAAGGCGTCGGTCTCTGTTTTTAAGGACTTCAACTGAGCAATTTAATTAATCATTTTGATTAGCTAATCATGAAATTGAAGTGCTAAACAAACGTTATCAGTGTGTTTGAAGGTCCTTACCGTTTCACAGGCGAAGATACGGATTTTCAGAAGTTTTCCGGCGAGCAGAAATTATCCGATGGTATTGAAGAACTTACCGATTTGAGGACAAATACGGTTTTCCGGCGAACTTGCAGAATTTTCCGGCGAGTTAATTTAAGCTTTCTGATGGACCGAATGGGTGATGAAAGTGAAATGGAATGTTTGTATGATGTTTCTGAGTCGCGAGAGGGGTCTTGATTGAAGTAATTTGGACTTTGATTATTTTCGGTTATAAAAACCGATGATGATAAAAATTGAAGTTCATTCAAATCCGAATTGATTAAAATCGTCGGTGCATCGGTTATAAACCTGAATGTGCGATTAATCAAACGATTAGACGGTTGAATTGCCGATTTCGGTTTCTCAGTTGGCGCAACCGGTTTAACTAGGTTTGTGTATAAGAGTTATTTGTTTCCCTAAGTTGACAGAAAACAAACAAGTGGCGGAGTGGTGATGTGTGTGAGCGTTAAGTCTTTGGGTTTAAATTCCGGCTGACCCGGGTTCGAGTCCCGGCAGCAACATTTTATTTTTATTTATTTTGTTTTCACTTTTTATCAAAAATAATTTTTATAGTTTAGTTTGTTTATTAATTATGTATCATTAAAAATCAAAATAACCATAAATACACAACGTGACATTTATAACTTGATATTCGATTACAAAACGGAGCGGTTTTTGGAAACCCGTTTTTGACAAATGTTACAGGTAGGATCGCACTCGACGGTCGACTGGGATGCGATCGAGGCGATTGGTGAGACGCCGAGACTTTGTTTCTTCATTCCCGTTGATTCCCCGTGGCACCGTCTGTTTGACTTGGCCGGCACGCCGACTTATAGGGAGCTGCTCATCGAGTTCCTTTCGACCTTCACGTTCCACCCTCCAAGGATCGACCAGCCTCCTCCCCAGCCACAGGGTCCTCCCCTCCGCCTAAGGTTTCATTTAGGCTTGCCGGTGTGTGGTGCTCGATGACACTTTCATAGCGGCATATACCTGTAGGAGGAGATTGCTACGGATGTTTATACGGAGGGGCTAGTGGTGGTGGATAGACCCACTCTTTTGGGATTTTGGGAGGTGGTCGCAGGCCCTGACACTTGGGAGCATGTCAGGGCGAAGGGGAGGATTTCTCACGTTGCCGACCCGCTGTACAGGTACGTACGTTTATTATGGTAATTGTTTGATTATTGTTGCTATGAATTAATTTCCGTATTTCGCTAATATAATGTGCAAGTATCTACATCGGATGCTCACTACGTCTATTACCGCTCGCGGACAAAGATGTGAGTGGTGTACGAGCACCGACTTATTTTTTTACTATTGACTTTTGTACAGGAGGCCGTGTGCACTTGCGCACGGTCTCGCCCAGTACTTCGCCTCCGCTCATCTCCGGCAGGAGCGCGACTTTTTGTACGGTGGGGCGTATGTCACCGTGATTGCCCGGTCGTTGGGTCTTGTGCCAGAGACGGACCCGCACTTGCAGCCGGCCATACCGTCCAAGCGGATGGGTTTTCAGACCTTGCGGGGGATGAGGCTGGTGAAGAGGTTCGGCGTGCTAGGCGAGCGGTTTAAAACCCGCGAAGGTGAGCCATGGATTTCGGAGCCGCTGCCAGATCAGTTCACTCCAGTCTATCCGTCGGCAGATGAGGCAGCGGTAGTCCAGGACCCTCCGGTTGATTTTGACGGACCGGCACCGCCACCACTGCCGCCACCTCACGGGGCACCTTAGTTTCCGCAGCACGTCCTTCCAGGTCATGCCCCAGGGGTGCGGCATACCCGCGCTTATGAGCCGACGTCGACAGGCTTATGGATCTCGTTGGCTGGCTGGTTCGGGAGGCACAAGATAGACGAGAGAGAGAGGGGTTACCTGCCATACCGCTCCCACCACCTCGAGCACCACATCAGCAGCAGCAGCCACAGCAACCAGATCCCGATCCCGACTCCGAGGCCGACTCGTATGCATAGACGTTTTGTATTTAGTATTCAGCTGTACAGATACATATTGTTGTGGTTGTACAAATTTATGTTATATATGTTATATTTAACTTTGTTTTCAGTTATTCGATTACTTGATGATTGTTTGTGTTAAATCGACGTTGAAATGTAATACGGAAACAACATATACTTCTTGCATTCATCTTAAAATGTTGAAATCAGTATTAAATTTTAATATTATATTTTTTTTTAAAATATAATGTAAAAACAATTAAATATATAACGATTGAAAAAGATAACTCCTTTTTTATACAATAAACAAAACTTTTTAAAAATCTAAAATTACACCACAAAAAAAAATCAACCTCCAACAACAACCTATTGACCCCACCAAAACACTATGTTTTCAACCCTAACAAAAACCAATCTACCCCACCAAAACACCCCTTTTCCAACAAAAAAAACAAGTTCCTAGACGGGTCGTCTAGGTCCAGACGCCCCGTCTAAATGCTCAAATTTATGCGCCCTGCAAGGTACCTGCTGACTCCTAAAAATCAGTGCTATATGGGGCGTCTAGCCCTAGACGACCTGTCTAGGGCTCAAGGGGTGTCCAAATAGGCAGCAGGGGTGTGTGAATAGATTGAGCCTTAAATTAATTGACAGAAGGGTATTTGCGTCTTTTGTAAATTGCATTTATTAAATAATATAATCAAAATTTCTAAAATCTTGCTAGTTTTCATATATACAAGATACACAGTTGTTACTGTATACACATTGTGTACAGTCTCGATAGTATTAGTTTACATACAATAATACAAATCACAGATGTTAGTTTATACACATGTGTACAGTCTCGCTAACTATCAATTTATATAAAATACACAGCTATTAGTTTATGTAAGAATTCGAAATCATTTTTAAAATTCCAAACCTAATAAACTACTAAAAAATCTAGAATATATAACTTGGGATATAATATTCTCATAAGTTAGAAATTTTCCCATAATTTATAAACTAATATAATATGCTACAATTCATAATAAATCATAACAAGTTTGTAAATTACCAAGTTTCTATGAACTAATCTTATGTGATAATGTCCGTATCCAAAAGTCAATTTCATAAAAATATGTCCCTAGGAACAAAAGCCCAAATAAGAATGTTCTGGAACCCTAATTACCAAGAAGCCAAATTCAAATTCAATTACTCTTCTATCACAGAGATGGATAGTAGGGTTTTATAGAGCATTAAAATTAAATAACATGATTAAATTCGAAATCTTATTTTATAATTACAAACCTAATGAACTACTAAAAAATCCAGAATATATAACTTGGGATATATATTCTCATAAGTTAGAAATTTTCCCATATATTATAAACTAATATAATATGCTTCAATTCCGGACCTGCATTATAAGGGAAAAAGAAAAAAACACATAAATATATACACATTTTAAATCCAAGAATTCTAAAACCACATTCCAACTATTAAACTCTAAGCAAAACAAACTGAAAACTCTACTAATATTGAAATAACGTTAATTACCACACAAATCCAAACAGAGTATACAATTGTTTTCAATTATTACATACCTGAAACAATGGAGCTTTCATTATGGAAAACTTCCAAAAAGGGAAAAAGAAAAAAAAACACATGAAGCAAGACTCAAACCTGGACCCGTATGCTTAACATATTGCTTGCAGACCACTGAACCAAGTCTAAATTATATACCAAGCCTCCACCCGTTTAAAAAGCCACATAAACACCCCTTCCCAGTCGCCCTAGTTGCCACCCCCACACGCCAGCGAGTTGCTTTTACTCACCACCATCTTCTCCTCGTGTGCAGCCCCCCGAAGACAAGGTCCACCCAACTCGATGCGAATCAACTTAATACTAGATGGTACGATTTGCTTTTGGTGTCAAGGGTTTTGGATCTTTGGAGAAGAGGAAAGGGTGTTATTTAATCAAATTATTACACCCATAAATTATGCAATTATAACTAAACTTAAAATCACCATTAACACTTCATTCAAGTTCTTCAAGAATACAAAACAATCTTGACAAATTCGTTTATCATTGCTAATAATTTGAATTCCAATTGAAACCTTGAAGTTTCTCCTATCATTTCTCGCTCTTGCAATCCATTAACAACTCCTCAAACTCTCAGATTGAAGCAAGAAAGGATTCTAGGGCTCATAACTTTTTCATGCGGTTTCTCCTTCAACTTTTAACCAAATCAGCTGATTCCAAACCCTAATATTAATTAATTTTATTGCTCTACAAAACCCTACTATCCATTTCTGTGATAGAAGAGTAATTGAATTTGAATTTGGCTTCTTGGTAATTGGGTTTCGAACATTCTTATTTGGGCTTTTGATCCTAGGAACATATTTTTATGAAATTGACTTTTGGATACTGACTATTATCACATAAGATTAGCTCATAGAAACTTTGGTAATTTTCGAACGTGTCATAGATTTATTATGAATTGTAGCATATTATATTAGTTTATAAATTATGGAATAATTATGAGAATATTATATCCCAAGTTATATATTCTGGATTTTTCAGTAGTTAATTAGGTTTGGAATTTTAAAAATAACATTTCGAATTTAATCATGTTAGTTTATTTACTATTTAATCATGCTAGAATGTTAGTTTATTTACTTTGTGTAAAACAATAATTTTGATTTATGTAAGAGGTTCATTGTTACATGTTTTCATCGTGTACACTTTTAGTTATTTAGTTAGTTTGGTTATAATTATTTGGAAAGAAGGTTTGTTATCAAATAATATTCGAGCTTTCTAAGTTGTGCTCAAACATCCCCATGAAGGCTCGTTGTCCTATAAAGTTGAGCTCGAGCTAGCCTATTTTTTAGTTGAGCGTTGTCTAAATTGATCTTCGTTTTGATTAGGGGTGAGAATTTCATACTAACACGAAGCTAAGGGAACCCGAGGCACCATGGGCTTGTTGAGTGGGTACCCAAACACCGCCGTCGGTGGTACCGGTAGGGGTGGATGGGTATGAGTTAGGTTAGATACTTATCGCTTGGTTTGTGTGTTGTTTTTTCTTCTTTGAATTTCTTGTCCGTTAACGGTCAAATTCCTTTTTTTATTTTATTTTTTAAAATCTTTACCCCACTATAATACATACACTTCTCAAACCATTTTTTAACAAATACCCAACCATACATACACTCTCAAATACCTTTAAAAATGGCTAGATGATTGTGGAACGTAAATGAAGAAGTAGCGTTGGTCAACTCTTGGATCCACGTGACCGATACCATGCGAGGAAACGTTCGATTTATTGTAGCCTTATTTGAAGAATTTCGTCAACATTAGGTGAAACCAATCACACTTTAGACCAAGTTAACTCAAAGTGGCGTGTTATTTTCATTGAAGTTTGTAAATTGCATCAAATCTACAACGTGACGATGGCTAACGCTCATGGCTTAACGGAGATGCAAAGGATTGCCTAGGCCAGTCGTGAATAGCATATTAGATTCAATAGAATAGTTGTATACATCGAATCTTGCCGATCACTAAGAAACCATCCCCGTATGCTAGAACCACTTTTGCATCTGGATGTCGACTCCGATGGTTCTTTAGACGTTCATGATTAGTTAATTTCTCTAGTTTGTTTATGTTTCAATGGTTAGTTTGCTTAAGTTTTAGTATGTAGTTTGTGTTTGTTTAATTATGTAGTTTATCCACGTTTAATTATCTACAATGTATGCTTTTTAAGTTTAATTATACATTTTGAAATTTTTTATTTATTTAAGTTTAATATAATTTTTTTGTTTTTAATATTACAAATTCATATATCTTTATTTATGTTAGAAATGAAAAAGAAAAAAGAAAGAGGTTAACCCGGTCTAAGTGGCGCCACTAAACAGGTAGGAGATGGTATTGGATGGTCTAACTGACGTGACGAAAGAAGAGTGATGGAATTTAGGGTAGAGGGTTACGTGCCCCCTCCCCCTAATATGAAATTCACAAGTTTTGATAAAGTCTAAACATGTTTTTGTCAGTTTCATGTTGAACCCGCAACACGTTTAGCTAAACGGATGGTTTCGTATCAAAACGTATTTGTGAGTTTGCGTAAACTTTTTTTTTTTACCTTTTAATCGTTCTTTAAATGTGTTTTATGTGCTAACTGGTTTTTTTTATGTTTAAATTTAACAATTTAAAAACAAGTCATCATAGTTTAAACACAGTATATAAAAAGAAAGAGTAAACGTAATTTTAGAATTCCAAAGTATTAATATTGAAAATAAGTTAATATATATATATATATATACACGTTTTTTAAATAGATCATGTTCGTGACAACTAGCTAATGCAAGTGTCATGTTCGGGTTCGTATAGAATTTCTGGATTCGTGTTGAGTTCAACCAACCAACCCGATGAGCCATTTAGCGGCCCTAGCTTTTTAACTTTTTTGCATCTTTGGTTATTACCTTCAAGTTAAAGGCATTTTTATTTATAAAGGTTAAACAAAATTCTACATAAATCTAGGTTTCCCAAAGAAAACACTATTAAATGTTGTAGAACTTTCTTTAAAAGTTGCATAGAGTTTTTAGATACAATATTGTAGCCATTGGATTACTTATAAATTTTACCATCAATATAAGTTGTAAAGCGGTATAAAGAGGGGGACCTCAGTAGCCAATATATCCTATTGAGTATAATTCATGCTAGCGGGATTCTCTAGCGCTATACAACGGGTTTTCAGTCAATATCGCTGCAGTTCAGTATACTAAGGTACCGGTACTCAGTGTAGCAACCAAAAAAGATATTCCAAGAGAATATTCGCATGTGTTTTAGATCCAAAATGAATGGGGAAAACTATAAAAATGAATGTCGATCTGGTACCGATATTGTTCGGTTCGACCGCTATAAGTTCGGCACTACGATATTAAAAATACTTTATTGCAAATACAACTCTATTTTAACAAATATTATAATGGCACGTCGAAACAATCATAAAAACAAACGAATGCGGTAGCCAACACAGATGCCATGCGGACAATATCTTTGATCTCAAAGTATAGAAAAAAATCAACTATATTTGACTCGTTTAATTGTAAATAAAAATAAACAATTCGCAATGGTATTTTCGAAATCTTATAATATGTTATACTACGAAAGTAACAAAACAAGATAGACAGGACACTTTATATATAATATTTAAAGTAAAATGTGAGGTAGCGTTGATAATACATACCTTTGTGGTTCAATAAATTTATATTGACGTAACCACATATTTGGAATTTTAAAAAATATAATATCTTAAAAGTTATAAAAAAATCTAAAAGTATTTCATTAGCAGTACCAAAGATTATCTATTGTGACAGAAAATGAAGTTCAACCATCATATCTCCTCAAATTATTACTAGATTTGCGCTAAAGCCTTTCAGACCAAATAGTGATCAATATAGTTTCGATAACTCCAACATCCTTGCGTGCCCTTATAGATCTTGACCAAGATCAAGATCTAGTAAGTGTTAAAGTTCTACGCAAGGATGACGATACAAGTCGTTTTATTCAAAATTTTCTGAGCAACAAGTATGATGACCGCCTTCAGTTTTTTAGAGACAAGTCGAAGACTACCACCCACGGTCTTGATACCTTTGACGTTGGCTATGGCTAGTTTTGCCATAAACCAATGGCGGAACCACACGGGGGTGGGAGGGGGTCCATTAACCCTCCGGGAACTTGTATTTATGTTAATCAAGTATCCAAGGTTAAGGGATTTTATGTTATTTGACCCTCGTACGAGAAAAGAAAAAAGTTAGATAAAGCTTACCAAAAAGAATTTCCGGTAGACCAACAATGGTCGGGACTTCTCTGGTTATTTGGTGAACGAATGCCGATGAAGAGGATGAACTATATAGTTATTTTTTATTGTGAAATAGTCCTTTTCTAGCCTAACATTATTGATTAGGGATCTTCGATTTGCACATAAGATCCAAGATTAATGGGGTATAACCTTAACAAAATTACTTCAGTGTTGAAAATTATAAAAGAATGTGTGACATTTGTAATAAATTCTGGTTATGAAAGTGAGATTGAGTAATTACAAAACCTTAAAATGTGTTTAATAAATTATGTTTAAGATTTGGTTTTGTAGTATCTCTTCACACAATTTAAAAAAAACAGGAGGTTCTTCAACATCATCTCAAGGAATCTGCTAGGGTGCGAGACAACATGAAAAGGTGAGGAGCGAGCTTCGTGATCTTATAATTTCAGTAGCACCATGGAACACATTGATTTGGTGAAAATGTGAAATATCATTGTGCATGTTTATTAACATGTGTTTTGAAATTTCAGGTAGGAAAAAATCCTTATGTTCCCAGTTAGATTCAGGGTATTGATCTTGATTTGTACAAAGAAACAGCTTCCTAGAGCCTTGGAGCAAGTCTAGTTTATTTAATTTCATTCTTTTACAAGTGTTACTAGAGGTGGTTGTTAAAGTTCAGTCACTTATAATTATAATTGGGTAAATTTGTGGTGTGTTTTTATCTAAAACAAGTCAAATACAAAAATTGGCTAACTAGAGGAATGGGTCAAACTTATTGAAAGTTGCCCAAAGACTGTTTTAATGCATGCAACCTACTAAATTGTAATCTTAATGCATAAAACCTCATATTTCATTTTTGTTGAAAAATATATTATTATTGAAAGATAGAAAGTTGATGGAAGTGGAATAGTTCCCGTTGAGCAATTCAGGGCACTATCTGTTGACTTAAAGGTGAAAAAGAAATGTACGGAAGCTGGTTTGGATATGGAGCCGACAATTGATATGCTGACAAAGGGTATAATGTCTTAAGGCAGTTTGTTGATTGCTCTTTCCTTAAGTGGAACTTAAGCGTTGTCTGTGTGGAAACCAAATGTGTGCCTGGCATCATGGGAAGCTATCATTTTTATAAAGCAATACAGATTTAGGTAATCATGTATTGTGCACATTATTTTTTCGTAATGGTAGTTTGACATCTTTCCATCTTTTATGTAGATGTCATCTGGATGCTAGGTTACAAGTCGGTTTTAATGCATAAAACAAAAGCCAGCCTAGAGGGAGGGAAAGGTGGACAACGGCTTAAGACTTAAACTCTCCGGGAGCCTATTTTTTTAAAAAATTTATATTTATATACATATGTATCTATGTAAATATAATATTGCTAACTGTAATAAGTTTGTTTAAATAATTCAGCCCAGCTGGTTGGTAAATGACGTTTTTAAATTGTTTGTTGGTGGTTCGAAAACCATCTTTTACTATTTGTTTTTATACTGCAATTAATTTTTTGCTTAGAAATGAGCTTTTAAAATGGATGGTGGTGGTTTGAAACCCAACGTTCACTTCTTTAACTGCAATTATTGTTTTTTCTTAGAATTGAGTTTTTGATTCAAGTAAGTTATTACAAAATAATATCCCATTAAATACACATTTATTATGAAAAATAATTTTTCATTCTATTCATTCTATTCTACTAAAATATATTTGTTTATTAAAAGTCACAGTCATTAGTACTAGGTTCGATAATCCTCCAGCTTATTTACTTTTTAGTTTTATTTTATAATTTTTTTTAATGATCAATCGTCATCACCTCTAGGCTCCAACTTCCTATTGGTTTATTCAATCCTTGTATATCTATATTGTTTGCTAATTTTTCTTATCAAAATAATCAACTTTTTTGTTTCGTAATTTGAAATAATCAATGTTAAATCTTGTCATAATCATGATGACCATATATATTAGTTACAGCTAACTGAAACTACATTTTGAAAAAAAAAAATGGTGTCATTGAACTTGCTAATGTCATGAGATATTCTTTTAAGTATGTTTACGTAAGTGCACTTTTTGCATCATAACCTTTTTCTTATGTATAAAAGTTTATATGTCGGTAACGTAATGAATTGAACTAATATCAATTAAATTCCTGTCTCAGAATGGGGAATCCTATTAGTTTATACATATTTTAAGTTTTTTATTATACGTATTTTATATACATATTTTAGGGCCCACTTATTTTATTCACCATAGCCCTACGGATTTTTAGAGATTCTTGGGGACGCTCTCTGTGAATAATTTGAAAGCCAGTTTCCCAGTTATGATTCCATTGCAGATTTTTTCGGAGACGAAAAAAAATAGAGTGTGATGATATTTGATGTATAGTTAAAGTATCATGATTTCTGTACGCATTTAACAGTTTTATATTGCAGAATAGTTAAGATTATGGTACTTATTCATTAATACATACTAAACAAAACAGAGCGGCAGGGAAGAATCTGTAGTTCAAACGGGCATATCTTGAACTAGAAAATGAGTTACGGAGCATATAATATATGAATCTAGATTGTTTTGACGAGGCGAATCCATATGTGGGATTTGTGGGCTCTAATTACATAAGTACGGGCCATACATTAAAACGTTATGGGTCGTACCCGACCCAAATGGGCCCAGACGCGCCGAAACTTCAGATTTCAGTATTTACGACCCCATGACGGCTGAAAACCCTACAGGACGGGATTTGGAGGCTAAGAAGGCTGTTTAGGAGTAGAACCAAAGGTCTAGAAGCTTGAGGATTGAAGATCCTACCATTCGGTTCGCATTTGATCACGCAGATCGATTCTATTTGCAGTTTCTATCACATCCATGACTTCTTTTAGATCTGGTTTTGGTTTGTTTTACATTACTTTGCTAGGCTAAACTTCTGTAGCCATTTAGACTAAGATAAGTCTTGTTCTAGTTTGATTTATACTTTGGTTTTTATGTATGATTGTGTGATTTTAGTAAAGTTGGTTAGCTTGATCTTATGATGTGTATGATTACTTGTTAGTATTGGTTTTTGTAACATCCGAAAAAAAACAGGCCCTAAAAATTTGACTTGTTTTGTAAACTGGCAACAGCGCATAATAAATGAAAATAGAATATTTATAGTTATTAATTTTTACAAATGTCGTAGATTAAATTAATTTGTATAATTAAGTTCAGTGTTAAACAATTTAAAGTATAAATAAACTCCCATTAAAACCGTTAGAAAATATAAAGAAATGGAATTTTCACTAAATATTATTTTTATAAAGTTAGATATTAATTTAATTAATATAAATATAACCGGTTATAAACGTTAATCTTATAAATTAAATTCGGCTAGTTTCATTAGTTTTATGAAAGAAGGGAATTAACGGAGTTAATTGGTTACCGTTAACTAGAGGGGTTGATATGTCATTATGGAAAACTGCCAAAAAGGGGAAAAGAAAAAAACACATGGGGCAGGACTCGAACTCGGACCCGCATGCTTAACATATCACTTGCGGACCACTGGACCAAGTCTGGATTATATACTAAGCCTCCACCCGTTTCATTTATAACCCCACATAAACACCCCTGCCCAGTTGCCCTAGTTGCCGCCCCTACGCGCCAGCGAGTGGCTTCTACTCGCCACCATCTTCTCCTTATGTGCAGCCGTACCCGAAGATAAGGTCCACCCGACTAGATGCGAAACAACTTAAAACTCAATGGTACGATTTGCTTTTAGTTTCAAGGGTTTTGGATCTTTGGAGAAGAGGAAGGGTGTTATTTAATCAAATTATTACACCCAAAGGGACCTCTTGTGGGAGGGATGGGTTAAGGGCTCAACACATTTTGGATGCTCTTTGTGGGGAGGGGTCGGTGATCGCATGCGGGGTGCTTAGGGCCATTTCTGAGGTAGTCAACTTATGCTTAGGGGGGAGGTGCCCTAGGGTCTTGTCAGAGTGTGTTGCTTCTGCACCCCTTACGCCTTTACTTAAACCGGACAACGGGATTAGGCCTATTGCCGTGGGCGCAATTTGGAGGAGGTTAGTTTCTAAGGCGGCTATGAGGGGGTCGGGAAAGAGATGGCTAAATATCTCGTTGATTTTCAATTTGGGGTGGGTATTCCTAGCGGAGCGGAGGCTGTGCTCCATAGTGCGAACAGGTTTTTAAATGTGTTCCACTCGGATGGGTCGTTAGCCATGATTACTGTTGATTTCTCTAATGCTTTCAACTTAGTGGATAGAACCGCCCTTTTGTCAGAAGTTCGAACCCGATGCCCCTCCATTTCCTTATGGGTGGATTTTCTATATGGACAGCCGGCTAGATTATATGTCGGAAACGATCATATTTGGTCCACCACTGGGGTTCAGCAGGGAGACCCCTTGGGGCCTCTTCTCTTTGCCTTAGTTTTGCATCCCCTCATTCATCAGATACGAAATAGATGCAAGCTACTTTTCCATGCTTGGTACTTGGATGATGGTACAATTATAGGTGATGCTAAAGAGGTGGCTAAAGCTTTAGAAATCATCAGGTCTTTGGGGCCATGTTTGGGGCTTCAACTTAACGTTAAGAAAACAGAAGTTTTTTGGCCATCGTGCAATGGAGTTAAGAAGCAAAAGGGTTTGTTTCCTAGTGGGATTGGGAGGCCGGTATCGGGTGTCAAACTCCTCAGGGGCGCTGTTAGTCACGATGCGGGTTTCATCAGTTGGTTGGCCATGAAAAGGGCATCTTGTGCAGTGGATCTGATGAGCTATCTTCCACATCTGCGGGACCCTCAATGCGAGCTTCTCTTGCTGCGCTCTTGCATGGGTGTTGCTAAGTTGTTGTTTGGCCTCAGAACATGCCAACCAACATTTGTTGGGGAGGCTGTTTCGGTTTTTGACAAAGGCCTTCGGAGAGCTATTGAGGATATCGTGGTTTGCGGGGGTCCGTTTTTTGGGGATCTTCAATGGAGGCTTGCATCCCTCCCGACCCGTTTTGGGGGTTTGGGTTTATGTTCGGCTGAGGATGTATCCACGTATGCTTTTGTGGCCTCGAGGGCGCAATCTTGGAGTTTACATGACCACATTCTTCGAGACTATGGTATTGTTGGGTTAGATTCTGATTATGTGTGCGCGTTGGATTGCATGCACATGTCCCTTCCGGATTTTGATCTTGGTGGTTTCTCTAATAAGGACACCGCCCCCTCTAAAGCCCAGAATGCTTTGGCGAGTGCCCTATTTAGTAGAACTGTCCAGTGTTTGGGAGAGAAGTTTAGTCTATCCCCTCGTCAGAAAGCTGTGTTTGATTGTCTCGGGCACCTCATTCTCAGGATTTTCTGACAGTTATCCCCATTGAAGGACTAGGCCAACACATGTCAGCAGTGGAATACCGGGCAATTCTTAAGTACCGGCTAATGATCCCTCTGTTTCCGGTTGATGAGCCCTGCCCAGTTTGTCGCAAGGCTTGTTTAGATACTTTCAGCGAACATGCGGTCCGTTGTAAGGAGTTACCTGGTTTTAAATACCGACATGATTTGGTAAGGGATATTCTCTATGATGTTCTAAAGCGGGCAGGGATTTCGGCGAAAAAGGAGGCTCCGGTGAACTTTCTAACGGATCCACTCGACGGGAGGTCTACTCTTCGGCCAGCTGATATTCTTGTGTTTGGATGGGCTAGGGGAAAACACGCTTGTGTGGACCTTACAGGAGTGTCCCCTCTTGTTGGACTCAGTGATAATGGGTTTGTTGCTGGCCAGACTGCGTTAAAGGCAGAATCAGGCAAGGTCGCTAAACACGAGAAGGCTTGTTTAGAGAATCAACACGTGTTTATCCCATTCGCTTTTGATACATTTGGGTCCCTAGCCCTAGAGGCTGTGGAATTTCTAAACAGGATCCAACAGGTTGTGAATAGTAATCTTTCAACCTTTAAGGGTCGTTTCGTCTTTAGTAGGATTGGTTTTGCAATTCAAAAGGGGGTTGCGGCGCAACTTGTTGCCCGTTTACCTGCCACTTGTTTGTAATTTGTTACTTTGGTATATAATGTCGTCAGTATTTTAAGCAGACAGTTTGTATGAAAAAAAAAATCACCATTAACACTTCATTCAAGTTCTTCAAGAATATAAAACAATCTTGACAAATTCGTTATCATTGCTAATAATTTGAATTCCAATTGAAACCTTGAAGTTTCTCCTATCATTTCTCGCTCTTGCAATCCATTAACAACTCCTCAAACTTTCAGATTGAAGCAAGAAAGGATTCTAGGGCTTATAACTTTTTCATGCGGTTTCTCCTTCAATTTTTAACCAAATCAGCTGATTCCAAACCCTAAGATTATTTAATTTTAATGCTCTACAAAACCCTACTATCCATTTATGTGATAGAAGAGTAATTGAATTTGAATTTGGCTTCTTGGTAATTAGGGTTTTCGAACATTCTTATTTGAGGCTTTTTATCCTAGGGACATATTTTTATGAAATTGACTTTTGGATACTGACTATTATCACATAATATTAGCTCATAAAAACTTTGGTAATTTTCGAACTTGTCATGGATTTATTATGAATTGTAGCATATTATATTAGTTTATAAATTATGGAAAAGTTTTTAACTTAGGAGAATATTATATCTCAAGTTATATATTCCGGATTTTTCAGTAGTTCATTTGGTTTGGAATTTTAAAAATAAGATTTCGAGTTTAATCATACAATTCATCATAGTATATGGTTTGATTAAATGGGAAAACTAGTTATATTATTTCTATAAAAATGACTAAAATTATTATTACAAAAATAATCCTACTGACAAAAATAATAATTCCTTTTAAGTTATTATGATTGCCAAGTTGTTAGAAACTAAGGGTTAGATTATTTAAAATTTTCTAGAATTAATAACCATGAAAATATAATAACATATATAAACTATGTTATTTAGGCTTTTTTATAATTTAGGATATTATTCTTTAATAATGTTTCCAATCAAAACACACATTTATTTTATGAATGGACTATATACATATTTAAGAATAATAATGGTTTAGAAAATTTAATATGTAGTTATTAGATATTATTGGGAATTTTAGTATAAAAATTCAATACCTTAGAAATAAAGTTAAATTTAAGTTATTACTTGTTGAACTATTAAACTCTAATCAAAATTACTTTTACCTATATATTTAATCAGTTAAGTTCATTGATATATATGTTTTGGTTAGGGATTATTAAATTAAATCAAATATATTTTTAAACAAAAGTCTCCAAATCAAGAACCTGGATCACTAAACCCAATTTATCTTTTCGTTTATATAGAATATTTGTTATATCTTTTTTAGGGTGATTTGGTCATTGGATTTATCTCGTATACTCGTGCAGTAATTCTCGTGGATTAATTTTTCGCAGCCTGTGAGTATTTCTATCACTTTCCCCCTTTTTACAATTAACCTTTTGGGGGTCTACCATGTGTCTTGTTTCTATTGTTTTCTAGTTAAATCGACAACATGCAAAGTCAATGTGTTGCTACGTGTTTCGTACTCATGTTTCCATTGCTTCTAGTATCTATTGTTGCATATACGTGTATCTATGTGTTTACTCGCTTTGTGTCACAGGTTTCTATTATAGATCCACGGCTGACCGGTTCCCCATAGCCATGGGTTGAACTCGGTATCGCCACCAATTGTGTCTATTGCTTCTTTATAAGTATGTCGCATTACTGGATTTGATTGTAGTGATTGTTGTTATTGTGAATTGTTATGGATGTATCTACTACACTTGAAGTTGCATGTTAAACTTTTTAAATAAAATAATCAAAGTAATAGAGAAAAATATTTTATTTAAACTTAGATCTATAAACCAACTTTATGTTGACCCAAATTTTTACGCATGATATATGTACACAATTATGGGATTTGAAGTTGAAGACATATAGGATGTGCCTTAATAATAAAACATATTATTGTTCGTGAATTATATCTTATGGTTTTTGTTTGAATTTTTTTGAATTATTCCTATGATTATGTGTGACAATTTCGTTTGGATGCTTTAAATATTTAAACTTATAATAGTTGTGATGAGCTATGGAAAATCATCATGCCTCGTACCAATTCGCTTAGGGTCAGGGTGTGACAGTTTTAAATTTTATTTGTGGGTGGTCTTGTTGATCTTTCTATGAAGTTATGCATGTTAGATTCAACATGTAATATCTTTAGGTTATAAAAGTGCACTTATAATCTAAGACTTGAAACCCTAACCGGTAACAGACAAATTGGTGATATAACCGGTAAAACTTGTGAACTACCTAAGGAAAGGATCTGAATAAAAGGATCTAGCAACTAGTTAGTGTGTTCTACATGGTTAATCTTGATTTGTTCGTAAGTGGCAATGTTCGTTGATCGGTCACGTGTCTATAATATTGATTCTATAATTTTGTAGGATTAACCCTAGCGGGCTCTAATCCATTTTAGTATTTCACTCACTATCTTAACTAACCAATAAAATAGTCTCAAATCACTTTTACATTAGTTAAAAATTGATAGCCTATTTAGATAATATTAGAAGCCATTTACATTAGTTAAAAATTGATAGCCTATTTAGATAATATTAGAAGCCATTCTGTCTTTTGGATTGAAATTTAGTTCTTGCCATTACTATATTGCATATACGGCAGGTGTACTTGCCTGTTATGTGTGTAGTTTGGTTTTAGGTATTTCCATTTTATAAATTTAAGACTAGTGTATTTAGTATATTTTATATATACCATACGCATGCATTGTTCTTGGGAAAAGCATCTTTTTTTTTCAGGTACTCTTACCCCTTTGTCTCTTTGCCTTTTGTCTCATATTAGAAGCTTAATGAACCTTTAACTAGCTGTGGAATAGGCATGGCCATACTTAGTCAAGCATGGTCGTGCATGATCTATTGACCTTTGTTCACCTTCTGTGGGACATGCATTGTCCCACAGGCGTGCATAGGTATGTGCACGGCCGTGCATGTCTTATTTTGTTGGTTGACTTTTGGGATATGAGCATAGCCATGCTCAAGATCTGCATGGTCGTGCCAATTTTTGCTTCGTTTTTCAGTCTTTTTTGCTTCTTTTCATTCAGATCATCCAAAAACTTGCATTTACCAAATAGGAATGATTTTTGTAGTAATTTCAATGATAAAGCCTCAAAAGTATTATAAAATGGGGTAAATATGTATGAAAAATATGTGTAATGATCGCACATCTCCAAGCAAGGATCCCCCTTGTACATTCCTTAGCTAATATTATTTCTATGAAAATTTTTCTAATAATCACAAAGCCTTTTTGGCAACCATTAGCTCAAATGAAGAGCCAAAGCACCTTAATTATGAAAAGGGAAATAAAAGCTCTTGAAGAGAATGAAACATGGACCCTTGAAGAGCTTCCAAAAGGGAAACGTGCCATAGGCATGAAAGGGTCTACAAAATGAAGTATACAGAAAGACTAATCTCCAGAGGATTCACACAAAAAGATGGAATGGACTTTCGCGATACGTTCGCATCCTGTTGCACTCTGAACCATTGTTGTTAATAGTTAACGGATAATCAATCAATAAGACTTCAACAACATCTTTCTGTATTGTGATTTGGATACAGAAGTGTATATGAAAATCCACCAAGCTTTTCAAAAAGGAAAGGAAAACAAGGTTTGCAGATTAGAAAATCCCTATATGGCTTGAAAAAGCCTTTCAAAACTGGTACCAAAAGTTTTACCACAACCATTTGAAGCTAGATTTCAAACAATCCAACGCTGACTACTCATTATTTATTTACATAAAGAAGGCATCTTTGTAGTTGCTTTTATATACGTCGATGATATCAGCATTGTGGGCAATGACTTACTGAAAATTCAAGAAACAAAAACGTATCTTGATGAATGTCTTAGTATTGAAGTGCATGGGAACCTAAAGAACTTCTTGGGTATAGAAGTTGCTCGAACTCTAGAAGGTTTAGTACTTAGCCAAAGGAAATACACATTGGATATATTAGAAGATAGTGGCATGCAAGGAAGTTGACATAGAATATTTCTGATGGAACAGAACCCGAAGTTAGATAAGGATGAAAATGCGCCTGAGGTGGATGCAAATCAATTTGTTTACAAAAGACGGAACCACATGGATGCAGCAACTAGGGTTCTTCAATAATTAAAAAACACCGGCAAAGTATCTTACTTCCAAAAAGGGTGGCAAAATTCTTCGGCCGACTGTGATTCCGACTAGTTGGGTTGTGATGTGCGTGAATTATATATATTTTTATAATTCCATTTTCCTTCACACAAATTTAGGTTTAAAATGATTTTCACCCAAAAACTAAACTACACATACAAAAGGGCAAGTGCACCCGTCGGGTGGTAATATAGTTTATCGGTAAGAACCGGATATCAATCGCGTCATTGACGCGGTGTCACGATACTAAACTTTTGCTACTTTAAAGCCTTTTCAATTGATGCGTTGATTTTTGTTTCTAATTTATCATGCAAAAATAACAAATTACTAACTAATCTAAGGAAGAATAATATCTAAAAAAGGTTGCCTAAACTAAGTATCCACTAATAACATCTGACAACAAATGGGAAAGACTAGTGGTGTTGCAAGCTCTAAATTCAACTAAGTCCCCAATCAAGGCTTCCTAGTTTTATAAATCTTAGGAAAACTAAAATGAAATAACATTCTAATCATCTAAATTTTATTCTTTTAAGTTCACGTGCTAAGTTGATGTTATTCTTTAATGATGAATTATTTGTTTGTCAAACTCCTAACGCTACAAGTTGGGGAAAACTACTACGAACAACATACTAATCACCCTAACTTGGTTTTAGGTAAGAAATGCCTTCATCATGTTCTTGATATGAACCACAAGCATGGTCATGCTAGACAACAATCTTGGCCTAAATCATCTTACCAACATAAACACAAACTATAGAATTCATATAAACATTCTTTTGATCTTTCCAATCTAAATGCAAGAATCCATACACATTCAAATCACCATTCAATTCATGTTAGAAATTACCATTCCTAGTTTCATGCTATGAATCATACTAACAAGTTAACAAGATTCAACAATCATAATCCTACATGGCTTTCCAACACAACATGTAAATACTTATGACCAAACATTCAAGAACAAGGACTTTAAACATGTACATGAACTCCAATAACAAGACTAAACATCACTATGAAGATTAACAAAAACAATCACCTCATCTACTTCCATGTTATCACATATTCATTAGCTTCAACAAAGTTTAAACAACATAATTGTTTAGCCCATAAGGTTCATAACTACTAAATCAAGTGCAAGAAAACTCAAATTGTTCATAATGTAAATAGTAAGCTAACCAAGTTTAAAGACAAGATTAAATGGTAAATGAGTGAATCTTATAATGATTAAGTCTTCTTCAAGGCTCCTTCTTGGCTCCAACAAACTTCCAAGTCCAGATTTTTGAGAGAAAACTTCACCAAAATGCTCCAACTCTCTTCCAAATGAGCTTGAAACTCGTATTTAAGCTGTTGCGTGTTTGGCACGACCATGCCACCTTTTGGCACGGTCGTGCTTGGTAAGTGTCAGAGTCGCTTTTCGTTTTTCGATCTTGTTTGCTACCATTTCTGGAAAAATCCTGCTTAAACTTTCTCGAGGTGGCACGACTGTGCCAAACCATGGCATGGTTATGCTTATCGATGAATTGCCGACGGTGATTGCTGCGATCTCGGAAATGAGCTAATCAGAGACTGACTTGGACCAGGCACGTTTGTGCTTGGGGGTGGCACGGTCGTGCCAGTCATGGATTTTCCTGGTTTGCGTTGTCGGTTGATAGTGCTGATGAGAGTGCCGATGCTGGTTGGCTTGGCACAGTCATGCCATATCTGGCAGTTTGCTGGAATGTTCCGTTTTTGCTCCATTTTGCTCCAAAAGCCTCCGTTTCAACACCGGGCTGAAGCTCGGACCTGTATTTTCACAAACAACTCAAATGAGTACCAAATAAATGAAAATACAACGAGTTATCGCATAAACGGGGCATATTTGATATTTAAAAGATGTATAAATTCTTATACATCAGGTTGTCAATAGACTAGGAGGTCAAGAACGGGTTATCTATCACTCGTGGATGGTGGTCCAAACTCATGGAAGTCCAAAAAGAAATTCTTTGTCTCCTGATCCTCGGTAGAAGTAGAATACTGAGCAATGGCGACATGGTGACTGAAATCTTGTGAGTTCATTGGTTTCTAAAGGATCTTGGAATAGAACCTAACGGACAACAACTTTGTTGTGCGACAACTTAGCTGCTAAACACATTGCTAACAACCCTGTTTTTTATGAACGAACAAAGCATGCCGAAATGGACTGATTTTGTAAGAGAACGAGTTAGTCCAAAGAAATTGAGCCCTTTCACTTTGATACCAAAATGCAGATTGCTAACTTATTTACAAAAGCCCTGGGAGCCAAACAACTTCGTATCTTGACAATTTGGGTGTTGGAGATCTTCACACTCCAACTTGAGGGGGAGTATCAACAGCTTCTTACTTTTAGTCAAATATTCATGTTCATTATTTCCATATTTTCGTGATTGTAGTTTTCTTGCTTAGGTGATCTCAGTTGTTTTCTATTTATTTATTGTAATCCCTCAAGAGAATCATTAAGAAAATAAGCATAAATTTAATAGATTAGGGATGGTCTAATACCATTTGGTACATCTCGACCGAATTCATGATGCAAAATCACAAACTAAGTGTTCGGTTGATGAGTAAAATGAATTTAGAGATCAGTTTCTTTCCAAAACTTCCCCTCCTGATGGATAGTGCCGTATGATTTCAAATAATTACATCCAGGGGAATGAGGAAATGCATTGAGACAGCCCAGGTGGATTGCGGATCCAGGATTTTTTTCATATGGGTTCACTTTTTCAATAGTCAAAACTTTCACAACCAATCGCTAAAATTCTTGGGTAGGTCGGGTCGGGTCAAATTTCTCACAGTCAAATGTTAATAAATAAAAAGTTTATCTCAAACCTGAGTGATGTCGGATGCTCAGTTCTAATTCGCGAAGGAGGCTGGAGGGGGGAGTGTCGTCATGCCAGGTCTGAAACAATGGAGCTTTAAAAATCAATAACCTATTAATGAAGGGATTGAACTAAACAAAGGGAAACTCAACCAATTAGAGGTGAATTATACACACACAAAAAACAAACAAACATATTAGAGATTGAAGGGATTACACTGAACATAGAGACACTCAACCGTTGTTCATCAGAGGTGAATTATAGAAAAAATAAAAAACCAAACATCATAGAGATTGAACTGAACACGGGTAGGTCCAGTTAAGCAAACATATTAAAGTAGAACACAAATAAATGATTGTAGTTTTGTATTCTAATCTTCAAATATATACACATTATAAACCCAAGAATTCTAAAACCCACATTCCAACTATTAAACTCTAAGCAAAACAAACAGAAAACTCTACCAATATTGAAATAACGTTAATTACTACACAAATCAAAACAGAATATACAATTGTTTTCAATTATTACATACCTGAAACAATGGAGCTTTAAAAATCAATAACTGAGTTTGGAAGGATGCTGGTAGGCAGGTTCTTTTAAAGCTTGACTAAAACACCCTAAAGGGTAATTAAAAGTTCAGGAAAAAACGCTATGAAGAGAAATCGAAAGACCTTACCTTTTTTAAAAAGAGAGCGCGAAACCAGTGGACTACTTCAGATTCTTTGTTATAGGTTAATTATACAAAACCGAATGGGTCCATGGGAACCTGTACTCTTCGACGTAGGTCCGCCCCCGGGTGGAACCCCTTGATCCCAACAATAATTAACATTCCAACATGTCGTATTGTTAAAGAATGACTTCCAACATACCTAAAAATTTATGTCAGTTATAAACTGGGGTGGATTGGACTTCTTTCTTTCAATATGATCATCGGTAGATATAAGAAGTTTAACTCCAGCTAGTTAGAGAGGAGTTGTAATCCAGTGTTTTCCCATTGTACTTCTTTTTGTCATTCTTTTTCAATGAACCTATGCAGTCAAAAATATAAAGCAAGTAATCTTTACCAGAAAAAGTAATCAGATTCTAAGAACCACGGCATTCTATGCATTAAGATTAATATATTGCTTTGAAAGTTTCAGTATTTTATGCAACATAGTAAGATCGAACGGGAAAACCGGATAATCGAACCAATACTGGAATAATAAAAATAAAAAAAAAACAGATAATCGAACCATAACTGGCATAACAAAAAAAACTGAGCCAAGTGAAAAAAAAAAAAAAACTGAGCTGAGTGAATATCAATGGTTCTGTTATGATTTTTTGACAACCAGTTTTAATGAATCAATTATGATTATACATGTATAAATAACCAAATTAATCAAACCGAAGTAAGGTTTATATATTTTTTTATATTTATAAATAATACGATATATATTAGAAAAGTCTTGTCATATTTATTTGTTATAAACAACGTATTAATTAGTTTTCGCTTATTCCCTTTTATAAATTAAAAGGATTGCGAATATTTTATATGATACCGATTATAATTGATAATTCGATAATGAAAGTATATTGAATCTACCAACTTGCAGAGCTGTTAAGGGGACATTTTTTCAATAACTTAATTAACTTTTATAACCGAAATCGGTTTATAATGAAAATCTAATAACTGAAACATAGTTTTTAGCTGACTCATGGTCACCCAACCAGGCTTGGCTTATGTTTGTTTAGATCATTTTGCATTTTGTGTCGTTTTCTTTTTCATTATAATTATATAAAATTTAAAACCCAGAAGATAATATATAAACAATTGGAGCCCTGGACACTCTAAAATTTGAACTTCTATTACGTCGTCAGTATGTTATTAACCTGTGGAACAACCAGTCTTCCATCTTTAAGTTAAGCTTTTTGCTGCACCCGCTTCTGCTTCTGCTTCTGCTACATGTCTAGTACATTGGATTTGCTGCATATAATTGACACTAGCCCTCATCACCAGTCTCCCTCACCATCGCCTTTCTCTGAGATCCTAAACAAGCTTCGTTGTCTCTAGCTAGCTTCTTAATGAAAACGAAAAACAACAACAACGAAGCTAGCTTGTTTAAGGTTTAAACTTTTAACTGATTGACTATCTAACTAATATGGGAACAAAAATTCCCTTTTAACAGCTAGATACCGTCGAAGGTGAATACTTCGTGTGGAGAGCAGATATAGAGCTTCTAGTGTTTGTTCATACAGTGGACGGTTCAAAAGGAAAAGAAGGCTATAAGTGGCTGAAAGGCAGGAACAAGAAGATTTTCAGCATAACGACGTCTATCTATAAGATGGTGAAGGATATAAAGGCGACATCGTATATATGGGTGAAAAATAGAGCTAGAATCCAAACCCTGGATGGAGCATACGCTGTAATTTTAATTTGGAATAGGTTATGTTGTAAGTTGTTTGTATGTTCTTCCAGTTTCTTGCTTGTAAAAGATGCCTTAATTAAATAATTTTCTTTGCCGTTCAAAAAAGATAGGAGAAAATCCAACATAATAAAGATGAACATGATGCGCTAAGTTGTAACATCTTAGGCAAATCACATGGTAGTCGTAGATATGATATGAGAAATCATAGGCTCACAAGGAATATCCGACCTCAGATATATTATAATGTGTTTTAGACGCATTGGCTATCGATATGAAATGATAGCTTCACTTCCAGGATGGGTGACGGGAAATCTATAGTTAGGCAAACAAAAACAAATCTATGAGTTCTTTATGGCAAAACGTACAATACTGTATGGTATAACCTGCTGGGTGCTGGATATTACTTGTATATTGAGGGAGTGAAAAATCAAGATTCTTACCACTTGAAAGTACAAGCTGCAACCTTTTCCATTTCTTGAGATTCTCAATTACAATTAAGTTAACAAAATGAACTAGAAAACACACCACAAATCAAGTCTTCTTATTAGATAAGTACATACACATGTTTCTCTCAATCATATAGAATAACTTGATGGCACTATATAGGGTGCTCATCAATTTCCTTTATCTTGCTCATTTTCTTCAGAAAGAGAATTGGGGTTCATACTCAAATGGAAAGGCCTGATCATCCCTTGGTTTATTGTGTATATAGGAGAAGCAAATGGGATATGTGAACTCGAAGACGTGGAGCTCAACAACTCAAAGTTTAGTTGCTTTGGATCAGATTGATATCTCGAGTTAGGGTCATGAGATGGCGGCGGGTACACAAGAAGTTGAGATCCCGGCACGTTAATGTTGAAGTTATGACTTGTGTCTTCTTGTTGATGAGATGACATTGATCGAAAGCCTCCGAGTTGTAATAAAGACAAATTTGAAGGATTCAAATTGAGGAAAGAACCATTTGGCACAACATTGTTGAACATAATTGGTACTGATGAAGATTGGTCACTTGACTCAGCAAGGAAATGATCTTTTCCCATAGATTTATTAGGATTACAATAATCCTCCCAATTGATACCACTACTATTTGTTTTAACCCCTTCAAGAGTTTCCGATTGCGAACCAGCATTGATCATCGATTGAAGATCTTGCGCGAAACTAGTTGGCATTTGGAGAGGGGGGAGTTCATCAATTTCATGTTTCGCTACATCGAGCAACCAATCAACAGCTTTACTAGGTTGATCAAGCCCGAGCCGGTATTGAAGATCATACAATTGAATAGCAGTTGGTACTGATAGCCTAACACGTCTATCTCTCAATCCTCTCACCGTACAAACTTTACTATGCCGATCTTTCCCACCAAAAGCTCTCGAAACTCGAACAATTCTTGGATCTTTCAATTTTGTCCATGATGATGTACTCAAATTAAGTCTAGAGCTATTCTTACCGCCATTTGTGCTTTCTTCCTTTGGTGTAAGATCCGAATCTCTAAAACTCGAATTGTTTAACTCACTCATAATAGTTGCAACTTTTGTTTGGATCGAATTATATGTCTTCCGGATCGATCAAATCATACACAATTCCTCCTAAGGCCTTAGAAAAAGAAGAGATCTGTTCCATAGTAAATTAAATAAGTTAGATCATTAGTAATTACACTAAAAAATTATAAATAAAAGATCAATCAGCTATCATACACAAACACACATGCAGTAAGAACATTATAGCTAGAAAATCATTCAGATTAGCTTAATTAAAGGCATCGTATCAAATTAAAACACATAAACACACATGCAATAAGAAAATTTCAGCTACAAAATCATTTAGAACAGCGAAAATTATATAGAATAAACACACAGACACACTCTCCATCTAACACACACTCAGCAGAAAAGGTTATCTTAAAAACACATCAAATCTGCTTAAACTGAATTGAAAACCCACCTGACAATAGATTAATATCTTCTGGTACGTTAAACAAAAAATGAACTGAAATTCGAACAAAAGGACTCTCCAAATTCACTTGTAAAAATTTGATAGCAAACCTAGCTACCTGTTGATAAAGAAGAGATAGCGAGAATGTTGAGTTGAAATGTTGAAGCGGCCATGGCGGATGGAAGGTATAGTAAAAGTAAAGATATAAAGCAAAGGCTGGTAGGGTGCCACGGTGGGCGGTGAGGAACATGATCAATAGCAGTCAACACCTTATCATAAGATGAACATCAATGGAATGATGATAATGATAATATTAGGGCTAAAAGTTGGAATCACATGGCCATGAAAAGCATGTAAGCTAGGGTTTGTTGAAGGTAAATTTGGCTAGTAAAAAAGCATAATTATTATTGGGGACCAGTCTTCACTTATTCAAAAGCTGTGGCTCGACTTGCTTTATCGGAAGTTACGAATGGAACCAAACCATTGTGATATTTTTTTTGGTAATAATATGTTGTGCTGATTTTATATGTCACATTTGAATTAGTATAATTTATTTGATTTAATGGGATGATAATTTTTTCTTTATGAACGGGGGGATGATGGGATTAAGGAACCAGATTTTTAAGCATGTGTATTGCATTGAAGTTTTTGTATGTCACATTTTAATTGGTATAATATATTTGGTTTAATGTAAAGAAACCACATGTTTAATATGGTATTGCTTTGAGTTTTTAAACAATAATAATACACAATTAATAACATAGAGGGGTTAGCCTACAAATTATAGCATGATGAGGCTAAAAATGGTACTCTTCATCACTAAGGGGCCGGCTTTGTCTACTTCTCTAGTGTGCTACTATAGATGGTGATGGATTTTAAAAATTATATTCACATCCAAGATTCAAGATACTTTAAAGGAATGCTGAGTACGTGATTACTTCTTGTAACTATAAACGATGGATGACGCAATTCAAAACTCATCAACACTACAAAAGGATATAAGTCAGATCTTTTAAAACTCGTCACTACAAATGGATATGAGTCAATATAATTTTTTTAAGCACTACAAGCAACAACACATAGCACAACAGCAGCAGGCGCCAGCAACAACTAAATGCAACAGCAGCAACAACAATAACAACTTCAACACAGCACCAACAACAACAAAAGTAGCATCAATAGTAGCAACAACACCAATAGTAGCAACACTAACCACATCAGCAATGACTAGTGGAGTAATTGCCTAACTGCAATTTTATATTATTTTATTTTTCTATTAATTAATTTTTTTATCACGATTATTTGTAATCAATGTTGAATGTAAACTATGTTTTAGGTTGATTGTATTTTGAAAAGAAAGATTAGAAAATAATAGCTCAAATATATTCAATTCAATAAATTTTCGTATTTTGTAAAGAAATATGAAAAAGATAACAAACGATCTTTAGCAATAATTATTTTACTTCATATATATGTTTAAAAAAATTAAGTGAAATATGATGATAGTGTATCTCACTTTAATGTCTTTATAAGAAATAACCTCTCCAATAAAGTCTGTTTTTTAATGAATTAAATAAATTATGATATAGTGCATAACATAGTAATCTTAGTTAAACTTTTTAAGCACAAAACATATATTAAAAAAGCACCAGTATTTCTGTTTGGAACTTTAATCTTGAGTTTGATAATGAAACTTCCGATGTATTTGATGCTTACACTGATTTCCTTTCCCTTGACAATAGGTAGTGGCTGATATACCTTATAACAAGGATAGCCTCCGCTACTTCTTAATGCTCGACAATAGTGTAACTTATTTGAAAATTTAACATATTTTTTTTATTTTACTGCTCTTATAGATTTTTTTTAAACCTTATCTTTATAATTTTAGATCCTCACTGACAATAGAAAAAAAATCGAGGTAAAATTGGTAGCATCGAACTCATATAATATCAAATAAATCATAATATATATTTATTAAACGATGGAAAAATATGAATAGCTATTATGTTAAAAAATCCAGACCATATATTGGATTCTATTCTGTGTCCACGAATACTTTGAGAACAAAAATTACATCCTTAACTATTATGAGATCAGAAAATGCAAAACAACTGAAATAATAATAATAATAATAATAATATAATAATAATAATAATAATATAATAATATAATAATATAATAATAATAGTATTTATTATATTATTTTATTATTATTATTTATTATATTATTATTATTATCATTATCATTATCATTTATATAAAATAACAACCACGAGCTACAAGCGACTTTTTCTCTTTTGTATTTTTGCCATAATTTTTTACATACATTTACATTTTACTTCTGTCACTTGACTTTTTAAATTAGTATATTGCAGTAATTGTTCTTATTTTTTTAATTTCACATGAGGATACTTATACTTATATGTATTATATCAGTTATTTAGTTAACAAAAAGATAAATATTAAAAACTTTTAAACTTGTTAAATTATATATAAAGGTGGTACGATTTATAGAGAGGTTTTGGTTAACTTTCGGTTTCTATGTTTACACTATAAATATATATGTTTTTAACTCATTAGTTTTTTTTTTAATTTGGTTTTACTCTAGTAAGTTGTGTTTCGTTCGTTAAACTTTTTTTTAAAATATGTAATTGTGTCTAGATTTCTTCGCTCGACTTTCTGATGTAGATTTAATTAAGACGGAATTGTATTCAAAATAAAATGCTTCTTGGTATCGTAAACAATACGAGTGTCGGTACCGTACATGCAACATGACAAAACAAATTGAACTAATTCCGCCCCAACATCAATAACACATGTTGATATCCTTTTGGGCACATCAAAATGTTTTTTCCTCTTTTAGTTGCTATATCGAATGTCGATGCCATAATAATTCGAACTGATATCGATCAAGTTTCCGCACACATAGCGCAAAGAACTCCACTAGTTTAAGGTATAGCGCGTTGTTATCAAAGATAAAAAGATAACACGAATATTTTCATTGAATCATCTTTTCAGTTATGTAAATAATATTTATTTAAGATGAACTAAAGTTAAAGATCAAATTATTTTATATTGAACTCGAAATAAATAATAATAATAATACAAAACAAAAAGACAATGATTTCTAAAATCAGAGTAAGTAGTTAACAAAATAGTTGTGATTACTTAGGCTAAAGGGTGTGGGGTCATAGTTGGAACATGATTCGTCACGTAAAAACATGACAACGTGGATTAAACCATTGGGCCTCTTTTCCATTTTCCAAGATTTCCTTTCATTTTTCTTTAGACAAAAATAAATAAGGGGGTCGTAGTTTGGGTTATGATCACACCCTTAGGATAGTGATTTTGAATGATGGATTAGAGGTGTGTGATATGATACTAACGTACAGGATCACGGTGGTCATAAATATTATGACCAGAACCTATAGCCTTATTGTAAATATGAAATAACCATATAAAGGATAGTACAAATAACAGTTTTCTAGCGTTGCACCTCTTTTATTATATTTACTAGGTTAGGTGGTAGTCCAGGATTGTAAATGATAAAATATATAATTAATATCTTTGTAAATGTATGCTTCAAATGAAATTACATAACGAATTAGATGAAAAAATTACAATACTTCGTCTTGTTGGAGTAAGGAAAATATATCAACATTGCAGTGATCGAGCATGTCCTACTACGTACGAATGGTAATATTAATCTTGTGGAAAAAATTGATAGAAGGCGTTTGAATAAGAAAACATGGTACCGAAATATTTTAAATATATTAATTGTAAGACGTGTTAAAAAAAAGGTTCTTATTACTTTTAGTTGTTCATTATTGTTCAATGCTCTCGACATATGGCGCTGGGAGAGGAGTGGAGAAGGAGCCATAATGTGAATATGAAGGGTGTTGCTAGGGTTGGTAAAAATACTCAAACCCGACGGGTATACTCGACATAAATGGGACGGGTATATCTGATCCCGACGGGTATTGGGCCGGGTATGAGATTAGTTTTAAAAATTTTCATGGGTATGGGTCGGGTATGAGATTTGGTGATAACCGATCTGATTACCTGAAACCACATACCCGATCGTATACCCGATATTTTTTTATTTATATTTTTATTTTTCATTAACCCTTGTTTATTAGTGATTTATTTTAGTATGTTTATAATGTGAAAAAATAAATCTTCTTTTAGTATATATATTTGATTATAGTATTTATATTTTGTATGTTGTGAAGTATATACATGTAAGTGTATAGGTACTATAAAGTTATTAGTAATTTATGATAAAAGTTATATGTACGTAATGTCTATTTTAATTTATCGTAGTTGTTGTATAAATAAAATAATATAATAATTACATAGTAAAAAATGTATTGAGAAATCCTAATTTATATCTTTTAACAAACTAATGGGTATACCTGATACCCGACGGATAATTACCCGACAAATACCCGACGGGTATTATGTCGGGTATGGAACGCAATTTTATAACCGGATATGGATATGGGATTACCAATACCCGAACCCGACCCATTGCCATCCCTAGCTGTTGGTGGGGCCCACGCCCATCAACCAATCCGGTTTTTTTGTTTTTTTTAGATTTTCATATTATTTTAATAGGGCGTGAAGGGGTGAAACCATAGTAGAAGTTAGTGAAAGATAGTGATGTGATGATGCGTCAGTAAGATGACAAATACATTATAATGTGACAATGATATAAACTGATAGGGCGTGAAATAATAGAGTCTTATGTGATAAAATAATATTTTTAACCGATAACTAAAGTTGTGATTATTTTATTATATGTAAGATAACTAACTCTATAAATAGTTGTGAATATTTTTCGTTGATGAGATAACCCTATAAAATATAGCTGATAAAAATCAAAATTATTAAAAGCTACAAACGTGTGAGTTAATTTAAAAATTGTCGGGGTGGGGGGTTGGGTCAAATTAGTAAAATCATTGGAATTAAGGTGGTGTGTTCTTTGAGGTTAAAGGATCAAGCCTTGTCCAAAATGGATTTAGTGTAATTTAAGCAGTTAATATATATATATATATATATATATATATATATATAGAGAGAGAGAGAGAGAGGGGTTCATGTGAGAAAATTTAAAAGTGTGAGAAGGATAAGAAATATTATGGAGGTGACATGTATCCCTTTTTATTTTGGTAGTTTAAGGGTATAAGTGTAATTTAACTAATAAAATCTAATTATGGAATGGATATATACAACCGATTTTTGGCAGTTATTGTATATTGAAGGCATACAACCGATTTTCGAATTTAAAATAACATCCTAACTTATAAAAACACCACAACATGTATATTGAAGGCATACATCTTATAAAGAACAGAAATATAACTCATAAAAACACCCTAGCTCATAAAAAACCACAGCATGTATATTGAATGCATACATCTTATAAAGAACAGAAATATAACAAAAATAACACCATAACTCATAAAAACACCACAGCAGTTATATTGAAGGCACCCTAACATTGAATATAACAGAAATAACACCTTAATATAACACCAGTCAACACTTTAGTCAGAATTAAAATAGAAATAACACCCTAAATGTATAAAAACATAAATAACTCTACATAAGTATATCAATATAGTACTCATATTAAAGATAAAAAAACACTCGTTATTATGGTGTAATTTTAAAAAAAAGTTACGTATAAAAAGTTATTGATGTTTAAAAAGAAGGGGGGAACTTTGCATTTGTATTAATGTTAGTTTCTTAACTTAAAAATATTAAATTTATCTTTATACCCTTAATCTAGAAAATTAGTTAGTTTAATAGTCAACATTATTTACAGAATTGTCATTATGATCTCAACCATTAGATTAAATATCTAATGGTTTAGATTCTTTCTTATCATTCTCATACTTTTAAATTTTCTCACAATAACTCGCCCTATATATATATATATATATAACAAAATCAAAATGTTTCACCAGTTAAATAAAGGACGAAGTGTATTTTGTTGTGTTCTGACTTCTGTATCGATATATATGTATCCATAAAACTTGTAGTTTATTAGAAATATCAAAAGTCCTTCATGGACTTGTATAGTACATGTGGATCGTTCGTTATCTAATGTCTATTGATCAAATTAGTTATCATTTACGTTGACTTTATATATTTTCCAAATAATGATATTAATTTCATAAAAATGATTTTAACCAAAAAAAGAATATTACAATGTAGAATTTGTTGCAAAATGTTTAATTACGTAATATATGTATTACTTTATTAAGTATTTTAACCTATAAGAATCATCGTACTTGTAATGACATTATACCAATATAGATACATTCTTATCTAAAAATATTCTGAAAATAGAGCTTTAGGATACTATTACGTCGTAGGACAAGTTCTGTGCTTATTAGATGCGAATGGAAGCAATAATTGAGCTAAAACGTACTTTTTTGGAATTGTAATAAAAAGACATAGTAAAGGGTGGTATCGTTATTTTTATTTATATATCTAGTTTCCTTTCTAAAAGGAAAATCAAGCTGTGCAAGGTGAGAAATGGAAAAAAATAAAAAAATAAAGCTTTGCTTTTATGGAGCTTTTATGGTGTGCAAGACACGAGCTCTCAAATATATCCATAGATTTATAAGTCAATTTAAATATTAAGTTTTTCTAATTATAACGCTAAATACAATCTTTTACTAATTGGTTGCTTGTTTTGATATTAAGTTTTTTTACGTATAACGCTAAGAAAATACAATCTTTTACTAATTGGTTGCTTGTTTTAATTTTTTTTTTACCTTTTTAACTGACTTTTATAATATTTAATTTACGTAATATAATTTTATGACATTAATAAAAAAAATTGTAATTTGTAACTTTATGTTGACTTAGTGTTGCGGGCCAATATATCAAATGATTTATACCAACTATAACAAATTTATTTACTATGTATGGAAAGCAAATTCATTCGATTGTAACTTGATTTGTCGATTTAGGTTTACACAATAAAATTGAAATCTCAATTGTCAACTCCTTCAATCTTATCTATGTTTGCATGACGTTGGTGATGAGTGGTAGATTGACATCTCAGTCTCCAGTGCCTCAATCCAAGTTAGCCAGAAGCTGATTATGAACCCATCGCATAGAAATGAAAATCGCTTACCGATTGAGGAAGTAGAAGAGAAGTGGGAGTCAGTCGGTGGCAGAGGGGGAAGCACAAGAGTTGTAGTCCGTGGCCGTCGTTGATGTTGGTTCATTGACCTTCAAAACTACACAGATAGTATAATACACAGTATACCATAAAAATAAATTTAGAAACTATTAAAAAATATTACATAGTAATTTATTTATACCTTAAAACTTTAGATAAAATTTAATCTTATATAATTTTAAATAAACTTATATTATATACATTTTCTTTAACCCCCCCCCCTGCGATTCTTGACGTTGAGCGTTCTGTACAATTTTAAATCTTCTGTATAGTTTCAAAAGTGTGGCAAGCCCCAACAAATGTCAGATATGCAGGTGGTCAAAGGTGACAGGCTTATATAGGAACCAGAGACAGTAACGCGTCTATTCTTGCAAGGGATGGTGGACTAAAGGATACTACCTTGGCCAAGCTGGTGGCCACAAATTGATGATGGGGCCTTAATGAAGAAGGCCATCGTTAGCCGATTAGAAACCGTTGGTCGTAGATACATACGATGCTTGATTGCATGAGCATCACAGGTCGTGGATTCAACTAGGAGTGGTGAATCGAGCCGGATCTTTTTTACATGCACTATCTGTTGTCAGGAATCAAGTTCAACCTGGTTGATTGTCTAGGTGGTTATTTTTCATCCTAAGTTACTGGGAGAGAGATGAGCTTGAGTGTATGTTAATATTGGTTATTTTTAGCTAGTTTTGAACAAAATCATGTCTTAAATTTAGTAAACATGATAAAATACGATCACTCAAAAGAACACGTTGGGGCAAGCGCATATACCTTTGGCGTAATATAGTGATGGTAAGATACTCGAGATCATCTAAGGATGCATAGCTGTTAGTACCAAAGTGTCACTAACGTCTAGTCAAACCATAATAAAGAGTTGATTTTGTAAATTTTTATAAGAAATACATAAAAATAAATAAATAAATAAAAGATATATGTTTTATATCAGGTTAAGAAAGAGTCCCTTGAGCTTTCACGCCCCTTGATGTTACCATTAATAAGTTGGTTGTGACTTCTCACAATTTTACTTAAAAACACCAACACCTTTTGGAAAGTTGTTCTGAATACTCTGCGAGACAATCGTCTAATATCGTTCTTTCAAGACCTAGTATAAGTTGTGTGTATTAATGCATAAAGTCGCAGGACCATTTTGTGAGCATTGTTACATCTTAACATGTAACGCCCCAAACTCGAATCTTTACATTCTTCATATGTTTCCATATGATAAAACATAAAATAAAATGACTAGGCTGTTTAACCTAGTTAAATAGTTTAGTCCAAACAAATAAAGAATGAATGTGGGACAATTATGAACAAGTAACAAACATGAGGGGCTGAATTTGGAGATTTAGGATGAAGTTTTGATTAAATGTAAAATGCAAAATTTTAGTGTGTGTTCGTGTATGGAGATGGAGAAAGAGGAGAAATCCTCTCAAGAACAAGAGTGCAAATTCAACCAAATCAAAGCCAAAAATCGAATGAAAAACATTGCATGGATGAAGATCTCTCATCATGTCAACATAACAAACATGTGGTAAGTTGTAGTTTGAGATTTAATAATCTTGTATGAAGTGGGTTTATGTTTAATCCACGAAATTGAATGAAATTGATTATGTATATGTGTTAGAATCACCAAATAGAACTTGTGTTATGAACGAATTCAAGTAATTTGATGTTTTGACATAAAACCCACTTGGTGATGATGAAGATGATGACATAGGTGTATCACCCATGTCCAATTCTTGTAAAAATTTGGTGTAGTATGTTGTATGTAATGAATTGTTTTTAGATAAGATGGTTTTGATATGAAACAAATGGATGTTTAGTTGTATTTGATGAATGAAAGAAAGAATAGGTAATCAAGCATTAATGGGTTGTACATTGTGCTTATATAGTAGTATGCACACCAAGTGTTTGATGAAATGGATAAGTGAGATTATTAGATGAGAATTGTATGCAAACAATAGTTGAACATGTATAAAAAGTGATAATGATAAACTTGATAGTAAAACAACATTAGGAATGTGTTTTGATAAAATATATGCTAAACTATGAATGAATATATGTAGAATGTGATAATGCCATGATTGAAGATAATTAAACTAGAAAAATGCATTATAGAAGGATTTCATGATATGGTGTAGTTAATGGTACGAATTGTGTAGAAATATGCTTTAGGAACTTGTACACAATGTTGGAGCGGTATGATGTTTACTACATGTTCGCATAATTGATTAATCAAAACCGATAAGTAAAAGTACGCTAAATGTGAAGCATAAGAGATCATTAGAAAGGGATGAAATTGGAATGATGTTGGGTTGCTAAGTATGGGTCATGATGTTAGTCGTAAACTTATGAGAATTACTAGTATGGATGGAAATGAATATGTTTGGTGTGTGCATATAACTAGGTGACCATATGGTTGAATGTGTATTGTATCATGAGTATGAAATGTATATAGTGTCATTGTATGGTCTACTATGATGACACGGATGTATAAAGTTAAGTCGAATGTTCGTATGATAAATCATTGACTTTCTGAAAGTCAACTACGCATAAGTAGCTAGGTTAGACTTTTCGTCACAATTGTAATGTTATAGAAAGTCATATGGTACGTATTAGATCAATATGTGTTATATGTGATGACGTGATGAGTTATATGAGTTGTAAAGATATGATTGTGGGAATATGTCTTATGCTTGTTTGAATTGACTAATGAAAGTCAAATGTGAGATATACATTTGATATGACCGTTAACATGTACAATCATGTATACTAACAAGAATATGAATGCTATGACATGAAAGTGTAGGAATCATGTCAAAGTGGATGGAAGCATGGAAGGCTAATGGGTCAAAAGGAGGCAAGGTAACGGATGCAAATACGGACGCTAAGGTAAGTGATTTCCGGAATCACTTCTTCTTTTATGAATTAAGTTTGTTATGTTGAATACAGGGAATCGTGTAAGAAATTATGGGTAAGAATTAAGGTACAAATTGTTGTGGTAAGTCATAGGAAGTCATATATGTTCGGAATTCATGATAGAAGTGAACGGGTCAAAATGTAGAAAGTATGTGTCGGGTGTGGGTTTTGGATGTTATGGTATGGGAACTATATAAGAATGTTTAAGTAATCTTAGTACTAAGGCAAGTATTGTTGTAGCGAGCCATAAGAAGTTAGCTATGTCGGAAATAACTTAGTATAATTAAACGGGTCAAAATCAAGAAAGTATGATAGAAGTATATATTTGATTATGAGGACATGGGGTTAAGTGTTAAAATGATTTGGGATGTTACGGGAGGATACGGGAAGCTTACAGAATGTTATGGGATGATACGGGACGTCATGGGTTAGTTCGGGTTGGAACGGGAACCGGAAACGGTTGTGTAATCTTAATAATGACGGCCCAAACGAAGATACCCAACTAGTCCTCTTCACCGAAGATCCAGATTCAACTCCTATCGTTTAGTTTTATATTTTTCTTTATCACATAGAACCAAACATAACTTAAGGATAAAGCCAATGAAACTTTGACGAGAATACGGTGGATACGCCGCTGGTACTTCCTATATATAAGTATTCTTGTCAAAGGATCAGAAGCATTATCTGGCGGTTATGAGAGGTTCCATGTGTAGACTGTTAGAGTAATTATTGTTTATTATTTTCAGTATATGCAATTGCCGAGGCCGCCGCTCCCCAATTATGAGGTTTGAGCTTGTTCCCCATTTTATTATGCGGTTGAACCTGGCATGCCCGCATACGATCGGCTCCGTTTGATTGAGCCTTGATCGCACAGTTCATTTTACATTTTCATTACATGCAATACGATCGGCTCCGTTTGATTGAGCCTTGATCGCACAGTTCATTTTACATTTTCAGTACATGCAATACGATCGGCTCCGTTTGATTGAGCCTTGATCGCACAGACATTTTCATAATCAGTATCTTGTGGTTGTGGTGTTTGTTGTAGAGTCGCATAGAACTAATCATAACTTGCGGATAAAGTCAATGAGAACTTGACAAGAATATGGTGGATACGCCGCTGGTACTTCCTATATATAAGTATTCTTGTCAAATGATCGGAGGCATTATCAGGCGGTTATGAGAGGTTCCATGCATAGGCTGTTTGTGTGATTGTTGTTTAGATTAAGTTATTCATTTTCAGTACATGCAATACGCTCGGCTCCGTTTGATTGAGCCTTGAGCGCACAGACATTTCATTTTCAGTACATACAATACGATCGGCTCCGTTTGATTGAGCCTTGATCGCACAGACAATTTCATTATCAGTATCTTGTGGTTGTGGTGTTTGTTGTAGAGTCGCATAGAACTAATCATAACTTGCGGATAAAGTCAATGAGAATTTGACAAGAATATGGTGGATACGCCGCTGGTACTTCCTATATATAAGTATTCTTGTCAAATGATCGGAGGCATTATCAGGCGGTTATGAGAGGTTCCATGCATAGGCTGTTTGTGTGATTGTTGTTTAGATTAAGTTATTCATTTTCAGTACATGCAATACGCTCGGCTCCGTTTGATTGAGCCTTGAGCGCACAGACAATTTCATTTTCAGTACATGCAATACGATCGGCTCCGTTTGATTGAGCCTTGATCGCACAGACATTTTTCATATCAGTATTTTATGTTGTTGTATTGGTTGTAGAGTCATATAGGACTAATCATAATTCACTGATAAAACCAATGAAAATTTGACAAGAATATGGTGGATACGCCGCTGGTACTTCCTATATATAAGTATTCTTGTCAAAGGATCAGAGGCATTGTCAGACGGTTATGAGGAGTTCTATGTAGGATTTAGTAGTTTCTTGGTAACTAATCATAACTTGTGGATAAAACCAATGAAAATTTGGCAAGAATATGGTGGATACGCCGCTGGTACTTCCTATATATAAGTATTCTTGCCAAAGGATCAGAGGCATTATTAGGCGGTTATGAGAAGTTCCATGTAGGATTTAGTATTGCCTTGGTTGAAATTGTGTTACATTTATATCATCTTGCTATTTAGAGAAATTGGATTTGCGTTCCATTTCTACATAAACTAACCTCTCCATCATAACAAACGAGAGAGGAACTACCACCATTCAAACATATATGCTATCAGAATGTGGATTCAAATATTAGCTGTTGTGTTTATTTATGTTCTATGGTCATAGAACCAATCATAACTTACTGATATTAGCTGTTGTGTTTATTTATGTTCAAATATTAGCTGTTATGTTTATTTATGTTCCATGTAGGTTGTAGTATTAGAAGTTTTGCCTTAGGATATACCATACCCTTCCAAACATATTCAAACTTTTATGCATGATATCATAGTTAGCGAATAAATTCTGCTTATCAATACTTTTACAGTAGGCAACAAAAAGCGATTCCTGTAATAGGGTACTTAACCCTTACAAGGAACGTTACCGCCTCGAACAAAAACTTAAACCTTTACTTTTTTTTCTAAGCATGTAACTGTCAAACTAAATACCATCATTCTTTTAGTCAAATATATCACTATTTAAATTTCGGGACGAAATTTCTAATAAGCAGGGGATACTGTAACATCCGTCAAAAAAACGGATTTACCAAACCCGCTCCGTTTATCAACCGAACAATCAGTAAAAAATTTCGTTGCGAATTAAATGCCCAAAATAATTTTAAACGATACATAATCAATTATTATATGGGAATATATAATTAGTTTTTGAAAAACTGTTGAAAATCGCAAAATAAAGATGTTTTGTTCCTGCCGGGTTTCGAACCCGGGTCAGTCACGGTCCAGCAACAAACTTAACACAGAACACTTGAACCACTGCGCCACTGATGCTACTTGTTAAATGTTGGAATCATTTAATTGATAACGTGTCTTTCCGAATTCAAAACCGGCGCCCAAAGTTGCAGTCGTCGGAAATCCCGGTAATCTCGCGAAACTTAACGATTCTTTCCGTTATAACGTAAACTTTAACTACACATCGGTTATAACCGACGTCTGTGTCCGCGACACAAACCATAACCGCCGGAGAAATTCAAACCAACGAATCAAGTCGGAAATCGGACCAAATACATCGACGACTTGCCCTATAAATACCCCCTCGAACCTCTGCAAACATTTTCGCTCAAAACCGCACCCTTTCTCGGCGAAAACTCACTCGCCGGAATTCTTCTGCTCATCGCCGGAAAACCGAGTCCTTAACTTCTAAGCCTTACTAAACCCTCTGAACTTATACCGAAGTCACCCACATACTTTGTAAGCTTTCTGAAGACTCTCTGCTGCAAGAAACTCGTCGCCGGAAGTGATTGCTGTCGCCGGAGTTACGCCGGAGAAACAGAGGAATCCAGTCGGTATACCTCACGCCTAATTTCTTCATTCTTTTTATTTAATCTCACATGTATTCAACCATCAGACACTAAAGAAACCGATTAAAACTTTGAACCAGTCGGATTTCCGATGCTGGTTAAAACAGACGAAGAAGATGAAGTTCGGTAAACATATAAGTATAATTAAAATCAAGTTATTACTCAGGTTAGACACACAGTCCAGCGGTGGACTGTGTGCACATTAAACACACAAAGGTCTCGAGTTCGAATCTTGTTCCACACACGCTGCCATAATAAAAACGTTTTTTTTGTTGTTAACCGAACCGGAGTCACACTGTTATATGTTAAGTATATTAATCACCGGAATAATAACCAAGTTAGACACACAGTCCAGCGGTGGACTGTGTGTATGTTTAAATCGCACGTCACGAGTTCGAGTCCGGTCTACTGCACCGACTCGGACAATTATCTAACTTTTTAAAATAAGACAGAAATGAAAATACTTAATTTGTATTTAAGTATAATAAAAATCAGATTAGTTAACAAGTTGGACACACAGTCCAGCGGTGGACTGTGTGTTACGCAACCCACAGGTCCCGGGTTCGAGACCTGTGGAGCGCACCGGTCCGATTCAATTAAATCGTTTTTAAAATAAAAGGATTTTCTGTTTAACTTAATTAATATATAAATATAATTAAAAACAGATATATGACGGGTTAGACACGTAGCTCAGTTGGTAGAGCTGCGTGCACGCGTACGGGAGGTCTCGGGTTCGAGCCTCACTCAGCGCACAATTACACGATTCGAACCGGTCAAAGTCAACGGTCAACGGTCAAAGTCAACGGTCAACTGTAGCAAAAAAATCAAATTTTTTTAATTAAAAATACTTAAAAATAACATTTTTAAGGTTAGAAAATAGCCTTAAACTCACAAAAATACACCCAACAATTCTACTAAAATGGATTAATAAAATCCGTTTACTTACCAAACCATAATGCGATTTATCTAGGTTAATCTCACTCGTGGTTAAAACCACTTCGCGTGCATTCAACATCATCAACCGAACGCACCCACTGTGAGTGAATCTTACAACTCCCCCATTTTAATTACACGTTTTGGGGTGTGTCATGTGTCACAAAATAATTAACTCGTTTATTTAAACTTGTGCCATACCATATCGTGATCTAAACTTAGATTGTTTATATTGTTGTGATTACTTATTTCATTTTGTCAAACTATATGAAATTCATTCATTAAGCCCATCAGTTCCTCGTGGGAGACGAGTTGAACAACGCGTGCCTCAAAACTAATCCATTATTATTCATGTGTGTATCATTGAGTTTATATTGTTTGTAGTTATGTCTTTCATATTATCATGTTTATGCAATTCATTCATTAGGCCCATCAGTTCCTCGTGAGAGACGAGTTGAGCAACGCGTGCCTCTAAATGTTCCATTATTCTTCATGTGTGCTTTATTTAATATCTTATGATTGTTGAATAAGTTTACATCTATTTTTACTCATGTTTGGTTGTGCACTCATTTCATAATCAATCAAATAAACTTGTTCAAATGTTTTCCATAGGATTCATTCGCCAACATTATGTTGATCCAAAAACCCTTTTACACATGATACAGGTGAACAGGTTGAAGCAAGGAAACCATAGGAAATGCCTTAGAAGAGAACAAAGAAGCTTAGATTGATAGTTAGAACATGTTGTAATATTTATTGTAAATTTCCATTAAATTGTATTAATGAATATGAAACGTTAAAATAAATGTCATGAGCTTTGATGATAACCCAATCATATCCCGATCACCTTTTCCGCTGCAGGTCGGGGTGTGACAATGGGTTAGTTCGGGTTGGAACGGGAAACGGAAACGGTTGTGTAAACTTAATAAAGGAAAAACAGCGTTGGCAACACAGAAGGGGCGTCGCCGACGGCCTCCCTAGGCCTCGCCGACGCTGCCCCTTCCCCCGACGCTCTAATCAACTGTCTACGCAAATGAGGTCCTGACGTAACTATCTGGGAGGCGTCGCCGACGCCATAGTAGGGCGTCGCCGACGCTCCTCACAAACCTGACATGCTGTTTTTGTTAGTTATTCACACCGCGAGTTCCGTACCTCCTAAAACTTGTTCCGTAACCCTTAATGATCCCCGAAAAGTGAAAATAACTAATAGGGAGTTATGTGAACTTATTGAGCTGTGATAATGTTTGTCGGGGATGAATAAGTATGTAAGCATGTATGTGTATGGCTTACTTACATGCTAATGGTGGAATCCATAGGTAAGCATGTATAGAAATAAGCATGCGCATAGGTTTGTAAGTATGAGACTTATACGTAAGGTAGCTTATGACGATGAATTGTTATTATCAATATATGAGAATGAAAGTTGTACGTAAGAGCTTGGATATGGAGATATGTTTGTATATATGTATAAATGGCTTCAATACGTTTGAGTATTAATGTCACTAATGTTATGCCTTGAGATGAAATGAAAGTGCAGGTATACTATTGTTGGTCTTATAAAGATTTGACGTTGGGATACAGGATTGTACCTGGAAAGATAACCATGATAATTAGCATAAGTAGAAAGAATGTGGCGTTGTCATTTAATTATGTATGGTTAGATTGTGTATAATGTCACCAAATATCAATGATGCGGTTGTATGTGGTGATTGCAGGTTGCACAGAATTATCATTACCATAGGGTGTAAGCGGTGGATGATCGAGTCAAAGTATGTGGTTTGTACGGGGGCGAGGTCATATAGTTTATAATCGTAGATTGTGTTTTATCTTTTAAAGAAGAATGAAGGACACTATATTGAAAAGGGATTATTCCAATGGTTTCTAGTAGGTTAAAATGTTATAACAAAGAATTTTTTTTAGTTCACATTTCCGCTGCGTATTTTTCGTTAAAACATGTTAGAGTGTTACATAACAATATTGGAAAGAAGCAGCATGGCGATCATCTGCAATGTCAGAATCAAACCTACAACTTTGAACAGTTGCATAAAGGCGACCATTCATTGTTAGTATTTAGTATTAATTAAAAATTAGTCATAAGGAATCTATTCCACCAATCACTAATCACTATGCACCTCTTGGTTTGATTCTATCTTTGCAAGATTAGCGAAGATGAAATAGATCAAGTCCTTAGCGTTTAGATTTTGCCACCACGCTAAGGCTAGAACTACCAAACTTGACGTCCCGAACAATAACCTCTAACCCCCTTGCAATCAATTAACATGTTATTACTATATAGACATACAAAACATGAATGTTTGACTCAACAAACACAAGGTTAATGCTTTGTTCTTAATGTTATTCTTACACACACGCCTTATGTTTATCCATAGCCCGTTTAGTTAAATCTCCAATCCCCCCTCCCCCCGACAAGTTTACCAAAAGAACTTTACCAACTCGTGGCTTTATATATACACATTAACAAACTTGATTGGATTTTTTGAATCATCATAAGATTGAAAATTAATTAGATTTGTTGTTACAATCTTAGGATTACAAAATTAATGTGGAAAAGGTGGTAGAATTAGAGTATACTCGAGGGGGAGGGGGAGAATTGTGTAAGAAAAATTGAATGGGAGCTCTCTATTTACACGCTGAAGTTGGTGACCGGGCACGGACCCATGCCAAGGTCAAGATCTTGCAGGGATCTTGTATGGGAATGGGCATAGGCATGGTCAACTCTTGTGAGCCTCATGAGGTCTTCAAATGTCAAACATATATCTTTTTTTATCGTTTCTGGGATGGCACACGAGGCGTGCCTAGTGGGCACGACCCATGCCTGGCCCACTTCCTTTCCATAACTTCGTTTTTTGTCTGTTTTGCTCCTCATGTCCGTTTTCGGCCTAATTTGTCCTTAGAATAAAAAAATAAAGTAATTTAGCCTACTTTATTTTATTTTCAAGAAATTAAAAAGTGAGGTTTAAATGATATGAAAAGGATGTATAATTATATGCATGTCAAGGTGATATACATGGAGGGGCCTATATCACCACTCGCATCTAGAGCACTACAAGCCACACCTAGACAGCCACTATCCATACCCTCAGCAGCAGCTTCAGTAGCCTCAACTGCATCGTATTCATTGAGTTATGAGACTACTGCATGGGTAGAGGCCTTGTTAGAGCACGTTGCTCGTCGTGTAGACCAACTGGAAGATCTTATGTTGTGGCATATTTAGCTCGACATTAAGCGTGCGAAGGTTTGAAGTATACAGCCTCCGCTTCCATGTCCAAATCACGAGCCTAGTCTACTCATCGGTGTATGTTTAGTGTTGTACTTTTTGATAATTGTCATGTCCAAACTCTTGTCTTTTACTCTATTTTATATCCTACATTTATAAAGGACTTGTATAGTAACATTCTTTTTGAATTTTTTTTCCTTTTGTCCTTGTTTTGTTTTGCTTTTTGATTTTTTGTCTTTTTGTTTTTTTGTATTTTTGTGTATTTATACCTTTCAATTTTCAGCGTTAACACTTACAACCTGTTAAGTTTCTAAGAACTTTGTAATCTAGATTTACGTGTTTATTTTTATGTATTGTTTTGTATAAATTCAAAGAAATTTATGTTTAGACATAATTTTTCTCAGAAATTAGTTAGACCAAATATAATATGTTTTTATAATTGTTATTATATACGTTTTTTAGTTGATCTACGTTTTAACGTAAATTTTAATCTGAAAATGAGTGGGTCAAATATAATACATTTTCTTGCTTATTTTTTGTATGTTTTCAGTTGTTCTACGTTTTTATGTAAATTGCAGTTAGCAAGTTGTGTGAATAGTGTTTTCATCCTATTTTCTTTTTTGTTTCTTCTTTATTTTTTATTGGACTTTATTATTTTTTTATTTTTTTTTATGTTTATTGTTTTAGTTTAAGGTTCTTTTTTCATTAAACTTAAATTTAAGATAGAGTTTATAATTTCCATTGACAATTAATTTAAAATCAATTTGTCTCGTTGTCTAATTTAAATTTATTTTTATGGTTTTCCGAAGATGTAAAACATGTGCTATATTTTTTTAAGCATATTTTTCGGCTTCTATACAAAACCAAAATAAATTTTGATCGAAACCCTTGCTTAAGATAACTTTACTAGTTATGTACAGATTTGTTTGTGTACATTGTTACTATGTGTTTAATTACTTATTCGTACACAATGTTTGGTTGTTTACGATTATATAGTACACCAATCAATTATCATTTCACAAAGAACAAAATTACCAGGTTGCTTAATTTAATTAATAATTTGTTATCTCTTACAAATTGTTATGAAAATCAATAAATTGATTTCTTTCTTAATCACTAAATGACTCGAAATTAACTGTTTATTTTGCTTAAATAACAATTATTTCATAAAAAATATCCGCCAACTTTTATATAGAGTTAAATATTATTTTTTTTTATTTACTCAAAATATCTATTTTAATTCAAAAGAATTTTTTTAACTTTTTTAATTCAATATTTTGGTTTTCATATCAATTTTAGTCCAATTCACTAACTTCAACCAAGTTTTATGTTAATTTCTCTTGAAAAGACCAAATTACCGTTAACCCATTTTAAAACTAATAAATGAAATCCTTTTAGAGAGTGCTACTCTATAGTACCTTCTCACTTATAAATAATAATATAATATTTTTATACACGTTATAAGATATATATTCTATCTTATTAAATAATAATTTAATGAAATCTACTTTACTTTATTATATTAATGTATAGAGTAAATTGCACAAAACATCCTTTATGTTTCCTCAAACTTGCAGGTTTCAGCCTTAATGTTTAAAAGTTGCTAAAAACAGCATTTAAGTTTATTTTTGTTGCGGGTTCAATCCTTTACAGCTAACCACGTTATTTTCTTCAGTTAAGTTCCCTCACATGCATAACATGTGAGGGTATATTCGTCATTTTAGTTGATCATGTGAGGAAACTTAACTGAAGAAAAATAACGTGGTTAGCTGTAAAGGATTGAACCGCAACAAAAATAAACTTAAAGGTTGTTTTTAGCAACTTTTAAACATTAAGGCTGGAACCTGCAAGTTTAAGGAAACATAAAGGATGTTTTGTGCAATTTACTCTAATGTATATGACACTAACGTACATGTTATTTAATATTATATTTGTAATTACTGTTTGTATCCAATAATATATTTTATGTTATTAAGTTGGTATGCTTAGGTCAAATTGTCAGTGCTTTTTCTCGGATTATTTTTTAACCATCTTAATAACATGTATAGTTAAAAGATATTATTTTATATTACTTTTGAAAAACTAACTTCAAAATTGTATAAAATTTAAGAGTCTGGTTCAAGAACTCTCTCATGTCAAATAGTATTAAACTCAAAAAAACGTTGATACTACGAAGAAGGTGTTGGATATGAACTGTTTGAGCCTCAATACAGTTAAATTTTAGTTTTTTTAAAAGGGTACTACTATTATCACCAAACACTTACCACTAGTAAAATTGTCTGCACATCGCGGCGGGTGTTGGGTCTACATCAGTTCGGTTCATTACTATATCGATATGACACCGGTACCCGATATAGCATTCGAAAGAGAAAAACATAAAAAAAGTTGAAAGAAAAGTTTATCGAAGTATAGGGGGTGTTTGATACCCGGTATAACAACTGAAGGATGAAAACATAAAAATAAAGTCAAAAGAAAAGTTTAGAGAAAACAGTCAAAATCATACCTGAGATTTGGATATAATTGTCAGATCCATCCAAAAAAGTTTTTTTATCAACTGGATCATTGAGTTTTCAAAATTATTGCCAGATTCATCCGCTTTTCTAATCCTATTAAAAATTAATGTTAAATGAGGGGTATTTTGACCAATCTCTTTATTTATTTTGCTTTTTTTAATTTTTTAACCCAACAACTCTAATAATACTATAAAAAATAATTTGAAAGTCAATTAAACATTTAAATCATTAGTATTTGAAGAATAACATTAATGATTACTTTATCAGTATATTTGAAATTGCTTGCCTTTTCCTCTCTTTTTTTTTTTTTTTTTTTGAAACACGTTGTCATGGTTGTTGATTCGGTAACCAGGTCACTTTACCATAAATTATACCTTTGGAAATTTGGATTACTAATCACCAAAATAATCTTTGTTTTCCTATATTTAAAGCACTAGGTTCCCATTGAGATTCATCACAGTAGGCACATTTGAATCTGCAGAGGCTTTGCTTACTATTAGGTAATAGTCTAATAGTAGATACATTCTAGCAGCCTGCTTTAGTTTTCATTAACAGTGCAGTTGTTCAGTATTTACGGATCTAAGCCTCATATAATCATTTCCTCCAAGAATGTTGGCTTAGTTGAATACTCAATTTAGTGTTACTCGAACTAGTGGTCGTACTCTTGAATTGTATTAAGAACAATCGGTTATCAACCAACATGATTTTCATCTAATATCTTTTTTTATAGTATCATTACTTTTTTCTTCTTAATGCTAATAATTTATATGTTTAAATAGCCTTCAAATTATTTTTTATAGTATTAGTAGAGTTGTTGGATTAAAAATTAAAAAAGTAAAATAAATCTAGAGGTTGGCTAAAATACCCCCCATTTAACATTAGTTTTTAATAGGGTTAGAAAGGTGGATGAATTTGCAACAATTTTGAGCTCTCTGTGGTTCAGTTGAGAAAAAAAAACTTTTTTGATGAATCTGGCAATTGTATCCAAATGTCAGCGACGATTTTGACAGTTTACTCAAAAGTTTATTATAGTTTAAAGGTTGTTTGATAACTTTATTAAAGTTTAGGATCTAAGAAGTAAACCGAATAAACTACAGGGGTGAAAGTGTAAAAGGTGTGAATACTATTCATCAATCCACACCTTTTAATATAATATAATATAATATATATACAGACAGACCGCTCAAATAATTTTTTTATAAAATAATGTTAAATAATTTTTTTAATTATACATATTATTAATGTGGTCAAAAGATAACCCGAGCAAAAAGCACCGACAAGTTGATCCGAATAGACCAAATTAATAATAAAAATATATTGTTCGGATATAAACAATAATTACTAATATAATATCAAATAACATGTACGTTAGTATCATATACGTTAATGTAATAATCTAAAGGAGATTTAGTTAAATTATTATTTAATAGAAGAAATATATAACGTGTATAAAAAATTATTATATTGTTATTTATTAGTATAGAAAGATAAATATTAGTTTAAAAACGGACTAAGGGTAATTTGGTCTTTCAATAAAAATTAACATAAAATATGGATGGAGTTAGTGAATTGGATCAAAATTAATATGAAAGTCAAACTATTAGATTAAAAAAGTTAAAAAAAATCTTTTGGACTAAATATATATTTTTGAGCAAACCACAATAACTAAAATAGTATTTAACTCTTTTATAGAAGTTTTTTAAATTATTATATATATTTTTAAATATATTAGAAAATCACTATTCCACAGATATTATGTTATATTACATGTATTGGTTTATTCTATGTGACGTGTAGCTAAACATTTTGAAAACCTACCCAATAAAAACTTGGAACAAAAAACTATATGAGTCGTTTGAGGTCGTACAAGTTGTATGCGTTAGCAACCAAACATGATCCAACATGCAACTCTTTCTATACGACTCAAATAACTCTATACAAGTTGCATAAGAAAAGGAGATCTGATGGGTTCTCAAATAATTATGGCCTATAAAGTAACATAAAAAATGTAGCAGTTGTATGAATATAACTACATGGTCTAAGGATGAGTAGATAAAGGATGGGTAGATAGAGAGGTAGGTGGGTAAAAGCCTAATATACCAGTCTTCTTTCTTTACCTTTTGTGTAACAAATCTTACAATATGTACTATGGGAATCTAGTGTACAATTTTGTAAGTGAGACCGTGAGAACCAATCCCCGTCATAAAAAAAATAATAATAACAAACAAAAGTGTAAAATAATAATTATGGATTTTGATAAAATACACAATAGAAGAATAAGAAGGATTTTAGGTTATTATCTTAAATTTGAAGGGTTAAAATTAGTTTTGAGGAAAAGAAAATAGTGAGAGGACGTAAAGAGAATCCTAAACTTATTGACTTTTTCTCTCTATATATTTCCTAACATTTGCATATTGAGTTTTTTCTTTTGAATGAAACTAATTTTCCCATTAATTTTTTCATTAAACACTTGTCACTCTTTAGTGGTTCTCACCATTCTTATTTATTTTAGCTGTTATAGAATAACTCAACCTTAATAATTAAATACCCCTTATGTTTTGTGGTGAGAAGTATGAGAATGTTCTTGTGGTGAGAAGTATGAGAATCCAAAATGCTTTAAATTTTAATTAACAGGAAAACTTCTAATAATATAAGCCTTATCTTGTTAATAAGAAACTAAACAGGACGAGACAAAATTGTGACTAACCCAAAAAAAAGGCCACCAAAGTAAAAGACTAGAAAAGAGAAATACACAAAAACTTATAACCACGCCAAACAAAACAAACAAGGGGTCCAAAGGGAGCGAGAGAAGAATACATTTCTATGAAACGAACGATCAAAAAACACACTGCACTATACCAAGGATACAAAAGTTTTTATTTGGTCATATTCTCTTATGCACAGTTATAACCGGATCATGATAGAAACCCTTTTCATAAGAAATTTTCTTCCCACTATATTCTATGCCTTATTATATTTATATCATCATTTTTATGTGAGATAGAGACAAAGTTTAATGTCCACAGAATGCATGTATTATTTACTGGAGTTGACACAGTAGAAATCATGAGTGTGATCACTTTCACCCTTTAACTTTTTGTTGCTTAGGTTTTTAAACGTCTGTCGCTAAAATGGAATTACCTTCCAAAGATTTAATGGACTCTTCCTACTCCTACTTAAACATTAACAGATCAGGAAAGAGACACAACAAATTAAACACTCAGACTGCAGTTGCAGTCATGCCAGAAAGATTTCATACACATTTACTTCCATTTTTGGCTCAAAATCTTAACTCTCACATGTGGCTTCAATTGGATATAACAAATCTTAACTCTCACACGTGACTTCAAAAACTTATCTGTAATTTCTATTCAAATCTTTAACTTTATGAAGTGCAAGATATATAGATTAATTTTATGTTAAATTAGGAAATTTTTTGTTTATCTTGGAAAAAGAATTAAACTTTAGGGCAGATTCCCGTTTTAGCCTTACTTTATGCACAAATTTAGGGTTACATATTGCTCGCACCTTTTTACAGAAAACAAATTCACAAATGTAGGTGAGTGTACAATTCATGTGCATCATGTACAAGCATTTATTGTGCTGACGCTGGTAATCTTTTGTATGAAAAAGACTCAACTTTAGGGCAAGTTTCCGGCTTTTTTTGTTGGGTTAGTATTGATTAATGTTTTTTTTTTCTTTTGTTATCTGTTATGTTCTTAATTTTTTTTGTTTATTAAATCCAGATAAATTTTACCTACAACAGGTGGTTTGTAAAAATTTTCTGATGTGAATTTTTTATTATTTTTACTAAATCATATATTAATTAATGTTTTTACTAAATCATATATTTTTACTAAATCATTATTTTTACTAAATCATAGAATGGTATTGTGCTGACGCTGGTAATCTTTTGTATGAAAAAGACTCAACTTTAGGGCAAGTTTCCGGCTTTTTTGTTGGGTTAGTATTGATTAATGTTTTTTTTTTCTTTTGTTATCTGTTATGTTCTTAATTTTTTTTTGTTTATTAAATCCAGATAAATTTTACCTACAACAGGTGGTTTGTAAAAATTTTCTGATGTGATATTTTTTATTACTTTTACTAAATCATATATTAATTGGATAGCAAACTGGGACCAAGCTTATTTTGGTATTAACCAAACAAACAAAGACCAGAAACTTAACTGATAATGATCTAGCCTCTAGCTTCTCGCAAAAAGAATTTCGAAATCAATTTGAACTTTTTGTAGTATGGTGGCTTTCAAGCCTATTTTACTATTAGGCTCAAGTATCAAGTTGGTTGAACCTAGGGTGGGGTACAAGTCTTCGTATGAGGTTTTAGCATATTTTTTTCTATATTTTCTCATATTAAACTTATAAGAAATCAATAAAGAACATGTCTTATGTGGTAGTAGACAGTGACCGAAAAAAAACCCGAACTCTGTGTGAAAGCTTGGAATCCGAACATCAGGCTGGTGTTAGGATATGGAATTGAACCGGGTACGAATTGATAAAAAAAGATCGGAGGTTTAGGCACGGATATAATATTAAGGTAATACCCGATTGCCTGAATCATATACTAAAAAGTTATTTTTATTTTCCCTTTGCACTTGTACAGTAATAATTGATTCAAGTAGCTTTATTATGTAAAAACTGAGCTCTTTTATGCATTTGTTGATATTATATATATATTTTGATAATATGAACGTAATTTACTATATTTTCTATGTTTTAGTTAAAAACATTAAAAATATATAAAACTTTGATTGGTAAGAGGAAAATTGTGTGGTCATCTCAACAAATGATTTTTAACAATTAAATAAGTATACTTAATACTTGCATGTATACCCAACAGCTTAAGGCTAATTACTTGATATTATACAGCAGGTATTGGGTCATGTACAAAACATTATTTTACAATCAGCTCTAAAATTTATGTTACCAATACTTATCTCATTATCATCCTAGTAGTGTGTTACATCTAACTTACTGATCAACTCACTCCAAATCCTTTGCGGTCTTTCTTTGGTTGCTAGTTTTGAGTTGAGTTGTCACACCCCGACCCGCAACGGAAAAGGTGATCGGGGCATGATTGGGTTATCATCAAAGCTCATGACATTTATTATAACGTTTCATATTTATTATTTCAATTTAAAGGGAAACATACAATCATAATTAAACAAATACAACATTTTCTATTCATCCTTCTAAACTTCATTATTTTTCTTCTAAGGCAATTTCCTATGTTTTCCATGCTTCATCCTGTTCACCTGTATCATATGTAAAAAATGGTTTTTGGATCCACAAAAAGTTGGCGAGTGAACCTTGATAGAAAACATTTATTATTTATTTCTGGTTGTATTTAACATGGAAAAATCGTGCAATATTCATATATGAACAAATGTAAATAAACATACAATAACATCAATTAGCATACAATAACAAACCATTAGCATACAATATCAAACAACAACAAACAATAACATACATTAACAAACCAACAGCATACAATAACATCAATTAATAACATACATTAACAAACCAACAGCATACAATAACATATCAACATGCATAAATATATAACATAAATAAAACTGTGCGATCAAGGCTCAATCAAACGGAGCCGATCGTATTGCATGTACTGAAAATGAAAAATGTCTGTGCGATCAAGGCTCAATCAAACGGAGCTGATCGTATGTTGGCACGCCAGGTTCACGCTCATAATGTAATGGGGAACATGCTCAACGCTCATAATGTAATGTGGAGCGGCGGCCTATGAAATTGCATGTACTTGAAAATAATAAATTAAATCTAAACAATATCCACACAAACAGTTTATACAAACTGAATACACATTTATTCATGATATGATGTATGCACGATGATTTAAATATAGTAAATAGTAAGACACATGATACACCCCAAAAACGTGATTTAAACGGGGAATTTGTAGAGATTCACTCACAGTGGGTGCGTTCGGTGAATGATGATGAATGCGCACGAGTTTAGAGGATTGATCGTCGAGGAATAACTAACCTAATTAATAAAGGAAAGTAAGGTAAATAAATGGATTTTATTAATAACTTTAATAGGATTTTTGGATATATTTTTGTGAGTTTTAGGCTATTTTCTAACTTTAAAAATGTTATTTTTAAGTATTTTTAATTGATTTTTAAATAAAATAAATAAATAAAAATAATAAAAAAATGTTGACTTTTTGACCGAGATTCTTCAGTGGTTTAAGGTGAGTGGGAGTGATGTCAGTACGAGTTCTATGATCTTATTTTTGGGTAAGAAGAAAAGGTGGATTGAATTCGGTTTTCCGGCGAAACTTTCCGGTAATTTTTCAGAGAATTCCGGCGACTTCCGGCGAAGTTTTCTATGCGAAATGATGAGTGTGAGTTGAATAGATACGTGAGCCTAACTGATGAACAAGGTACAATCCCGAATTTGGATTGTATTTTCGGTTTCAATAGAAATTCAAAGCAATGAATGAAATTGAATGGTTTTCTTCGGTTATAACCGACCTTACTTGTTAATGTATACGTTATGACCAAAAAGAAACGGCAAACTTTGATGGAATTGCCGGGATTTCCGGCGTGAGCGGATTTGGGCGCGTTGTGCACTGGGTTTTGATTTCCAGATTGATTTATGCATTAATTGGTTCAATATATTAACAAACATCACAAGTGGCGGAGCGGTTGTAGGGATGTGAGTTAAGTCGTTGCTGTATCTGGTTGACCCGGGTTCGAAACCCGGCTTCAGCCATTTATTTTTATTTCATTATTTTCAATACTTTTTCAAATGTAACTTTTATATTCTAATATACTTATTAATTATGTATCGTTTAAAATTAATTTGGGCACTAAATACGCAACGAAATTTTTAACTGACTGTTCGGTTGATAAACGGAGCGGGTTTGGTAAATCCGGCTTTTGGCGGATGTTACAGTATCCCCTACTTTTAGAAATTTCGTCCCAAAATTTAAGTAGTGGGATATTTGTCTAGAAAGGATGGTGTTTTAATTTGACAATTACATACTTAGAAGAGAGTAAGAGTTTAAATTTTGTTTGAGGCGGTAACGTTCCTTGTAAGGGTTGAATACCCTGCTACAGGAATCGCTTTTTGTTGCCTAAAGTGTAGGAATACGGAACATGGATACACAGATTTGATTGACTAAGTATGATGTTATGCATATGAGTTTGGGTACGTTTGGAAGATTAGGTTATATCCTAAAACATAACTTTTACTACTAAAAACTACATGGAACTTCTCATAACCGCCTGACAATGCCTCTGATCCTTTGTCAAGAATACTTATATATAGGAAGTACCAGCGGCGTATCCACCATATTCTTGTCATATTTTCATTGGTTTTATCAGTAAGTTATGATTGGTTCTATGATGTGACTCTAGAACATAAATAAACACAATAACCAATATCTGAGTCCTAATTCTGATAGCATACAAAGTTTGATTGATGACACAATCCAATTCCTTTAAAGGATGAGATTATATAAATGCTAAATCAGTGAGTATAACGCAAACTTCAATCAAGACAATACCAAATCCTACATGGAAACTTCTCATAACCGCCTGATAACGCCTCTGGTCCTTTGACAAGAATACTTATATATAGGAAGTACCAGCGGCGTATCCACCATATTCTTGTCAAATTTTCATTGGTTTCATCAGTAAGTTATGATTAGTCCTATGTGACTCTAAAACATAAACAAACACAACAACCAAAACTTGAGTCCTTGAATGATGACAATACCTCTCTCGTTTGTTATGATGGAGAGGTTAGTCTATGTAGAAAATGGAACACAATCCAATTTCTTTAAATGACGAGTTGATATGAATGTTAAATCAGTGAGTGTAAAACAAATTTCAACCAAACATTACTAAATCCTACATGGAACTTCTCATAACCGCCTGATAATGCCTCTGATCCTTTGACAAGAATACTTATATATAGGAAGTACCAGCGGCGTATCCACCATATTCCTGTCAAATTTTCATTGGCTTTATCCGTAAGTTATGATTAGTTCTATGTGACTCTAAAACATAAATAAACACAACAAACAATGCCCGCGTCATAATTCTGATAGTATACATGTTTGAAAGATGACAGTCCCTCTCTCGTTTGTTATGATGGAGAGGTTAGTCTATGTAGAAGTGAGACACAGCCCAACTTCTTTAAATAATAAGATTGAAATACGTTGAGATGTATGCTGGTATGAATGTTGAATCATTGAGTATAAAACAAAACTGGATTAATAATTTGCATTAAAATCCTTGGATAAATTTCCAATTTAAAATTGAGACACGTGAGAATTGAGATAACATAGAGGAAACATAAAACTAAGCAGTTGGAGTTGAATCTTGATTGTTGGTGAAGGGGACTAGTTGGGTGTCTTCGTTTGGGCCGTCATTATCTTTAACAGGATTGGCGTTGATGTTGAAAACTCTTCCTCTTGCTGGTGGCCTAGTGGTTGGGTTTTCTTGATTTGCTTGGTTAACTGGGTTTGCTTGAGCTTGAGCGTTTATGATGTTAACCAATTGAGGGCAAGTGTTTCTGAAGTGGGTAGGGTCGCCACAATTGAAACAAGCTCGAACATATGGGAATATGGGGTATTGGGGTTGTTGATACGTTTGGATCATGTTTTGAGTAGGGGGTGAGGTTTGGTTTTGAGAGATGCGGCAAACTTTGCTCAAATGACCATAGCGTCCACAATTCGCACATAGTCGACAAAGTACGGTAGATGGATGGTGATAAAAACAGGTGTTACATCGAGGGTGAGGTCCAAGGTAAGGTTTCTTATTTGGGTAGGTTGAGTCGGGTGCTACTTGAGTGATTGGGATAGCTTGGAGGGGTACGGCTTGTAAGGCTGGTTGGTTGCGTTGGGTGACAGCGAAAAGTTGCTCGTCTCGTTTCCTCTTGGAAGTAGGTTGAGAAGGGGATTCGGTTTGGGTGGAGTTTGAAATTTCAGTTGATGCTTTATCCTCTTTCTTCTCCTCCTTGAAGTCTTTGTTCCGGATTCGGTACTCGGTAAGCTCTGTAGCTATCTCCATTGCTGCTTCCAAAGTTGCAGGTGTGGTACTTATTACAGAGTCTTGAATCTTTGAAGGAAGACCTCGAATGTAGTGCTCGATCAAACGGTAGAGGGGAGTGAACAAGTTGGGAACCATTTGATTTAACTCAAAGAATCTTTTGTTGTACGTGGTGTGGTCGCCTTCCTTTTGTTTCAACGAATAGAACTCATCCTCCAATTTCTTGATTTCGCTCCTTGGGCAAAACCGTCTTGTCATGATTTCTTTCAATTCTTCCCAAGTCAAAGTCATAGTATCCTCAACACCACGTTTGGCCTTCTCTGTATTCCACCAAGTAAGTGCTATTCCAAATAAACGACCAGTAGCATATCGCACTTTGCGATCATCGGGGCAATCGCAATTTAGGAAAATGTTTTCCATTTCTTCAAACCAATAGAGAAGAGCGGTGACACCTTCAGTCCTTCGTATTTTTTAGGGTCGCAAGATTTGAAATGCTTGTAAGTGCATTTAGTGGTATTTGGGGGAGAGTTAACAACATTTTGAACTTCTTGATTGACGGGATTAGCGGTAAGGGCTTGTTGGACTTGGACTATAATGTTGGGTATTACGGCAGCCATTTGTTGAGCGATTAGGGCAGCCATGCGCTCGCGAGCTTTTTCTGCTCTCATCTTCCTACGAGCGGAATTAGAAGACATCTACAAGGAATACATATCAAGAGTATGAGTTGGATGCTTTTGGGATCATGTGTCGTATTTAGGAATGAACATTCATAAAATAAACATAGCAAAATAAACCTACTACATCCATAGGATGTCTTGGGCTTTGCTCGTAATTGGACCTTGCATGCCGCCATACTTCACCTTCGTAATCACGTGGGCCCCCATGATTACCGGGTTTTTCATATGGTTCGCATGTGTTAGCCTGGTTACGTACACTAAAACCTGGAGAAAATCGAAAAATATGTATGTAACGTATGATATTCGGAATGTATCAAGGTGTGGACACGGTGACACCTCAAAGTGGGGTTAGCTCGAACGACGTTTGGTGTGGCATGCTTTGGCCTAGTAGGTCCTTCGTACTCTCATCGTTAGTCCCCAGGTAGGCAAACTGGTCCGTTATATTGGATTTATACGAATGCCAACCTAGACAGGACGTTCCGACTACCGGTACTTTTACCCTTACAGTTACTACATGCCCGTCGCAGAACTCACTTTGATGAGATTTGAAAAATGAAAAATGCGACAAAATCTTGAATAACGGAAGTATGAATATGATTTGAATATGTGAATATTGTAACATGTATGATGAATATGTATGTAAGTATGTATGTTTGATTGCAAGTATAATTCACTATGTATCACAAATTGTAATATTGGAAATGTTTGCATGCATTTGTGTAGGTAATAAATATGAAACAAATAAATATCATAAGTTTGCATGTAACCACATAAACAATTAAAATCTAATCAACTATAGTATAGGCTCTAAGGGTCTAACAACCTATCCTATATCCCTATAGTCAAAAGCTCTGATACCAATTTGTCACACCCCGACCCGCAGCGGAAAAGGTGATCGGGGCATGATTGGGTTATCATCAAAGCTCATGACATTTATTATAATGTTTCATATTTATTATTTCAATTTAAAGGGAAACATACAATCATAATTAAACAAATACAACATTTTCTATTCATCCTTCTAAACTTCATTATTTTTCTTCTAAGGCAATTTCCTATGTTTTCCATGCTTCATCCTGTTCACCTGTATCATATGTAAAAAATGGTTTTTGGATCCACAAAAAGTTAGCGAGTGAACCTTGATAGAAAATATTTATTATTTATTTCTGGTTGTATTTAACATAGGAAAAATCGTGCAATATTCATATATGAACAAATGTAAATAAACATACAATAACATCAATTAGCATACAATAACAAACCATTAGCATACAATATCAAACAACAACAAACAATAACATACATTAACAAACCAACAGCATACAATAACATCAATTAATAACATACATTAACAAACCAACAGCATACAATAACATATCAACATGCATAAATATATAACATAAATAAAACTGTGCGATCAAGGCTCAATCAAACGGAGCCGATCGTATTGCATGTACTGAAAATGAAAAATGTCTGTGCGATTAAGGCTCAATCAAATGGAGCCGATCGTATGTTGGCACGCCAGGTTCACGCTCATAATGTAATGGGGAACATGCTCAACGCTCATAATGTAATGTGGAGCGGCGGCCTATGAAATTGCATGTACTTGAAAATAATAAATTAAATCTAAACAATATCCACACAAACAGTTTATACAAACTGAATACACATTTATTCATGATATGATGTATGCACGATGATTTAAATATAGTAAATAGTAAGACACATGATACACCCCAAAAACGTGATTTAAACGGAGAATTTGTAGAGATTCACTCACAGTGGGTGCGTTTGGTGAATGATGATGAATGCGCACGAGTTTAGAGGATTGATCGTCGAGGAATAACTAACCTAATTAATAAAGGAAAGTAAGGTAAATAAATGGATTTTATTAACAACTTTAATAGGATTTTTGGATATATTTTTGTGAGTTTTAGGCTATTTTCTAACTTTAAAAATGTTATTTTTAAGTATTTTTAATTGATTTTTAAATAAAATAAATAAATATAAATAATAAAAAAATGTTGACTTTTTGACCGTTGACTCGTTGACCGTGGACCGTTGACTTGTTGACCGGTTTTATTGTGTAAGTGTTTGCGCCGGGTGAGGCTCGAACCCGAGACCTCCCGTTCGCGTGCACGCAGCTCTACCAACTGAGCTACGTGTCTAACCCGAAATATTTCTGTTTTTAATTATATTTATATACTAATTAGATTAATCCGAAAATCATTTATTTTAAAAAGATTTTAACATAACGACTCGGTGCACTCCACAGGTCTCGAACCCGGGACCTATGGTTTAGTTTGGCATACAGTCCACCGCTGGACTGTGTGTCTAACTTGGTAAATATCCTAGTTTTTATTATACTTAACATATAACGGAGTTAACCCGGTTCAGTTTTAAACAAAATGGCATTTTATTACTGCGAAGGTGCGTGTGTCAAGAATCGAACTCGCGACGTGTATGTGTTTATTTGCACACAGTCCACCGCTGGACTGTGTGTCTAACCCGTTTATAATTCCGATTTTAAATAATCTTATAACATAACTACTTCGTCTTCTTCGTTCAAAACTCAGGCAACGGTTATCTAACTGTTACTTGATTAATTCGATTAATGAACAAGATGAACAATTGAAAAGTATTGAACCGAAGATTTTGGGGAAAGAAAATACCGAACAGATCGTCTTCTTCAGAAAAATCCGGCGAAGCTCTTCGGCTCTGTTCTGGTAACTTTCGGCTGTTAGAGTCAATAATTAGTTTGGATGAATTAAAGGTGAAATTGAATCACTGGGTAACGACTATCAGTAGATTACATGTTCATACCGGTTATCAGCGTGATTCTGAAACTTTCAGAAATTTTCCGGCGAAAACAGAAAAATCCGGCAATGTCGTCTGAGGTTGATTCTGAGCGATGAAATGGTGTTAGAATTCGTCTTATAATAGAATGAAACAGAAACATCGAGGTAATTACCGTGTATATGAGAGTCCCGGTTTTCCGGCGACTTGCAGAGAATTCCGGCGAGTGAAATTTCTTGCGACCGAGATTCTCCAGTGGTTTAAGGTGAGTGGGAGTGATGTCAGTACGAGTTCTATGATCTTATTTTTTGGTAAGAAGAAAAGGTGGATTGAATTCAGTTTTCCGGCGAAACTTTCCGGTAATTTTTCAGAGAATTCCGGCGACTTCCGGCGAAGTTTTCTGTGCGAAATGATGAGTGTGAGTTGAATAGATACGTGAGCCTAACTGATGAACAAGGTACAATCCCGAATTTGGATTGTATTTTCGGTTTCAATAGAAATTCAAAGCAATGAATGAAATTGATGGTTTTCTTCGGTTATAACCGACCTTACTTGTTAATGTATACGTTATGACCAAAAAGAAACGACAAACTTTGATGGAATTGCAGGGATTTCCGGCGTGAGCGGATTTGGGCGCGTTGTGCACTGGGTTTTGATTTCCAGATTGATTTATGTATTAATTGGTTCAATATATTAACAAACATCACAAGTGGCGGAGCGGTTGTAGAGATGTGAGTTAAGTCGTTGCTGTATCTGGTTGACCCGGGTTCGAAACCCGGCTTCAGCCATTTATTTTTATTTCATTATTTTCAATACTTTTTCAAATGTAACTTTTATATTCTAATATACTTATTAATTATGTATCGTTTAAAATTAATTTGGGCATTAAATACGCAACGAAATTTTTAACTGATTGTTCGGTTGATAAACGGAGCGGGTTTGGTAAATCCAGTTTTTGGCGGATGTTACATGAGTGAATTGGTTTATGTATGTTTGTGCAATTGTATATCAATTCTCATGAGGTTTTTGCTTCAATCATTTTACCATTTCCTACTTAAATTATTGGTTAATTTGTGAATTCCATTTGTAACATTTTGATACAATTTGAATAGAAAATGATAATTTATAACACTGTGGTCCATATACCGGACTTAGCGGAAATAACAGTACCATTAACACATTTAAGTGTTATCACGATCACATGCGCATGATAAGTTTTTAAGTCATTTTTCTCCACTTTTAATTACTAATAACTAATCAATTCATCCATTTATTTTAACCAAGTTATGGGATCTGAATTTCATTTTCATGGAAAACTTAATTGATGATGTATTGGGTTGGTAGATCTGAAATTTAGGTTTCAAGAAGTAAAGTGATAATTGTTGTCTGTTTTGAATGAGACTTCTAATTAAAATGAGGTAGAATGCCCATAAAGCATAGCTTTAACAAATTTGTGGATCATTTCTCCTCTCTTATATCTCATTTTTTCTTATTTTAAAATAATTTATATGTGTGAATATGTGTATGTGTATGTATATGTAGGTGTGTATGTGAACATAAACAAAAACAAGGAACAACATAACACATTAAAGCTTTTGGATTATATGTATAGAATGTTGACTTATCCTTAATTCTACAACACCTAAAATTCACTAAAGCTTTGGACCCTCACCATTTCATGGTTGAGGGGAAATCATTAATACCATGAGTAAATTGCACAAAACATCTTTTATGTTTCCTCAAACTTGCAGGGTCCAGCCTTAATGTTTAAAAGTTGCTAAAAACAGCCTTTAAGTTTATTTTTGTTGCGGGTTCAATCCTTTACAACTAACCACGTTATTTTCTTCAGTTAAGTTCCCTCACATGTATAACATGTGAGGGTATATTCGTCATTTTGGTTGATCATGTGAGGGAACTTAACTGAAGAAAATAATATGGTTAGCTGTAAAGGATTGACCCGCAACAAAAATAAACTTAAAGATTGTTTTTAGCAACTTTTAAACATTAAGGCTGGAACTTGCAAGTTTGAGGAAACATAAAGGATGTTTTGTGCAATTTACTCTTAATACCATTGAGCCAAAGACCTCTCGACATTTTTGGATTATTTGATCAATGGTTTAAATCCACTCATTGCATTTTATAGTATTTTAGTAAATAAATGAAGGATTAGTGGTTTTAATAGATGACCCAAGGATGGTAAAAGCATTCTACCTCAATTATATCCCTCCCATAACCAATCTTAGTTATTTTTTTCTTAAATATATCCATTATTTCAAACTTTGACATACGTATTTTTTGTTGTATACTTTTAAATTTACACGCTTGTCTACCATAAAATTATCCTTAACCTAATTTGAAACAACACCTTTTCATCATACCCGAATAAGGCAAGCTAGGCTACAAGCCTTTGGATGACATCCATATATCTCTCAAATGAAATTCACCCCCATATCTCTTAGCTCCTACATATGTGTACCTTCGTCATTATATAACTTAAAACCTAACAAAAACTGGGTCCATATATTATACCCACATATGCGTAGGTTCTAAATGACTCAGGAGAGAGAAAGAGAAACAAAATAAATTTATATCATATTGTTTATTAGAAAGAAAACGTAACTAGTTTTACTTTTATATCATTTTTTCAAAATTTAAAAGACTAAGATTGAAAAAGAAATTATGAGTGGTTCACATCTTTCTTTTTTTTCTATGTAATAGCTACTTTTTTTTAATTATTAATTAGTTATCACATTCTCAATTATCTTTTTCTTTTAAATTTGTTTTCATTTTCGATCCCTTTACAAACACCAGCTAAATCATTGAAAGGTAAGAGATTAGGATGCGTAGACAATCGATCATGACGCTATTACAAATAAAAGAATGAGATCAAGATGGAAAAGAATAAATATCTTGATATATTTTTTAATAGAGTTAGAGCTTAAAACTTGCCTAAGTAATGTTTTGATAATTGGGTTTGTTGATGATTTAATATATTGTATTTACTTTTTATAGATTTCACCTCATCCCCCACTCAAATCATATAACAACGTATGCATTAAGACTGCATGTCGGCGGACATTAATGCTTTGATTATTTTATTTACGACGAATTTGTTTTATTTTTTTGTCGTCAGTATGAGTTGAATACAAGACCTTCCTCTCCCAAACTCAAATGTTTATAAGCTTTGGTTTTGACTTTGCTAATGGACCACCACCCCATTGGTAAATATATACTCATTTATTGATGTTGTAATGTTGTGCTTAAATTAAATTAAGAAACTACAACTAAACTAATTAAACATATATATATATATATATATATATGATAGATTGTTAAGAAAACACAAACTATGCAGAAATAAGTTTTTAATATTGTCTACAATTTGACCATATACAAATTTATAGGAAATAAAAAAAGAAATAAAGGTGGGGATTGACAAATGAAAGCAAAAGATGTGAAAGTTGAACAATTAAATCAAACCAGATAACATTGTATACCCACTGACAGGAGAATAACATGCGCAACAGTGACATGGTTGTACCTAACTATACAACTCCAACAGCATGCGTAATAGTTACATATTCTTTTATGCTGTTCTGGACTTCCAAAAGAAAAAACAACACCATGTGTTTTGTTTCCCTTAAAATGGACACTAAATGCCTTAGTACTTTCCAAAGTTTGTCAATATAGAACATGAAATTATTAATTAAATAATAACTAACATTTGATACTATTTACATAAAGTTATTCAACTTTTTTTAAACTGTAAATTATGAAGGTTTTCGTATTATTTTATTCTTACAATATCTTTTACATTGCTTAAGACTAAACGGAATAGTTAAATTTCGTTATTGTTCATTAACTTTCTTCAAGTTACATGTTAGCTAAACTTAAAAAGTAACCATTCTTTCAAAAAAAACCAGTTAGACCAAACTTTATAATAATAATAATAAAAGGTATTAAACTTCATAAAAAATACCTATACTAGAACATCTAATGAATGTGTAGTAATAAACTTAGAAGAACAAACAAAATTCTAAAAACTTGGTGGAATACCTAGGAACTTGGTTAGTGTTAGGCTATGTCATTTGAAGGTACTTCGTTAGAGCTTTATTGGGAATAAAGTATCGTCGCATAGGCACACTTTTTTCACCTTTCACACCACTAAGGTGTGTTATGGTGGACTTTCTTGAAATATGAAATTGGGTTCAGTAAGCTTGAAATAATTGGATATATATTAATTATTAATTAGAAAATAAAAATAAAACTTACCAAACTTGCCTCATACCCGTCATCCCCATCAAGCCCCCGCCCTGTGCCTTTGTCGGCGACTTCCCGTAACGATGTCAGCGCCCCAATGGAGCCCATAACACATTGTTATGGCCTTAGGCTAAGTTTTTCTATTTTCGTCTTTGTAAGTCAATATCAAGCGAAAGATTACACTTGGTACTATCAATCGAAAGTTGAGCGATTCATTCTTGATCCTTAGACGTGAGGTCTGTTTTTATGTAATTTATATTTATTGGATGGACAAAATGATATTTCCTTAGTTAAAAAATTTAATGTGATTTTTAATTATAATACTTATGTGATGCGCTATTTTACTAATATGTTTGTTCGTTTAATAGTTAAATAATTTTTTTATCGAACGTAAAAAACAAAATTATTTTTTTGTTTAAGCGTCCATGTTTGTTCTATTAATTTATGCCTTAATAACCTCAACCTTAGTAAATGATTGTGGACCTGTGGTCAGTGGTAGTTGACAATGGTTATGAACTTATGATGATGAAGTGGCAGGGCTTGTGAAGAATGGTGTGATGATCATGGGATGGCGTCACCTTGAGTTTAGAATCTTAATTAGATTATGAGATTCTCAAAATATCAAACATTCGTATATTTCATGTACACATTCACATTTCTAGATACATATTCACATTTTGGACAAGTATAGCAAACTTCAAAGCCCATCATATCTAACATAAAAGGATCCCAACTGGGACATTTTTGGTTGTCGGTGGACGTAACACTAACGTGGAAGAAGATAGAGGGAGTCGGAGTTTGTTTAGGCTTTTCATGGAGTGCAATATTCTCAACATATTTAAAGCTTGAATTTCAGCCCAATATATGTGTGTGCCCATTCTTGTACCAATTATAGGGCTAGTGTTAAATTGTTGATCACGTAAGCTGTATATTTCATAATTTCATAACATGTATATGTATGTATTTTAGTTACTTGTATATATTATTTATAATACGATCTCAACAAAAACTACATTAATTCAAACCAATAAACTAAAACATTACCTAGTTTTGCTATAAAAAAAAAAGTAAAACGATGGCAATCCTTTAGTTTTGAGCTGGGAGCAAAATAGTAATTTTCAGAAACAATGAGCGAGCGTTAGGCACCTACTTGACACAAAAGTTAAATTGAGTCAACAAAGTAAAATAAAAACTACTATAGTTTGCAAAAAAAACGATGGCAAGCAATGTTTTAAAAACCGGTTTTATAATCATACCGGATTAGGCTCTAAAATGGTTCAACCGGTTAAACCAAGTTGTACCGGCCGGTTCAACATGGTTACTAGTTAACCATACAATTCCATAAAATACAAATTCATCTCAAAAAATAATCTAATCTCAATAAGGATTTCTATAACTGATCATGGCTTTATCTAAAAAATAACTATTTTCTTGTAAAATGTTAAGTATTTTAAGAGCAATTTTATTACTTATAAATAATATTATATTGGACAAGGTGGGTAACGGTTTCAACAAAGATGGAATATTGGAATGAAAGGCACTATGTTAATTACCGGACATATGGAAGGTCAATATTACCTTAATATCGTATTTTATTATTATAAAAAATCAAATTTTAAGATAATGCAAACCGGTTTAACGGTTTGAACTGGTAAAACCGGATTACCGCCGGTACATAAGACATACCGTATTTAGGTTTTACCAGCCTTTATCGTACATGGCCCGTGTCCGAAATCCGGTTTAACCGACCGGTTCAAACCGTATTTAAAACATTGATGCAAGTATAAATTTTAACTGGGGGCAAACTCATAATTTTTTAAATGAGTAGAAACTCATAATTTTAAATTAAATGCAAATTCATAATTTTAAGCTGGGGGCAAAACCATAATTTTGTTTTGAACTGGACAAAATCATTGTTTTGAATTAAGCACAAAATCGTAATTTTTAGCTAGGGGCAAAAGCATATTTTTATTTTGAACTGAGGGAAAAACGTAATTTTGAACTCATGGTGAAATTGTAATTTTTGAAATGGGAGCAAAATCATATTTTTTTACTAAGGGCAAAATCGTAATTTTGAGTTAGGGAAAAAAATTACGATGGCAAGACTACAAATTTTAACTGAGGCAAAATCGTAATTTTTCAAATGAGGGCAAACTCATAATTTTAAACTGAGGGCAAATTCGTAAGTTTAAGATGGGGAAAAACCATATTTTTTTTGAACTGGGGCAAATAGTTTTGAACTAAGGGCAAAATCGTAATTTTGAGTTGGGGGCAAAAGCATAAAAATTTTTTGAACGGATGGCAAATCATAATTTTGAACTAAGGGCAGAATAGTAATATTTGAAAAGGGGGCAAAATCATATTTTTAAACTGAGTGCAAATCGTAATTTTGAGCCAAGGGGAAAAGCATAATTTTATTTTGAGCTGGGAACAAGACTGTAATTTTAAACTGGAGATAAAATCGTAAATTGATTGGACTAATGGGGATGTCTATTGAATTTATTTGGTCACATACATACATAAAAACCACACAGCCACGTATACTATTGATGATGCTCAATTATAATTATACTAAGATTAAAAATGCAAAAAGAAAAAAAAAGTAAGTATGCGGGCAGCCTCACATTTCCACCAATGGATGGCGGAACTATTGCATCCCATCTTATTTGTATATGTAGGTTAATTTGTATATGTAGGTTAATTACTCGGGGTTGGGTGGTCGGGTTTTCCATGATTGAGCCGAATTGAGATTTTGTTGTTCATTTAAATTTAGTAACTTAATAAAATTTTTATATCGGGATTGTATGACTATGCTAATAGGTGATACCCTGTCCAGTTACTTGAATATAGTTATTGACATTTTGTTTTTATTATTAGTTTTCTTTGTCTTTGGGAACAGAAAAATCTACTAATACACTAATTTTTGTTTTATATTCGTAATTTTCTTTGCTTGATAAAATTATATATGAATTAAAATGGTGCTAAACGTATTTGGAAATCCCAACGGATTATACAAATTTTAGTTTATAATTTTACTTTTCTTGGTTGTTAATATCCATAGTTTTCACAACCGAACCAGACAGCAGTCCAACAGCTCTGTTTTGGCCCATTATGTTAAATTCCGGTTGAACCACCAAGGATGGACTGAGTTAACCGTGCTTGTTTGGATCTACAAAATTAAAATGAAAGGGGTCATAATGGCCGGTGGAGCAGCAGGCCGACAGCAATGAGATTATACGTTCGAATACTGGTCTAGTTTTTCGAACTTGATTACTTCCAGGTCCGACAAAACTGACCTAATTACCCAAGTTTGGGTTCTTATGTTTGGGTGTATATAATAACTTTTTGGGTCATTATCAGGTCATTGTATTGTAGGCTAAAAGAAAAGGAGAAAAATATGGAACGGTTTACAATGGGCACTCGTTTAAAACTGAGGTAGGTTAAAATGGACCCTCGTTTGTTAGAATGGGCAATCAGTGATCGCTTCCTCTTCTTCATTGTTGATCCAGTGCTTCACGCATTGCTCGTCTTCATCCTTAGAAGTTAGAACACGATCACAGCTTTTATATTTCGTACACCATGAGGGGTGATTGCTTCCTCTTCTTCATCGTTGGTTCAGATTTGAATATCATAATTTCATCTTTTCTTGCTTCATTATGGCCAGATAATGGGGTTTTATAGATAATTTGACTTATTTACTGAATACCATTTCTTCATATGACCCTTTTTCAACAACCATTGGATTAGTGGCGCAGCTTGTTACCTGTTAGCCTTTTATTTCAATGTAATTTCCTGACATGTTATATTCCTCTTCCAAAAAGTCGAATCCCCGTTTTGCCAGGCATGGTTATTTGATATCAGAGGATTAATAAATTTCTTTCAACAAATCCTTACAAAGAGTTGTGACAAAGCTGTTGCCTTGGGTCTTATAAAGACATGAAAACACATACAAACAAGAAACGATACATGAAACCATGTGACTGCAGGAAAAAACCACCCAACAAGAGAGCTTCTGGCGTCAAATTTGAATTTATTGGTGCCAGGCAAATCGTTCTAGAGTCCTGCCAGATTACCTGGTTAGACAGTATAATGAATATAATCAACTCAAATGGACCAATATATCATCTACCCATAACACACAATATTTAGATTTTAATGATAGTAACATAAATCAATCAATTAATATAATAAAGAAAAACTACTAAAGATCAAAAAATGCAACTAAAAGTCTCATAGGCTTCCCCATCAACATACTGACATTATGCATGAACCATCCTTATCATGCTTACCTTAATCTATTCTCATTGATAAAGAGACGTTTTGCCCCTTTGGTATCAATCATATATCTGGAATGATATTCGTTGCATTCATCATAAAACAAAATCAGGTAATTATGGGATCAATCCCTTCTTTTTTTAGCTGTTCTGAGCAAATACCATTATGTTCATCAACGAAAAAGCTACTCAAAATGGTTGATCAATATAATCAACGCTCAAAATACAAAACAATTAAAAAACCGAATTACAAGTTAGCTCAGATAAAAGGGCACAAGCCAACCCTAGGAGAGTGGAGACAACAGATAAAATCGTTCCTGTCTCATGATGAGATACATGCATACATGAAGGCATGAAGAATATGCAAGATATAAGCAATCTTAAAAAATCGAAGAAATGAATAAGATGAACAATATACTGTTCTATATAACTATATTTGAGTGGCGGCCAGATAACAGTTTAACTTTTAGAGGTAAACCAACTCTTCATTGATGCTCAATCAAAATGATAAATCAACTTATCAAAGATTCAAATCAGGCATATAACATATTTTTATGCTAAATTTTAACACATCCTTTTAAAACCACCAAAAAGGAGAAAATGATAGGTTTCACGGTTAAAAATGTCTACTCTGCAGGTTTCACCTAGAGGAAATGCCACATCATCTCTCAACTAGACTTTAGTGTGATGACGCGTGCCAGGATAAATATTTATACACGCATACAATGATCCCAGTTGTAAAAAGAAAAAATAAACCTGGATCTGAAAAAGTTAAAATAAGAAAACAAAAGAAAGAGAGTGGAACAACATGGTAAAAACTAAAAAGACATTACAGACGGAGGCTTCAAGGCAACGACTACGACAAGGGTGTGGAGAGTTGTTCAAAAGAATGAGGAAGAAAGAAGAAAAGGATACGGAAGTAGAAGATCAAGTTAAGTTACTTCACGACCTCTGTTTTTTATGAAGGCAATGCTTTCGGAAACCCGTTGCATTGGGTGGAAATATAAATAACTTGTAGGGTTGACTTAGGTAGAGATGCAGTGTGTTATTTGCAACCTTTGAGCAGAAGGATTAAAGGCTGTTTAACATTTTAGTTGCTTAATCAGAAGACCAGACCCCGGACCTGTTTGACATATGTAATAATTTTTAAAATTACATTTTAATTTAATATTATGATTGTTAATTTAAGAGAAAAGTGCCCGGATAGTCCGTGGTTAGCTCCAATTTCACCTTTAGTCCCTACATTTTCAAAATTACAGCTATAGTCCCCAACTTTGGCAAATTTGTTCTCGGATAGTCCCTGAAGCGGATGGAGGTTAGTTTTTGGTGTTAAGTGGGTGTGAAATGACCAAAATACCCTTAGTGTTAAACAAAATAAATTATAACAGAATTATAACTTTTATTAATTAGTAATTCGAGTGGACCCCACATTTTTTTTAAAATCCAATAAAACTTAAACCACATCCCATCCCTTTCTTCTCCAGCGTGAAAACCGCCGCCGCCACCCATTATTCCGGCAACCACTGCACCCTTAATTTAACACTAAGGGTATTTTGGTCATCTGACGGCCACTTAACACCAAAAACTAACCTCCATCCGCTTCAGGGATTATCCAAGAACGAACTTGCCAAAGTTGGGGACTATAGCTGTAATTTTGAAAATGTAGGGACTAAAGGTGAAATCGGAGCAAACCACAGGGACTATCCGAGCCCTTTTCTCTTAATTTAATTTAAAAACAGTGTAAGTCTTGAAGGGTCAACCCGACCAAACCAGTGATCCCTTTGAATACCTATATATTATGGATTGAAAAATCTGCGTCCTTCCTCCTATTCAAAAACATGATAAGTAATGGACAATGCAATATAAATGTGTGAGACATTGCCTCGGCTCTCACACAGCCAACAACAAAAAATGAAACATACATATTTTAAGCAGGATTTATCGCAGTTGGGAATGATGGTAATAGAAGGTGTTCGGTTGGAGGAATGGAAAGAAAAAAATAGAAATTATTACCAAATACACACACACACACACATATATAAAGGGGGAAATAAACAACTTTAAATCAATTAAATATTACTAATAACTATATTTGCCGGGGCTGATGGACCAACCTAACTGAAGCATTCCAAGACTAAACAGGTTCGATCGGGAATTCGGGTTAATTATAATCAGCCATTTCTATCAAATACCAAGAACAATTAAGATATCCGGCTATACAGGCTTAGCAGGAGAAGATTACTTAGCCTGTGACCACTGCCCAGGACCAATTGTGCATCCCTATCTGATCGAGTTTATCACTTGCAGGTTAATAAAGCAACTAAAAATGACAAGTCTATCAAGGGGCATAGCTGTGAGATGAAAACAAAAAGGCTAGAAATAAACCGCGCCATAACAACCAGCCTAAAATAACATTAAAGGCTGCAGAAATGTTTTAGCATGAAAGAACGAGGAAATTCAAGTTCTGGTTAGAAGTCTAGAAGATCCAGAATTTTCTTTGAAATCCTAGGCATGATTGCAGAAATCATGAGGTAAATATCGTCTAAGAGAGTTTATGTTTATCTTAATATAATATATTAGTTCATATAAGATCACAAATCATAATCACTTTTGATCCTTAATGAAAACAATGACTCCATAGTCCATATCATATCTATGATTCATCAATTTACTTAACCTAAAGACATCAATTTTTAATAATCGCACCAAATAATAACTCATAACAAATAATAATCAAAGTAATACATAACAACTCACTTTAGTATCCACAAGCAGTTCAGAATCTCAACAACATTTAAAATAAAATAAAACAAAAAACTAGGGTTAAACCACTCACCTGATTATTTGCAATAACCTCCACCACAAGCATTATAATCCTCCTCAACAGCCTTCGTCAAATAAACCGGAGGAAAATCCGCAACATCAAACGTCTTCTCCTTCATCGCCTTAACGACGTCTTCTTTCTTCAAAACAGTGCGGCGGATGGGCGGGCGGTTACGGCGTTGATCGCGAGAGAAGTACTTGATGTCGAACACGTTCTCCGGATTGGCGGTCGGAACGATGGCCTTCGCCGGCTCGGTGGCCGGACAAAACGGCCGGTAGTCAACGGCGAGAGGAATGGCGGATTTGTACTCTGGATCGGCGCATGGGCCGGTGATTTCCCATGGTTTCTTGATGTAGCGCCTTAGGGTTTGGATGAAGGATTTGGCTGTGGATGCCATTGAGGAAGATCTGTGGGGATGATGGTGAGTTAGGGTTTGGGATGGAAGAGGTGAGGTAAAATGGGGGTTATAGAAGTTGAGGGGTGTTAAGTGTTGTTTAGATAAATGTAGGGGCTTGTTTGGTAAAGAGCAAAAAGTCTGAGGTTGGATAATAAAGGAGTCCAATGAGCAGGCTGTTTGTTAAGAGGTTAATGGGCTGAGTTGTACGTTGGGCTTTTTTTAGCAGCCATATGGTACATATTCATATCCTTTTTCTAAGCAAATAGATATGCCAAGGGATCTAATTCGCTCAGGCAAGGGAGGTTTGTCATCCATATGCGAAACCGAGACCGAAGCGTTGGTTATTTTAAAAACCTAAAACCGAATCATTGGTTTTGTTGGTTTCTGGTTACATTTGGGTCTTTGTTGCTTACGGATTGGTTTTCGACTATCCGGTTATGTTTCCTCACGGACCTCACCCCTATCCAGTGGTGGGCACACGGAACTTTTCAAGCAATAGACCCAGCACTACCTGACCGTATAAAATTGCATTTTGGTCTCTTTATTGACCCATTTGAACAAACCGCATTTATATAATATGTAGTTTTGTCAAATATTTCATCAAGTTCTAAACATCATTTGCAACTTTTTCTAAGCTATTAGAAGTTATTACACACGTCTTAACATTTGTTGCATCATATTTGGGTCAAAACCTCGTATCTACTCAAACCATACACACTAAATGATGTTTGATGCATTCCAAAACCTTAAATTATCCCCCATGATGTGTTAATCAACTCTCTTACTTCATTTTATTCAAAATGTGTAGTATTCTTGAAGATTGACTTTTGCAACCCTAAGTGGCCTTCTCTACAGATCTCTACAGAATTCCACTAGCAGTCTTGAACATAGTCAAACCTCCTGATTAAAATAGATGTTTCCATATCCAACTTTGCACAATGACATAATTAGTCTCTCAATTTATCTAAATGCTATGCAGTCATAATTTCTCAAAATGTCTTCACATCACTCAGCTATGTAAACTAATTCACATATTCGTGTCTTAGAAAATAAATAAATACATTTTCTGAAATTTTACAAGATGCGGCAAGAGTATATACAAAAAGTCACATAGTGTTGTGCTACATTCTCCTATAAATTTTCTTCTCAAGTGTAAATAGAACGACTATGTACTCAAAAACCACATAGTCGTGTTTTGGTATTCTACAAATCTCTAGCCTCATCTTCTATACAAATCACATTGTCAGTTAAAGAAATCACATAGCCGTACCATATATCAAGTGTCCGTACTTCACAACTTAACTCAAAATTTATACATCTCCTCAATACATATAACCATATATTTTCTTTTATATATTTCATACAAATTTCTAATATATTAAGCGAAAATTATATATCAAGGTTTCAGAATGTTAGATTATCTATAGCATTGAGATGAGGTCGGGTGACAAGAGATTATTGTGGGCATGCTAGTAAAAACATGAACCCGTAAGGTTTAAACAGATGAATAAGGGAGGTGGTGGGGGACTGGGGGTGGGGATGATGAGATAGGGGATGAAGTAGAATCAGATGAAGAAGGGGATGCAGAGGAAGAAAAAGGTGAAGACGAAATAAAGGTAGATGAGGAAAGAACATAAGAGGATGCAGTTGAAGAAACTGGTGAGGAATCAGGAATATCAAAGAGAGCCTCATGAAAGATAACATAACAAGAGATATGCGTGCGAGACGTACGAGGATCATAGAACAAGTAACCACGATTATTAGCTGCACAGCCAAGAAAACAAGGAATGGATTTGGGTGAGAGTTTATCTCCTGGGTATCACCTAAGAATGGTAACGCAAACACCCAAAGATACGGAAAATGGAATAGTCAGGACGGGATCCAAAGAGAGTCTCATAAGGAGAGGAATGATGTAGAATCGATGATGGTAACCAACTTACTACTCTTAGTAACATTCCTTGTTAGCCAATTTTATTGTAGAACTGAATGATGAAATTCATATATTGACGAGTATTCTATCAAACAGGGTGTGTCAGGTTGGTGACCACACATAGCCTAAAATTTTTAGATGCCCAAAAGTATTTGTTTTTCTCGTTTTACACAAACATACGCATATATGTGTATATATAATTTAGTTATTTTACAAAGGATTTAAACACAAAAGTAGTAATGGATGAACCAGTAAAATCTTCTCCATGCCACATATGAGGTCAAGGGTTCAAGATTTGTTACCTTCATGTTTTTTTCTCGCTTTGCCTCCCCTTTGTTGGCTCCTTTTTGTTTAAACTTGTAACCAGTTCATTTTGTATAGCTTTTATGAAATTTTTAGCATGACCTTTGGTTATTGTAATGTGGTTAGAATCCAAACAATTTAGTACCACTTTTAGTAGAATATTTGAAGAACTCATTTAGTTGTACACGATGTTGTTTAATACATTTATATGCGAGTAAATTTGTTAACTTTGATCATATTTATCATTTCCCATAACATACTATTCTTTTTAGTTATAGCTAGCTTTTCCCGATGTTAAATTCTTTCGAAACCGATGTTGCACTTACTTATGAACCTAGAGGTATGTTAGTAACTTTTTTTTAATAATCACCCTGCAAGATTAGATCAAACATTGCCGAATCAGTAGGGAAATTATATACCGTTGTGGTTTAGTATTAAGTAAGAAACCATAAGGGTTTGTACGACCCATCACTATGGACCTCTTGGTTTGGTGTTATCTCCCCAAGAGTAGTGACGATAATATAAACCAAGTCCTCGGCGTCTTGATCTTATGTCCACGCTTTGGCAAGACTCTCCTAAACTCAAAGTCCCATACCAAAACCTCTAACCCTCTTTCAAACAATTAGCATGTTTAACTTTACATAGACATAGAAAACATGAATGTACACGTTAGCATCAACTCAAGGATGTTAGTTTGTATTTAAGGATTTGGAAAACTCACTTTCAATATGATACTAAGTACTTAAAGTCATTAACACACACACCACCTATTGTTAATCCATAGCTTATTTTAGTAACTCCCATCAAGGGGTTTTCTTCCCCCAAACACCTACAAGAACCTTAGCCAAGTATGGCTTCAAAGTTAGTTTTAACCAAACTTGAAAAGATTATATGAATCATCACAAGATTAATTACACTTAATGATTGTTCTTACTATTGTTACTGATTATAATGATTAAAGAAAGAAGCTAGAAGAACTGTGTGTTATGGGAGAAAAGGAAATAACTGAGCAAACGATTGGGAAGGCCAATATCTTTGTTTATAGTTGTTGGAGATGAAGCACAACCCGTGCCTGGACATTCTGACCTGATCGAGCTCTTGGAGCCAGGCATAGGGCTTGTCTCCCATACACGGCCCATGGTCAGCTTTGCGGGACCAACTGTATCTTCAAAATCTTTCAAGGATAAGGTTTTGTTGTTTTGTGGTTGAGGCACGACCCGTGCCTTCAGGGTAGGGGCGTGTCACGTCTTATTCTTGGATGGACTTTGGAAATGATCTTCAGAAGAACTTCTGATTTTCACCCATAATTGCTTTGTTTGTTCGGATTGGGTTCGTTTTGTCCTGAAAATAAAAAAATAAACTAAATTAAGCCTGTTTTAAATATATTTTCAACAAAACTAATAAAAAGTGAGTTTATTTTGATACGAAAAAACATGTATAATTATACGCATATCAAAGGCAAAATCAAGATTCCATTCGATGTTAATGGTATTTCTTGCAATTTGTTCAAACTCAATGTTCACGTAACGTAAAAGTTTTCCAAAGCGATGGTGTAACTAAATTATGAAAGTCAGTATGTGTGCCAAATTTTTGAAGGAAATGGTATTCTTCATCGATTTTCTATTCCATATACCCCGGCCTCAAATTGGGTACATGCGTTCAGTTCTGCAATATATATTAAATATAATATATATATATATATATATATATTATGTATGTATGTGTATGTGATGTATGTATGTATGTGTGTGTGTGTGTATGTATGTGTGTGTGTGTGTGTGTATTATTAATCGTTTGCCAACTCAGATTTTGGAAACAAATTGTCGTTTGAACTATTGTATTCAACCACTCCTATATGTAGCAATTTGAAAGTTTTTGGGTGCCATGTGTATCCTTTCTTGCACGTCTATTCTTCTCACAAATTGCCCCCAATGAGCATTCCATGCATTTTCATGGGTTACTCATCTCAACACAAAGGTTACAGATGTCTTGATCTATACACCTCGCGCATCTACGTAACCTAGCATGCAAGGTTTGATGAAACACTTCTTCCATTTAGTGACTCTAAAGCATATATTAACTTTCATCTCTATAGTTATCCACTTTGCTAGATGAAATGATCTACCTACTCATCCACCTTGCTCATTATGTGAGGAAAAGCTAACTCATACTCCTCTACCCCACACCCAAGCCAATACTTAGTCCACACCACATCAAATCCATACTCAACCCCAAGCCAATCGTCCCTAACCCAAGCCCAAACTGAACCCATTATGCCTCAAACCCACACTCTAGCCCAAACCCACACTCAAGCACAAATTTCACAACCCCAAGCCAAAGTAGACCCTACTCCCACTCGTATCCAAATTGTATCCCAAACTCAGGCCTAGTATCCAACCGAACCGAACCAAACCAATCCCAAGCCCAAACCCAGGCCCCACCTCACACCGAGTCGCACCAATCTCAAACCCAACCCCAAACCGATCCAACAAACCAAAACCAAAACCACTGACCATATGGTCACAAGATCTAAAGTGGGTGTTTTTAAACCCAAACATAGGGCTAATCTTACCTATGCCACGCCCATGCCTTGTATACCACTCTTTTCACTTATCAATTCCACGCGGGTTCAAATCAACGTCAAAGAGATCCAAATGGATGCAAGCTATACAGGAATAAATGGATGCTCTTCGTCAAACAACACGTGGACATTGGTTCCGCACCCTCAAAACATGAATGTGGTTGGATCTAAATGGGTATTTCGTATTAAATACCATTCTGACGGTTCCATTGACCGATACAAGGTGAAATTGGTTGCTCAAGGATTTACTCAAATATTGGGTGTTGATTTAGCACAATTTTAGTCCGGTTATTAAATCCTCCACCATCCATATTGTCCTCTCCTTGGCTGTTCAATGGCATCTTCACCCGATTACATGTAAAAAAATTATTTCTTAAATGGGCATATAATGAGACAGTTTTCATGTAGCAACCACCCGGTTTCGTTGATTCAGCCTTCCCAACTCAAACGGACTAAGGCTCTCTACGGTCTCATACAGGCCCCATGTGCCAGGTTCCAATGACTTAGTTATGAATCAGAATATAGAGCCATGGCCAATATTGCAGCTGAGATAGTTTAACTCATCTTCTTCGTGAGCTACACGCGCTTCCTCGAGATCATGCCACTCTCTTATGTGATAATCGAAGTGCTCTATTTATGAGTCAAAACCCAGTTTCTTATAAACAAGCAAAGCATATTGATCTTGACTACCACTTTGTGTTCGGGAGCTTGTCATGTCCGAAAGGTTACATGCTCGTTTTGTTCCCACAAATCTTCAACTAGCCAACATCTTCACGAAAAGCTTGTCCAAACCTCAATTTGAGCATTTTCGAAATATGCTATGTCTTGGTCCTCAACCGTTTTGGTTGAAAAGAGATAATAAAAAAATTAATCATAAAAATCATATCGCATAATTCTCTCATGTAACTAATGTATTTCCTTTTACCCTTGTATGTAAATCAATATATACTTGATCTCTCATATTTTGGTAGAGACAGTCTCCACATAGCTTGCCATAAGAATATTACATTGTTATCTATGATCTATAATAGTTTGTTACCCTGCATTATTATAACTTTTTATAATAATTAACCCACACACATTTTAAGTGTACTCTTAAATTTACATATTATCCACTTTTATACTAGAACTTTCAATCACTTTGACAAATATCATTATGTACACATCTTAATGCCACTAAACAACAATTCGTTGGTCCCTATATTAATTTCTATTTTATGAACGTTTCTAGTGTCTTGGTATAACTTGATTTTATGAAGTTTAATGTTTCACACATGTTCAACAACAATACTTGGTATACTTGTAGTTTCATATGCATCTTTAGTTAGAAAATCATAGTACACCAAATCCTTCTTGAAAAAGAAATCCCAACATATCAACTAAACAAAGAGGTAACAACAATATGTCTGAGTGGGTGGTCAACATCACCACAGCCACCGTGTTTAACAAACTCCGCCGGAGTTAGAAAGCAGCCATGACAAACACACACTATTCTAACTTCTTCCCCTTTCCCATATCTATACAAAAACCCTTGTATCCTTTTGCCATCTGGCCCGACCCCTTTCGTGGAAACGCACGGCATCGTTTCATCATATGCACGGTGTTTGTGGTCTTTGCTCTTTGGATTGTATTTAACTTTGTTAAGTTCGGAGGGATCGTTGGTTTCATTTGTCTCTCTATTTGTTCCTGTTAGAAAGATTTAAGGAAATATAAATAAGATGACACGTTGTTTAAAAGACAAGTTCAACAAAATGTCCATCAATTTATGTGTTGGTGCCGCTCTTTCAAAGTAGTGAAGGTTTTTAGTGTCGAAGTAGATTTTAATAGTGTAATTCGTCTTAAATTTGAAGGTAAACATATTTTGTTATTAGACATTTTAAGAACCTTTCTTGGGTTTAAACTTAATTAATCATTTTAATAATGTTAAACCCTAAATTACGTCACGTCATCATATCTACTTTTCCTAATTGGAGTGTCCAAATTCTGTTCATATATATGCTTTCACATGTTACACGTAAATATGCGTGTTACACGCTGTATAACAAGTTGGGATTGTGGTAAAAGCATACAACACGTGAAAAATATTATTGTAACGGTTCTAAATTCAATGCATGGTGTCCCTCTTTCAAACCAAAACTACAAAAATGTTATAAAGGAGTTTAAAATTTGTGATTTTGTACTTTTCAAAGCTGTTAGGCATAAAACGTGCCCCTTGACGTTTGTTTTTGTATTGATCACATTAAAAATTTAAAATATATTTTTAGACTCTAAAAAGAAAAAACAATTATGAAGATCAACCAATTGTAGGCTTACTTATCCTAATTTCCTCTTTTACTTCCAGTCATATACAAAGTAAATAATGCATAAAATTATATTATAATAATCAAGAATTAAAAAAAAAACTTCATACCTGAAAAAGGTTGACTATCCAAATCAGAAAGGCCAGAAGATCCACCACTTTCCTGAGACCCAATTGATCCCTGCGACGAAAACCTCATCGGCGGCGCCGGCGGTAACGAAAGCGACGGAGACGGCGGCGAAGACCGTTTCAAACCCCTCCGATTTGCCTCCAAATCCCCTTCTACTTTTCCTTTCACCACCACAACATTCTTCATCTTTTCAACCCGTTTCCGCTTCGCCTCCGACCGACGCAGCGACTGCAACTCCTTCCTCTTCCGCCACTCCACCTCCGTCTCCGGCGGTAGAGAACACGTCCTCGTTAACGGCGAATACAACGTTAACTCCACATCCACCGGAAAATTCACCAAACCCGTAACCGAAGAAGCACGAACTAACTTATTATTATTAATAATATTGTTATCCTTACCCACCGATCTTTCCGGTTTTAACCCAAATTTACCGTTCAACGACAACCCTAAACTCAGCTCAACGTCCGCCGGAAAATCGTTACTTCCGCTGCCGGACGACAACCTCGGCAACAAATCGTTACTTCCAGTCATAACTATAGAAAATTTATCAAATATTTTTATTTTGTGTGTGAAAAAAGTGAAAAGAAGCAGCTGATCGGTAGTAAAATAATCGCCGGAAAATACAGAGGATTTGAAATAGCCGGCGAGAGAGAAGGGGAATGAAGACAGAATGACAATTTTATAAGTGACATGTTAAAAGACGTAAATGCCCTCGAACTAACAAACAGACGAAAGGGGCCACGCAAGTGGAAAAGTGAAAATGCCGAAACTAGCGTTTAAGAGAGCCTGTAGGAAGTTGACACGTAGGGGTTTATTAATGTTGGTGAGTCATTGACACGTGTGTTGTGGTTGCTGCATTGTTTCTCTCTCTAGATTAGCTGTTAGCCAGTGTCGAGATGACGTGGATGAAGGGTTGGGCGAAACGTGTCAAGCAATTTGTTTCGGTGAATTTGTTTTTTTTTCCTGAATTTTGGGATTGGATAATGACAGCGAACGCCGTTGAGACACGTGGTTGAATTTGATTGATTAGAGAGTATAGATTGCCGGTAATTGGTTTCTATTAAACAGTGGGCTTGTTTCCTCGGACGTCAAAAAGACGAGATTTTAGTCCATATATATTATTATTATGTTCTTTTTTCAAATAATTTTAAATTTTATAAATTTACAGATAAACTTTTCTTATAAAGTATTAAGTGCTTTTTATAAATAACTTTAAATTTTATAAATTTATAGGTAAACTTTTAGTAAAATATGAGTACCAAGAAAATATTATAATCATGATTTGTGTTTTGACTTATCTTCATAATAAAATAATATTAGTATGGCTATTTTTATTCCTCTGTGATTTGGTTGCTAGGTCACATAATGTTGCTTAGCGTCACTTCGTCAGATTATAGTGTTTCGGGTACGCTATCAACCATCCCGTGCCTGTTAAAAGTGGGGCATTACCCCTTGTCTGCCAACGTGCTAACGGTTCGAGTTAGGCAATTTCGAGGCATTTGGTCACATATGACCGTTGGCAAACGGTCAATTTTATAAAATAAAAAAAGTGTTCTTAATTCTAATATATATGCAAACCTATCACAAACTAAAACACACACCAATCACAAAAAAACACATAAATTTTCTCCAATCATTTTGAAAAATGTCATCCGATTCGTCCAACTCTTCATCTGACGGTGTTTTTGACGATATGCTTATCGCAGTGACGCAGGAGACGATTAATTATTTGCGAGAAGAAGCTCAATCGTCTACATCGCGTACCAGACAAGCGCCTCTTGAACGTGATCGGTTAGATGCTCATGAACGTTTAATACACGATTATTTTTGTGGAAATCCGTTGTACGATGATGCACAGTATAGGCGTCGGTTTCGTATGTGCCGTCATCTTTTCTTAAGAATTTCTAGTGATTTTGCAGCCGAATTCCCTTTTTCACAGAAAGAGAAAGTGTTAGTCGCAAAATTGGTTTCTCTGGAATACAAAAGTGTACTGCCGCAATTAGGCAACTAGCGTACGGCACAGCAAGTGATGCGTGGGAAGAATATTTAAGGATGTCGGATAGAAGTTGTCGTGATTTTCTTGTAAATTTCTATGAAGGTATTTTTATTATTAGTATTGTTATTATTATTGTTGTTATTGTTATTTTTTTATTATTTATAGTTTAATAACACTATTATATTAGGTGTTAACTTTCTTTACGGGAGGCGATATTTGAGGATGTCAACCGCTGCCGACGTTCTACTTTTATATGAGACCCATCAGCGGATATACGGGTTCCTTGGGATATTGGGTAGTCTTGATTGCACGCACTAGGAGTGGACGACGTGTCCAATCGCTTGGAAAGGGCAACACCAACGTGGTGACTATGATGGTTCTACCCTAATATTACAAGCGGTCGCGTCTCAAGATTTATGGATTTGGCATGCGTACTTTGGCATGGCCGTGCAAACAATGACATCGCAGTTTACAATCTTCGAATCTCTTAGACAATGTAATAGATGATGTTGCACCAGATAATTCATTATATGCAAACGACGTGCAGTATAAGTATGAGTACTATCTCACAGACTGTATTTATCCGTAGTGGGCGATGTTTGTGAAAACTCTTTCGTGTCCAGATGACGAGAAAATAATTTATTACAAGAAGAAACATGAGTCAGCAAGAAACGATATCGAGCGGGCTTTCGGTGTGTTAAAAAAGAGATGGTCCATCATTGCCTAGCCGTCGAGGATACTTGAAGAAAGTAAAATGAGAAACGTTATGTATACGTGCATCATCTTGCATAACATGATATTGGAGGACTCTGGCAGAGCATTTTATGGAGAAATTTATGATGAAAGTAACCAACTAACGAACCCACTACTCACATACGTGAGAAAGAAGTTATCCGAGCGAAGATACGTGACAGAGACACACACCATAACCTTCGAGCTGATCTTACCGAGCACCTAAGGTTTTATCGTGAACAAGGAGGAGACGACGAAGACGACGAGTGATTTTCTTAGTGACATTGTATTCTTTATTTAAATTATGACATTGTTTTTTTTTTAAATTATGGCATTTTATTTATTTTTATTTAAATTATGAGTTTTAAAGTAATATATGGAAATGTTTTTTTAAGTTGGGATTGTTGGCAGCCAACGTCTAATAGTTAGGATTATTAAAATCTATTATTTCAAGAAAAAAATAAAGAAATGTTGAAACATGATACCTTTGGTAAGTTTTATTTTTAGTTATATGCTTTTTTATTTTTGTTTTTGTATTTTTGGTTTTAATATAGAAAGTTAGAGAAAAAATTAATTGTCTTTCTAAAAACGTTTTTTTGAAAACTGTTTTTTAATAAACATAATTCTAAAATTATTAAATGTAAACCAAAAAAGTAAGTATGCTAAAAAAATGTAACAGGTCGTTAAAATATGGTAATTAACAAAACAAAAGTGACTAAAACTGGGAATAGAAAAAAAAGAAATTTATTTACGTATTGCAAATTGTATTTTCTTAAATAAATTTGCATTTTAAATACAGGAATATAAATATTATAATATTCATGCTAAAAATAATTAAAGGCATTCTTCGCATTTTAAATACCGGAATATAAAAATTATAATATTCATGCTAGAAAAACAATTAAAGGAATAATTAGTTGATGATTTGATATCTAAAATTAGGAGTGAGAAATTAGAAAGTTGGATTTTATTTTTAAATTTAACAAACAAAACATTATTTTGATAAATATTTTTGAAACTATCCATTTTAATAAATAAATTTTCTAAATACACTAGTTTGGAAAAAAAAACTCATATATCCCAATTGCAACCTGCTACATTGAAATAAAAGGTAAAGAGAAAATAAGTTGAGCCACTGGCTTTTTTTTTAATAATTAAACTATGATTTTTTTATAACAAATATAAATACAAGACTGATTGGAATAAGCCCTCAGAAGAAATTAGAATTTGTTGTGTAAATCAGGATACAATTCTCAAAGGGTCCTAATAATCATACATGGTAAAAGTTTATTTTTATATGGTGTATACGGGTCATATAACATTATACGACCCGTATAGAATTAAATGAACCGACAAAGACTGCTGGTTCAGCCTTTGTTAGTTAATCTTATTCTATACGGGTCGTATAACTTTATACAACCCGCATACACAATGTGAAAATAAGTTTTTACTTGGTCGTATTCAATGTATGCAGTAGTTTTATATGGGTTGTATAAAGTTCTACGGCCCGTCTACATCAGATTTCCTTTTTTTGGAGTTAATATGCACACATCAGGGTTTCGGTTTATTCACGTCAAGTTACATGGAGAAATATCCAATGCCTACCCCGTCAGGATACTAGCGACAACCGACATGGCATACACCAGCAGTGAGCTGGGAAAACTTTTACTAGGAACGTATAATTCAATATTAGAAGATTGTTGATGAATACAAGACAAGGGAATTCGTGGATTTAGGTTTTTTATGAATTTGAAATGTATTTCGTTAGGACTCAAACAAACAACCAGTTAAATAAACATTAAGCAAAAGTAAAATAAGCTTGATCTTATTTCATGTTTTGACAATTTGTAAATGATGTGAGGGAATTAAATGTATGTATGGACATATTCGCCCTTAACACATACCGACTGCGTTATGACTCAAACAAAGGACCATTATAACGCTTAGGGTTACAAATCACATCCGTTGTCACGTTAAATTAAGACGAACTATTTTATCTTGAGTCCATACACACATTTAATTCCCTCACATCATTACAAATTCTCAAAACATGAAACAAACGAACAGTTAATGAATATAAAACAAAAGCAAAGTAAACATGATCTTATTTCATGTACTGATAATTTGTAATGATGTGAGGGAATTAAATGCATGTATAGACTCAAATTGTCAAGACATGAAATAAGATCAAGTTTACTTTGCAGTCGGTATGTGTTCAAAGCGAATATGTCCATACATACATTTAATTCACTCACATCATTTATAAATTGTCAGAACAAGAAATATAACGTATACAATTGTATACGAGCAATATGTGAGGTTTTATCCGGAGTTTGTTGGGTTGTTTGCAGCTAGGGGTTCAGAATGCTTGAAGTTTTTATTATAAACTTTTTGGTGAAATGTATCATCTTTTGGGTCAAGTGAAGCATTGAATGGAGGAATATATTTTACTTATTTTATTTTAATATATGAAGCATATTATATAAGTTTTGAGATGGTGTTTGTATGGTTTAATTGCCTTGTGTAACTTCGATTGACATCTATCATTACCTATTCACTAGGCAGCACACCATCAGTGGTCTACTAGTCACCTTAACTCAAACTTTTCATCATCTCTTCCTCACCATTATCTTACAAAAAAACACTAATGGAGGATCTCCGTCGTTATTATTCACTTACATCGGTACATAAGGGTCCGAGTACCAGGTTATGTAGGTTCACTTGTCGGGGAAGATTACCACTGGTCCCCTGCCGCCTTGGTAGTTGTTACCATATCCATTATCCCATTGGTGGTTTCTGTACCCATCCCCGTGTTGATAGGAATTAAATACATGTGTGGACTCAGGATAAAGTAGTTCGTTATTAATTTAACGTGACAATGTGTAGGATCATCAATGATTTGTAACCGTAAGAGTCATAATGGTCGTTTGTTTGAGTTCTAACGCAATCAGTATGTGTTAACAGCGAATATGTCCATACATGTTTTTAATTCCCTCACATCATTACAAATTGTCAGGACATGAAATAAGATCACTTTTACTTTGCTTTTGCTTTATGTTCATGAACTGTTCGTTTGTTTCATGTTTCGACATTTGTAATGATGTGGGGAATTAAATGCATGAATGGACTTGAGATAAAGTAGTTCGTTATTAACTTAACGTGACAATGTAAAAGCTAATTTTCACATGGGATTTAAGAGTTGAGAAGCCGTAGTTTGAGTAGCTATGGAAACGGTGGCTATGAGAACAGTGGTTACGGAAGCTATCAATGCGGGGATAGGTACAACAACCACCAAGGAATGTCTATGGAAACAGTGGCTATGGAAACGGTGGATATGGAAACGAGGGCTATGGGAACGGGGGTTACAGAAGCTATCAACACGGGATGGCTATAGAAACCACCAAGGGGATAATGGATGTGGTAACAACTACCAAGGCGGCAGGGGACTGAGTAACTACCACCCACAACGGTTCTCCAATTCCATATCAACATTGTTTCTCACCCTATGTGAGCATTGGAAGCCCGACACACAGATTTGCATTTTCAACAGAAACCACATCCGCAAGGCCACCGTTTCCATAGCTACTTAAACCATGGCGTCTAAACCCTTGAATCCCAACGTTCTCCTTACATTCCTCATAATCGGTCTTATTTCATTACGTTAAGGTTGATCTTATTTCATGTTCTGACAATTTGTAATGATGTGAGTGAATAAAATGCATGTATGGACATATTTGCTTTGAAAATATACCGACTGCAAAGTTACTAGTTATTATTAAAAAGTTACAACCCTTTCTTTTCCTTCAATTTCCAGAACATTCTCCCCAAACGAACCAGCTCCTTTATAAGAACTCTTATTCGATTTCGGTTTAACACGGTGTCGTTTTGGGGGAGTCAGCTTGACGAGCCGGTGGCTGCAGAGCTGAATGTAGGAGCTTTTACCGTTCATTGCTTCACTTGACTCAAAAGATGATAACTTTCACCAAAAAGTTTATAATAAAACTTCAAGCATTCTGAATCCTAGCTGCAAACAACCCAACAAACTCCGAATACTGAAAACCTTCAGCAATCATACTCTCAGAACTCTCACAACCCACCGTCGTTGCCACCCAACAAACTCCGGATCTGAAAAACTTCCACGAGCTGGCGCTGCACATCTATATAATACGGCAAATGCTATTTGAACAATTACAAAAACTTATTAAAGGTTGTTCGGTTTCAAAAAAAAATTATATACGGGTCATATAACATTATACGGGCCCGTATACATTTGTTAAAACCCAAAAAAAAAACTGATAAAACCTCACTAAATAAACTCATTTGGTCGTATAATATTATATTACTCGTATACAAGTATATATGGGTTGTATAATATTATACGACCCGTATACACATAAAATAAAAAAATTCATTACATACATTTATGTGTAACAACATTCTATACAGACCATATAAGATTATACGACCTGTATATACTAAGGATATGAAAATAAAAAATAGTGGGTGTGAAAATATAACTACCCTTCTCAAATTGTATTCGTCCTTTGGTCAATCATACCGTACTCAAGTTGTAATAACTTATGTTATATAATAACGAAAATATAATTAAACACACAAGTGGGATTTATTTAGTATATGCAATTTATTGTTAAATATTAATTCCACTTACCCTTTACATCAGATATATCTTTTTATGTTGTAATTAAAAACAATATCTAGTCAACTATATTATATACCAAGTTGTACACCAACTGGTTTTTGTTTAATCCAAGCCATGAACTTGTAACAAACTGGCATATTTTATTGCCGCCATTTTTTACGAACTACTTTAATATATATATATATATATATAATACTTTAAAATCATACCATATTAAATTAAAATTTCGTGTATTAAACGGGTTGCATAAATATAATTTTTATAATAAATAATAAATATATATATATATATATATATATATATATATAATACTTTAAAATCATACCATATTAAATTAAAATTTCGTGTATTAAACGGGTTGCATAAATATAATTTTTTATAATAAATAATAAAAAATATCTTTAAATAAACTCATGTGTTGTACGTGTTGAATAAAATATAATTTCATATGTTAACACATACAGTCGTCAAGATTTATATTTTAAAAATGAACTTTGATATATTATTTACTTATTATAACATTTTACTTTGTTTTTTATTTATTATTAGGTTAAAACACACGTATTACATAGGGTTGAATATCGTTTTTATGATACATTCAAATTATGAGATACAATTATTTTAGTTGGTTTTATACACCTTCATGCTTATTTGTTTATTTCATTCAGAAAACACTCGTCTCAAATTTGTGTTCAAGGGAGTTTACTAGTACAAAAAGGTAGAGATTGACTCACTTTTTTATATATTTCATCATTTTTTATGAATTTACCAGAAAATTGAGAATTAAATTCTATTTAAATGGAGTATAGAATTGTTATATTTAAAAATGGTGCTCTCTCCGAATGTATTGATGCAATGTGCGATAAATGATTGGTTTAAACCAATTATAACAGTACATGTAACATTACAAAGGTGAAACTAAACTGTCTAGATTTGACATCTGAAAGAATTGTGTGACTATAATGGTGAGTCCAAACCATTATAGCGTGGCGTCTAAAAACAATTATAATTTGATAGCAACATATGTTCGGACCTAGAATAATTATTTAATTCTAGTGAAAAAAACAATAATACAATTATTAAGTATATATTAAATGAGAACTTTGATTCAAATCTAGTTTTTTTGTTTACAAATATTTATATAAAAATAAGTATTTATTCTAATCTAGTTTTTTGTTTAAAATTCTTATTATTATTATTATTATTTAATATAAGAGATAAATAGAAAATATTTATTCTTATCTAACTTTTTATTTAAATTATTATTATTATTATTATCTATCTAAATATTAATAAAAGATTCCTATCACATGTCAGTCTCTCCTTCAAGCTCATGATTTTATTTTAATTTATTTAAAAATAATTTTGTTATCATTATCCTTATTATTGTTAATATTATTTTTATTATCATTATTCTTATTATTATTATTGTTATTATTACTATTTACTATAAGTTATCTTAATTTTAATTTAATTTTTATGATCTTTTCGTCTAGCTTTAATTAGTAGTATATATTAAAACATCTTCCTAATATTATAAAATGATATTAAGAAATATTTAAATAGAAACTTAAACCAAAATAAATATTTTTGTTTTCTTCCACTTCCTTTTCGATCAAAAACCATCTTCAATACATGGCTTTAACGGTTAATGCAGATGTAAATGGAGCTCATGTAAATGAGGTTACTTTTGAAAGGGTAATTTCGTAATCTAACCTTTTTAATAGATTTAATATGATTTAGGAATTTATATTAATCTAAATATCAATAAAAGATTCTAATTAATGACACATTACAATCTCTTCTTTAACCTAAAAATAATTTTGTTATCATTATCCTTATTATTATTATTATTATTGCTATTTGCTATAATTGTTTCAATTTTAATTTTTATGATCTCAGTCCAACTTTAATTAATATTATATATTATAACATCTTCCTAATATTATAAAATGATATTATAAAATTATGGTTTATTTAACCTCTTATAAATAAACTAATAAAGCTTTTCATTAATTCATTGAAAGTCATTTTAATAAATGGTGAATTTTGATTATGTATGATCACTCATGGTCAAGTAATGGTTATGTTTGACAAATTTTCAATTGTGTCTAATTAACTGAGACTATTATTGATCAAGTATCGTTATGTGACCACTTATAGCTAATTAATAATATATAAAGACTAAGAACCAAGAAATCTTTATAACTGTTACGTGAAATATATATAATATATAGAGATTAAAAAACAAGATGTTTTAAAACTAAAATCATAAATTAATTTTAACTTAATAATATTATTACATTTAGAGTTTATGTTTATTAACCGTATTACACATTTTATATGTCTTTAGCCGTGTGATAAAATCATGGATTATGAATGCATAAAATTATAATATTATAATCGCTTTTAACCATGTGATAATGATTATATAAAAGTTTATAATTTTATTTTTTATACTTAACCCATGCATTACATGATCTATAACACCTATAAATTAAATAAAATATATAGTCAATCAAGATTTTTTTTTATATTTAACCCGTGTAATACACGAGCTTATACCATGTGACATTTTCTTTAATATAGGTCATTTAACTAATATTTTTATTTATATAATATACGTAAAGGATATTTTCTTGTAAGTCTAATATTCTTATTAATTAATATATATAATAAGGATATTGATCTAATTCACACGGGTCTAATCAAATTCTAATAATATTTTATTAATATATATATATATATATATATATATTATAAATGTAAATTATTACTAACTATAACTATAATTATTAATTGATATAAGATATTGATCTAATTCGTACGGGTTAATCCAATTCTAATATATTATTTTATCAATATATATATATATATATATATATATATAATAAAAATAAAAAGTATTGTTGAATATAGATATAGAAGGTTGGAGAATTAACGTATATACACTTTTAAATTTAAATTAATTTTATATAGTCACTACATTCTATGTAACTTATGGTAGTAATCTATTTACAATCAATCATATATATAAGCTATTTTTCATTATTGTAAATAATATTTACAGAGCGACTTGAGTTTACATTTGACCGGTGGAATAAATATGGGATGCGTTTAGTTTTTTAGTTATTAACAGTAACAAATATATAATTTAAAGTCATAAATAGTGGAATCCCTCGCACAATGCGGCAGTAATTAAGCTTCGATCGGTATCAGTTTGATTCGTTGCGATACCGTCATTTGATATAGCAACCTAAAGAAAACAACAAATGGAATCCTTACACATTAGTATAAAAATCTTGTGGTAACTTAAAGAAAAAAATTATACTATTCTTTGTACAAACACAAAACATGATATCAAAGTGAAACTTATTAATGAAATATGTGTTTTAGGTATATTAAGATTTAGGCGTACTAGCAGATTTATCATATGTAGCTTTACATTTCAAATTATTCATAATTCAAGTTGTCTAAATTAAGTTTTAACTTATATATATATATATATATATATTATATTATTTATAAATAACAATAATTATCTGTGATATATTCACATCTTAAATTGTGTTAATTTATTTTGATATTCTTTAAATTTAAAGAAATTGACATTTTTCTTATTATGAGTGTGTTAAGCAATTTTTTATTGTATTTATCATCTTTATTTACGTGAGATATTTTTTTATTCAATCCGTGTAACATACGGGGTCCACAATCTAGTTATTTAATATGAGAGATAAATTGAAAATTAAGGTGAGAAAACACCAAAAAGTGAACGTGTGCATAAAAGATTTCATTTATTAGTATAGAAAGATTGTGTATGAGATCCTAATTATTAACACTAAAATTATCTAAAATGACAGTTATGTTTAGAAATTAATTTGAGATGTTTCAACTATATACAAATACAAATTATCCAAAATTAACTGAATCAAAGAATTAGACACGACGATATTAAAGTGGAATGAGGAATCCTAACTCGAAGAAGTACCTCATGAAATAAGTCATGGTAATTTGATAAGATACAGTTGAAAGAAAAACTAATTTGATAAGATATATGGAAGATCGATCAAATCTTTGAGAGTTTTTCAAAGGATTTATCAAAGTGTAGGAAACAAAACTTTTCAAATGATAAAATAGGGACAGATATTTGCTAGTCTTGGATGAATGATCCAGCCGGCCGTTACATACTCATCGTCATATATTTTTATACACGTTCTAATAAGCTACTTAAACTATGTGACCATAGAAAGTGGATGGTGACATTTGTTTGATGTGTAAAGCATCTTTCTTGCACTAGGGAAAGAACCCGATCTCTTTCCAATTTATTTGATAATTACCCCTGTTTGGCTTCATATTATTTGAACTATTTCCTTTTATATGACATTCCTTCCAACTTTATCATTTGGCCGAAGGAAAGATTAACCACATTGATTTTGTTAAGATGTTTAGAATCTTAAGATCTATTTTATATAAAATGTTAAGATTCTATTTATGAACATCTGTTATATATTCTATTTGAGCTTTTAGACTTTATTTATGTATTTTATAAAGCATTATTTTAAGATTTTGAGTGGTGCCCAGACAAGATTTCGTGTTATTTTTGAAGATGATGATTTTATATCTTTTTACGTGAATTCTTGCATTCTAATAATAGAACATTCCTGCTATTGGCTAATAGGAGTGGGCGTCCGACTTTTGATTTCTTGGAAATTGACGTTGGTTGATGATGACTCTTTGGGAACAATTTTCATTGATGTGGTGATTGCTTGGGTTTTCTAATATTGAATGGCAAGTCAATTATCAATGATTTTTAGGGTTTTTGTTTCTGACATTGCCCGATTACTAAAGTTTTACGATTTACAACATGGGGTTGACATTGGATGAGAGTGATGACTCTCTGGTTAAGGATAGGCGAGTTGGTAATGACTAAGGTTCATGTATTTGTGGGGACTTATATTGAGCAACCAACAACGATGGAAGTTTCTAAGCAAAATCCAGCTCTTATATCATAACAAATAGGGTTTCAAAGCTACACCTAGCTCTTATTTCATAATAAACCTCAAAGATGGATGAAAAGAACTACTATTATTAAATAGGTTTATGGAGTCCTATAATTTTAGATTGTCGATATTAAAATATGAGTAAATTGCACAAAACGTCCTTTAAGTTTCACCAATCTTGCTAGTTTCAGCCTTAATCTTTAAAAGTTGCCAAAACCAGCCTTTAAGATTAAATTAGTTACGGGTTTCATCCTTTATCACTAACCCAGTTATTAAATCATGTTAAATGGCATCACATGCAAGCCATGTGAGGGTAAAACCGTCTATTTCATACTTAAAGGACGTTTTGTGCAATTTACTCTAATAAAAAGAAGTCACTCTTTCTCTCTCTCTTTCATACCCCACTCTCTCTATCCCTCCTAGTTATCACCGCCACCCACGTACACACACCACCTGCCCCACCGCCCATCACACACACCTGAAACATCCGCAAATATTCACAGCCAGAAAGAGGGGAAATGAAGATGATGTTGTGCGATTAACGAATCAGATCTAATTTTAGAGATGGTGGTCGGTGGTGACGGTCACAGGTGGTGGTGCGATGAAGATAGTGGCCGGTGGTGGCGGTCACAGGTGGTGTTGGGGATTGGTTGACGCTAGAAAGAGGGGAGATGAAGATGATGATTGAACCAGATCTGATTTTAGAGATGGTGGTCGATTGTGGAAGATGAGAATAAGGTGGGTTTGATGAGTTGAATTCGTTTGTGAGTGAAGGTGAAGAAATAGCTTCCGTTGGGTATCGGTACAGGCGGTGGAAGCTTGACAATGATACCAATTTGGTAATTAGATGTGAGGTCCAAAGTTTTACAAGAACAGATTAAACGTTTATCCATGCTTATTATGCTTTTCTAGATCAGAAATCGGCTTTCATATCACTCCATTCACAAGAACAGATTAAACGTTCGGTAGCTTTATCGGGAGAAAAAACAAACGAAGAGCAGAATCGAATGTTGATGATACAAGATTTGATTTGGTTACAAAAACTCCAAGGCTTGCTTGATTGCTCAGGATCCAACCGAAATCGAGTCAAACAGTCAATGTTCTTGTTCTTGAAGCCATGGACTGCATCATGATTGAGATTTACGATATCTATAGCCGAATTAGTATAGGGATTTGAACCATTCTCATGAAGATTTACCCTGTGGGAAAAAACGAGGCTGTAATTGCCTTGCCGATTCTTCAGAAAGCAAAAGTCAAGGCGAAGAAGTCTCGATGTTTTTTGAATTTTGTAGGGATATCGGGGTTGGTAGCACCTCCGAATGCCCCAAAATGGAGCTAATTCCAGAAGAGGTTATTCAAGAACTCAAAGACATAATTAGTGGAGATTTAACGCTTCCAAAAGAAGTGAAATCGGTTATAGTTGTAACCAATAATTCAGTATTAAGTTTAAAAACCGTAATTACCGATGATTGGGAGGTTTTTGAAGAGCAGAAGAAATCAAACCACCGGCCACTATCTTCATCGCACCACCACCTGTGACCGTCACCACCGACCACCATCTCTAAAATTAGATCTGATTCGTTAATCGCACAACATCATCTTCATTTCCCTTCTTTCTGGCTGTAAATATTTGCGGATGTTTCAGGTGTGTGTGATGGGCGGTGGTGGCAGGTGGTGTGTGTACGTGGGTGGCGGTGATAACTAGGAGGGATAGAGAGAGTGGGGTATTAAAAAGAGAGAGAGAAAGAGTGACTTCTTTTTATTAGAGTAAATTGCACAAAACGTCCTTTAAGTATGAAATAGACGGTTTTATCCTCACATGGCTTGCATGTGATGCCATTTAACATGATTTAATAACTGGGTTAGTGATAAAGGATGAAACCCATAACTAATTTAATCTTAAAGGCTGGTTTTGACAACTTTTAAAGATTAAGGCTGAAACCAGCAAGATTGGTGAAACTTAAAGGACGTTTTGTGCAATTTACTCTTAAACTATTAATGCTAAAATTCTATATTTTTGATGCATTGTATGGTTGATTTGATGTTGTATCATTTACTTTAAATTCTATATTTTTTATGTTAATTTTACATTCTATGCAAGTTTATATAATGGTTGTTCTCTTTGCTTTGGTAAGAATAAATGGTTTGAACTAAAAAAACATTTTAACCAGAATTATAAACACTCCTAAATAATCCACATATATGTACCCTTGCCTGCCTAGGGATGAGTATGGTACTGAACCACTACCGATACTTAAAAACCAGGGAAAATGGGTACCAATACCAGTACCGAATGTATCCGGTACGATACCGATACCCAGTACCAAATGGTCATTCCTACCCCTGTCCCATATACTTTTCTTCAAAAGTGTTTTTTTTTGCGTAGGCATAACTGTAAAACAAATTCATTATTAAAGATTTGACAAAAAAATCATTATTAATTTAACATTGACCTTTATGATTGAAGATGAGAGTTACGATTCCTTGTTGGTATTTGACAAAAATTGACACCATTTTTAAATTGACATTTCAACTTTTTTTTCAACAATAATAGTGAACACCTGTATCCTAAATTGGACTTGAACTCACATGCTCTGGGTTCTGGGTTGTTGAGCCACCCAAATACTAATAAGTAGAAGGTTTGATGACGAGTTTAAATGACTTGAGAATAAGAATATTAGACTTGGGAAGGAATATGAAATGTCTGTTTCAAATGAGATAACACCACCCACACAACCTTGGTTTTGGCCGACTTTGGGGTGTTGTCGAGGATGATGTGCCGTTTGATGGCATCATTAGTCATTGGGACGATTTTAGGGGTGGTATTTTTGTGGAAGAATGGGGGGATGGGGTTGTGTTACGCGCGCACAACCATTGAGGGTGCTATTGCTCAGAAAATATGATATGTATATACTATTTGACACCAGGGCATGTAAACGCGTAGATATTTGCTAGACATCAAGATTGTGTCATTACTATAAATCATGCACTATTTTCTATAATCGTGTTGGAAGTTTGGTTGTTATTGCTCATATATAAATACAGAGAGAGAGTGCTTGATACGAGTTGGAAGTATTGTTCCAAGGCTAGCATGCTCCTGACCCAAATGAGAGAACATTTTTCATGCATGGATTGGTTAAACTCGGCATCTACCAAACATCGATCAACATTCTAAACATGTGATGTTGAATAATCGTTTGTCTTGAGTTTACATATTAGGGGACTCGAACCTTGAGAGTTGGTCAAGGTCATCTATGACATGTGTGAGGTATTCTTAGGTTTGATTATCGGCACTTGGCTAAGCCGTGTATTTAAAACTTTTCTATCGTCTGATATGAATCCGTAGGACTTGCAAATATTCTCTTCGAAACAGGGGACATGATTGAATCCGTAGGACTCATATACCTACAATTATATAACCCACAAAACTAAATTAATTAATTAATTAATTTTGTTGGATAAATAACGAATAAATCTACTCATGTTTATGTAATTTATTTTTATTACATTTCAGGGTGTTTGAAAGGCTTCGGGACAACAAGAGGAGTGGGGGCAGTGGTGGTGGTGGCGGGTAGGGGTGCCGGAGAATTCGACGGCGGGGTTGTTAGTGGAGATGTTTGATCCATTGATTGTTGTGTTGTAGAAGAAGAAGAAGAAAGTGGGTTGGGTGGAAGGGCGGTGGGTGATGAGGTCAAAAATGCGGTCCAATAATGTGGGCCAAGGTGGCTGGTGGTGGTTTCGTGACTAGGTTGTTTTGACTTTTGACTTCATTCTTCATTGAGAAATGTAATTTCCGGTACATGGAAACTAGTAAATCATAAATTAGCAATTTGACTTGTAGTCACGCTTTCTATAAACAAAAGCCAAACCCGTGAGCTAGTCGATTAGAGGTTTTTAGGGTGGTTAACATTGTTGTTAGTGGAGTAGAGTTAGCATTATAAATAGATTTAGTGAGTTAAGTTTTCAAAAGGAGATCATATTAAGTTTTTGAAGTTATATTTTATGGATATGAATTATGGGAGTTATCCAAAATTCATGTGTGTTTTTATTATTCGATTGGGTTGGGTCTTGATGAATAACTAAGGTTTTTAGAGGAATTCCAATTTCACCTACATTTGTTGAATCCAAGCAGTCATCGAGCCACTACTTTAAAATTTGAATTATACCTTCGGGCTGTGTTTTTGCGAAAAAAGTATCTCAAATTTCCAATGGAATAATCTAACTAGGTGGACAAAATCTACATGTATTATGTTTTTTGGGTTGTGAACGAAAATTCTACTATTTCATTATGTGTAGGTAGATTTGAAGCAAGTGTAGGTTGATTTGATTTTAAGGGTATGGAATGTTATGTAATCAATGGGATTGTAACATTCGTCGTAAAACGAGTTTCAAAACCCGTTTCGTTTAATAATCAAATATTCGGTTAAAAGTTCGTTGCATATTTATTGTGCCGGTTATTTTAAATGATACATAATTAATAAATATTTTAGAATTTAAAAACCATAATTAATAAATAATAATAATAAGTAAATCAAATTAAATAATAAAACAGAACAGGGTAGCCGGGTCTCGAACCCGGGTCTCCCGCGTAGACACACACACATCACACCACTCCGCCACACACATATTTGTGTTCAAATACTTAAACAAATAACATTTATGGTAAAACCGAAAGTCAAAACCTGTAAATCAGCAAACCCAGAACTCGAAATCGCCGACAAAACTGAAACTCCGCAAATGTTGCTACTTTCCCCATGACTGAAACGCGTAAACTTGATTTCGACATCAGTTATAACCATTGCTTAACACACAATTGAGTCAAAACCGTTTCTTTTGAGAATTGAAATCATTGACCGTGATTTTGGTCTCTAAATCGAAACCGATCAGCCTGTTCACCTTATAAATACCCACCCAATTCCTTGTAAACATTTCGCTCAGAACCGCACTCTCTTCCTGAAACTTTATTCCTTTCAAAGCACGTTGCCGGAGACTTTCGCACTCGCCGGAATATCGCCGGAATTTCTAACCAGAAAACCGTAGTTGTTCTCCAAACCGGTATAATTATCTAAACCTCCTTGCTATCTCTTGATTAGTAATTTATTAGCTCAAAACAGTAATCAAAACTGTTTAATCAGTTTATTCAGTCGGAATCATTGTCGGGATTTTTGAATGGTGAAAAAGATGAAGTTGAGTTAGTGTTTTAATATAAATAAAAACGGGTATTTAACCGGGTTAGACACACAGTCCAGCGGTAGACTGTGTGCAATTACAAAGCACACGTCCCGGGTTCGAGTCGCACATGTTTCCGATTTTCTGAAATAAAACCAACACTTTTTAAAACTTATTCAGATCAACTCATAGCATATATATAAAATTAATATAATCCAGTGTTTATGCAGATTAGACACACAGCCCAACTGGTTGGGCTGTGTGCACTCGAACCATAGGTCCCGAGTTCGATTCCGGGTTCTGTAACCAGTTTCGGCCATATTAAAACCTTTTTAATAAAAACTAAATAAGGTCAAAGCTAGTTAGTATATATATATAATTAAAATAGAGAATATTTCGGGTTAGACACGTAGCTCAGTTGGTAGGCTGCGTGAACGTATACGAGAGGTCACGGGTTCGAACCTCACACGCTGCCTGAATTACACGCTATCCGACCGGTCAGACCCGGTCAGACCTGACAAGGTCAACTTAATTTTTAATTTTGTTTTCTTATTTTTATTTATTTATTTATTAAATTGAAAAATTATTTAAAAATACTTAAAAATAAGATTTCCTAAGGTTAAAAATTTGCATTAAACTCACAAAATAAATCTAAAAATCTCATTAAGAACACTAATTAAAAATATTAATCTCAAATAAAATTTATTTATTTATCGAATTATTTCGTTATTATTTAGGTTAGTTTTCCATCGTCGGTTGAATCATAAATTCGTGCGCATTCATCATTTTCAAGGAACGCACCCACTGTGAGTGAACTCTTACAAATTCCCCTTTTTATTCACGTTTTTGGGGTGTATCATGTGTCGTGCTATTCTTTTATTTTATTTAAACACTTGTACATATATCATTTCCGTGATCAAATGTGTATTGATTGTTGTGTGAATTATATGTAGATTAAATTTATCATTTCAGTGCACGCATTTCATTAGGCCCATCAGTTCCCCGTGGGATACGGGTTGAGCATCAGGAGCCTCATTAGATCGGCTCCGTTTGATTGAGCCTTGATCTCAAATACATCATCATTCATGTCATATATTCATCCAAAGTGGTTTGTGATTGTTTACATACATATGTTTGCTCACATGTGATTAATGCACGAATTTTTCTTTAATAAATAAAACAAGCAATTACTTAAAATGTTTTATCAAAGTTCACTCGCCAACTTTTGTTGACCCAAAATCTCCCCTGTTTTACACATGATACAGGTGATCCAGTTGAGGCAAGAAACACTTAGGAGGCCTAGAAGAATAAACAAGTTAATGCTTTGGAATGAACATTTAGTTTTGTTTTTCCTTTGTAATTGTATGAATTTTGATTATTGGATATTCAAGTTTGTAATTTGAATTTAATAAATATGAAACTTCTTAGTAAATATCATGAGCTTTGGTGATAACCCAATTATGCCCCGACTCTTATTCCGCTGCGGGTCGGGGTGTGACAAGAATCTTCATTATGTGTAGGTTTAGTTGATTTTGGTGTAGGTTCTGTATCTCAATTTGAGACTTTGAAAGGTTTGTAGATATGTCATATATGTAGGTATTAGGTTTTTTCATTAGTTTTGTTTTGATTCAGGTAATTCATGTTTATGTAGGCTTTATTGAGTTACTGCATGTTGCTATTCTTTTATCTATTTGTATAAGAGATTTGATGTCATTCCGGTTTTTTCGGGTAGTAATGTGTTCAAATCTTGACTTGAGGTTATTCAGGATTAATTGGTGTTATTTAAAAGTATGGTCATTATAATATTTGCCGCTAAGAAAAGATTGGTATCAGAGCTTGTGACTATAGGGATATAGGATAGGTTATTAGACCCTTAGAGCCTATACTATAGTTGATTAAATTTTAATTGTTTATGCGTTACATGCAAAATTCATGATGTTTATATGTTTCATGTTTATTTTCACACCCAATATTATGCAAGCACGCTCACAAGTACATGTTAATATGCAATGCTCATCATAATTCATACCCTCATAACATATCATATCTATGAGAGCACACACCTCACGATTTCCATGATTTTTGCAATGATTTTGTATTTTTCAAATCACATCAAAGTGAGTTCTCGCGACGGGCATGTAGTAACTGGAAGGGTACGAGTACCGGTAGTCGGAACGTCCTGTCTAGGCTTGGCATTCGTATAAATCCAAAATAAAGGACTAGTTTGCCTACCTGGGGACTAACGATGAGAGTACGAAGGACCTATTAAGCCAAAGCATGCCATACCAAACGTCGTGTGAACCACTTTGAGCTGTCATTGTGTCTACACCTGGACACCCTCCTACCATACATCTCGCAATCATGTTTTACGATTTTCATTCGGGTGGTGCGAGTGTTAACCCGCCGACACCAATGTGAATCCTACCAAGCCCAATAGTCATGGGGGCCCACATGACTACACAGGCAATGGTATGGGGGACATTTGGAGGCCCAAACATGAGCAAACCCAAGACATCCTATGGATGTAGTTAAATTATTTTCAGTTATGTTGTTTTCATTCTTTTTACGACACATGACACCTAGGAAATTCTTAAACTCACAATCTTCCTACATATGTTCCTGTAGATGTCGGCTAGGCAACTACGTGGAGGTAGAAAGTCAGGAAAGTCAAACGAACGCTTGGCCACGCAAATTGCTAAACAAATGGCCGCAGTACTTCCCGACATCGTGCTACAAGTTTAACAAGCTCTCACCGCTAATCCCATCAACCCTCCCAACCAAGAAGACCAGAGCGTCGCCAACCCTCCTTCCAAAACCCCCAAGTGCACCTACAAACACTTCAAATCCTTCGATCCCCCAAAATATGAAGGGACCGAAGGTGTTACCGCCCTCCTTCACTGGTTTGAAGAAATGGAAAACACTTTCCTCAATTGCGATTGTCCCGAGGACCTTAAGGTACGTTACGCGACTGGAGGACTGTTTGGGGTAGCCTTTACCTGGTGGAACACGGAAAAGGGTAAGCGAGGAGTTGAAGATGCCATGGCCTTAATATGGGAAGAGTTAAGGGAACTCATGACAAGACGTTTCTGTCCAAGAAGCGAAATCAAAAAGCTGGAAGACGAATTCCACGCACTGAAACAAAAGGAAGGAGACCACACTTCATATAATAAGAGATTTCTCGAGTTGAACCAGATGATCCCCAATTTGTTCACCCCCTTGTACCGCTTAGTCGAACACTACATTTGAGGCCTCCCCTCGAAAATCCAAGATTCGGTTTTAAGCACTTCGCCTGCAACACTTGAAGCCGCAATGGAGTTAGCCACAGAACTCACTGAAAATCGCATTCGAAACGGCAAGTTCAAAGAGGAGAAGATGAAAGCACCCATTGAGACCCCAACTCCAAACCACCTCGTCTCATCCTCGAAGTTTGCTGGTAAGAGGAAGCGAAATAGCAAGAATTTTGCTGTCACTCAAACCAACCCTCCTATCACTGCTGCTCCAATCACCCAAATTGCTCCTCCAGCTGCACCATTCAAAAAGCCATACACTGGCCCACACCCAAAGTGCAACCGTTGTCAATACCATCACCCTCCCGAAAACCCCTGCCAACATTGCACAAGTTGTGGCCGTGCGGGTCACACCATCCAAACCTGTCGTACCCTTCAACAAATGAACCGCAATCAACCTCCAACCCAAACCCAAAATCAGATAGTGGGCCAAGCCCAACAACCCTTACTTCTACCACCTGCACAACACGCAGCCCAATCTTACTACCAACCCAACTACCCCATGATGCAACCCATGCGAGCTTGTTTCAACTATGGGGACCCAAACCACTTCAGGAACACTTGTCCACGCCTAGTAAACATCATCCATGCCTAAGCTCAAGCGAACCCGGTAAACCAAGCTAACCAAGCTCCTCCACCTGCAGGGGAAGAGCTTTCAATATCAATGCCAACCAAGCCAGGGCTGACAACAACGTGGTCAACGGTACGTTTCTCATCAATGGTAGTTATGCATCCATATTATTCGATACTGGTGCGGATAAGAGCTTTGTGTCCTTAGAATTCGAACCTATCCTCGACCAACCTCGTGTTAAACTCATGGAATCTCTAACGGTGGAAGTTGCTGACGGAAAACCCACTTCATTAAATTCTATTATACGCAATTGTACTCTCACTCTGAACGATCACATTTCCCAATTGACCTCATTCCTATGAAGTTGGGAAGTTTCGATGTTATAATCGGTATGGACTGGCTCAGCCAGCATCACGCTGAAGTGGTGCGCCACGAAAAATTCATTCGCATTCCTCTTGCAGACGGTCTGACACTACGTATTTTTGGGGAAACCCTTTCGAAAGGAATCAAATTGATGTCTTGCCTTCAAGCCCGAAGTTATCTCCGCAAGAACTATGTCGCATTCCTAACTCACGTCGTCAAGAAGGGAAACAAGGAGAGGAAACTCGAAGATATCCCGATTGTGAAGGAATTCCCACAAGTTTTTCTCGACGACATTTCAGGACTTCCTCCTGTGAGAGAAGTCGAATTTCGCATCGATCTTGTACATGGCGCTACGCCGGTCGCAAAATCTCCTTATAGGTTAGCCCCATCCGAGATGCAAGAGCTGGCCAGTCAACTGCAAGAGCTGACTGACAAAGGATTCATACGTCCTAGCTCATCGCCTTGGGGTGCACCTGTTCTTTTTGTGAAGAAGAAAGATGGAACGTTTCGCATGTGCATTGATTATAGAGAACTCAACAAGTTGACGGTTAAAAATCGCTATCCACTGCCTCACATTGATGACCTCCTAGACCAACTTCAAGGCGCCACCTGCTTTTCAAAAATCGACCTTCGTTCTGGTTATCATCAGCTTAGAGTGCGCGAAGAAGATATCCCAAAAACCGCCTTCCGGACTCGTTATGGTTATTACGAGTTCATGGTCATGCCCTTCGGTTTAACCAACGCCCCCGCTGTCTTCATGGATTTGATTAATAGGGTATGCAAACCCTACCTCGACCGCTTCGTCATAGTCTTCATCGACGACATCCTTATCTACTCCAAGTCTAAATCCGATCATGAGCGACACCTTCGACTCATTCTTACACTCTTAAGGACTGAAAAGCTTTACGCTAAGTTCTCAAAATGCGAATTTTGGTTGGGAGAAGTACAATTCCTTGGTCATGTCATCAATGACAAGGGAATTCATGTCGATCCTTCAAAAATCAAGGCAGTACAGGAATGGCAAGCGCCACGTACCCCTACCGAAGTTAGGTCATTTCTTGGTTTGGCTGGTGTCACACCCCGACCCGCAGCGGAATAAGAGTCGGGGCATAATTGGGTTATCACCAAAGCTCATGATGTTTACTAATATGTTTCATATTTATTAAATTCAAATTATATTTCAAAGTTCCAAGTCAAATTCATACAATACAAGGAAAGGAAAAATTTAACTAAAACAAATCCATAATCTAAACTGGTTTATTCTTCTAAGCCGCCCTATATGTTTCTTGCTTCAACTTGATCACCTGTATCATGTGTAAAAATGGGAAATTTTGGGTCAACAAAAGTTGGCGAGTGAACCTTGTTAAAAACATTTGTTATTGATTCATTATTGTAATTAATTTAGGAAAATTGTGCAATAATCATATATGAACAAATGTATGTAAACATAACGATCACAAACCACCTTGTTTAAGCATGAAATAAGAATGACAATGTATATGTTGGCAACGTCCCGTTCACGCTCATAGGTAATGGGGAACGGACGGCCTATGCTAATGTATGTGAGATCAAGGCTCAATCAAACGGAGCCGATCTTATGTTGGCAACGCCTGGTTCACGCTCATAGGTAATGGGGAACAGCTCACGCTCATAGGTAATGGGGAGCGGCGGCCTATGAAATGTATGTACTGAAATGATAAATAAATCTAAACTTCAACCACACAAACAATGGATACACATTGAATACACATTTGATCATGAACATGATGGATGCACAAGTGTTTAATTATAATAAATAAATAACGACACATATACACCCCAAAATGTGATTAAAACGGGGAATTGGTAGAGATTCACTCACATTGGGTGCGTTTGCTTGAAGATGTTTAATGCGCACGAGTTTAGAGGATTGATCGACAAGGAATAACTAACCTAATTAATATGTGGATTTTATTAACTATTTTAATAGGATTTTTGGATATATTTTTGTGAGTTTAAGACTACTTTCTAACTTTAAAAACGTTATTTTTAAGTATTTTTAATTGATTTTTAAATTAAATAAATAAATAAAAATAATAAAAAATGTTGACTTTTTGACTTTGACCGTTGACCGTTGACCATGACTGTTGACCGTTGACCGGTTCGGTCGGTTATATTGTTGCACTGAGTGAGGTTCGAACCGGTGACCTCCCGTACGCGTGCACGCAGCTCTATCAACTGAGCTACGTGTCTAACCCGAAATAACTCTGCTTTTAATTATACTTATATACTATTTAATTTAATCCGAAAATCATTTATTTTTAAAAAGGATTTTAAATGTATCGAACCGGTGCTGGCCACAAGTCTCGAACCCGGGACCTGTGAGTTAACGTGCACACAGTCCACCGCCGGACTGTATGTCTAACCTGGTTAATAACTCGGTTTTTATTATACTTAACATGATTTTGAGAGTTAACCCGGTTCAGTTAAAAAGGCATTTTTTTATAACAAGAGAGTGAGGCTGGGACAAGATTCGAACTCGCGTCGTATGTGTATATGTTTGCACACAGTCCACCGCTGGACTGTGTGTCTAACCCGTTTATAAACTGATTTTTAATTAATCTTATATTATAACCCGTCTTCATCTTCTCCGTTAAACTTTACCCAGAAAAACAAGTCCGACTGTTGCGACTGATTTTATGTCTAATTTGATTTTCAAACATTACAAGTAATTGAAAAGTAACGAATGGAGAGAGTTTGGGGATAGGAGGTACCGACCAGTGTCTTTCACAGAATTCCGGCAGAGGTCCGTCGGCTCTGATAGTGAACTCCGGCTGTTAACATCATTTAACAGTTTCGTTCGATTATTTATGAAATTGAGATACTTAAACAAGGATTGACAGGAGTTTGAAAGGTTATACCGATTCACAGTGCGATATCAGAAATTTCAGAGATTTCCGGCGAGGGTTGAATATTCCGGCTACGTCGCCTGGGATGGATTCTGATGTGGATTTGTGTTAGTAACAGTCTAATCAATTGATTGGAACAGAAAAAGTCGAAGGAATTACCGTGTGGATGTGAGTCTCGGTTTTCCGGCGACTTGCAGATATTTTCCGGCGAGTGAAAATACGTCGAGAATTTGTGCGATTTTGAGCGAAAGGGCTACCAGTGAGTTGTGGGTGGATTTATAGGGAAGAATCGAGACGCATGGGGTCGGATTTCAGTCTTGATTCAAAGTCAGCCGTTCTCCGGCGGTTACGACTGGTGTCGCGGGTTCAGACGTCGGTTATAACCATCGTGGGGATAATTTCTTCGGTTAAATTGGAGGAAACCGTCAATTATCAACGAAATCGTCGGGATTTCCGACAACTGCAATTTGGGCGCGACTTGACTGGATTTGATTTCCGCAATTCATCATTTGATTTAATTGTTTCGGTATCTTAACAGAATAACAAAGTGGCGGAGTGGTTGATTGTGTGAAAGTTAAGACTTGTGGATTTCCGGCTGACCCGGGTTCGACTCCCGGCAGCCGGTTTTTCTTTTTAATTAATTTTCTTTTACTTTTTAACAATTAAAATTTATATCTTCTAATTTGTTTATTAATTATGTATCGTTTAAAATTAAAATAGGTCATAAATAAACAACAAAAGTTTAAAACTGATTGTTCGGTTATTTAACGAAGCGGGTTTTGAAAACCCGTTTTTCGACGGATGTTACAGTATCCCCTACTTTTAGAAATTTCATCCCGAAATTTAAGTAGTAGTAGTAGTTACAGGAAAAAAATGTGGGTATTTCTCGCGCATTGAGTTTTCACGTTCCCAAGTAAACTCAGGTCCTCGTTTCGACACCCAGCGTACCCTGACAATTGGAATGCGGCTTCGTCTTAAACGTTTTTCCCCGAAGTCCATAATTTCTACTGGTCTTTCAATGAAATGCATAGATTCATCGACTTGAATGTCTTCTAGAGGAATATGGAGATTTTCATCGGCGAGGCACTTCTTCAAGTTCGATACGTGAAATGTGGGATGAATTCTGTTGAGTTCCTCTGGTAGGTCAAGCTTGTATGCTACAGGTCCTACTCTTTCGAGTATCTTGAAATGACCTACGTAGCGTGGTGCTAGCTTGCCTTTTTGGCCAAAACGAACTACTCCCTTCCACGGCGATACTTTTAAAAGTACTTGGTCACCAATGTTAAATTCCAAGGGCTTTCGTCGCTTGTCAGCATAGCTCTTTTGACGACTTTGTGCCGCTAGAAGGTTGTTTCGGATTTGATGAATCTTGTCTGTTGTTTCTTGTATTAATTCTGGACCGGTGATTTGAGCTTCTCCAATTTCGTGCCAACATATTGGTGATCGGCACTTACGACCATATAACGCTTCGAAAGGTGCCATGCCGATACTTGAATGATAGCTGTTGTTGTACGAAAATTCAACTAATGGTAGGTGAGCGTCCCAATTCCCTTTGAAGTCTATGACACATGCTCGAAGCATGTCTTCAAGAGTTTGAATGGTGCGTTCAGATTGACCATCAGTTTGGGGATGATAAGCGGTACTAAGGTCCAATCGTGTACCCAAAGCGGCTTGTACAGCTTGCCATGTTCGTGAAGTGAAACGACCATCACAATCTGAAATAATGCTTAAAGGTACACCATGACGGCTTACGATTTCGCTGATGTAGATTCGAGCTAACTTCTCATTCTTGAAGTCCTCGCGAATCGGAACGAAGTGGGCTGATTTTGTAAGACGATCAATGATTACCCATATAGTGTCATACCCACCAGAAGTGCGAGGTAAACCGGTAATGAAGTCCATGGTTATGTTTTCCCACTTCCATACAGGTATTTCAGGTTGAACTAGAAGTCCTGAGGGTCTTTGATGTTCAGCTTTCACTTTAGAACAGGTAAGGCACTTGGAAACAAAAACAGCAATATCCTTTTTCATGCCAGGCCACCAGTAGGTGTATCTAAGGTCTTGATACATCTTGTCGGCTCCTGGGTGTACAGAGTATCGTGTTTTGTGCGCCTCTTTCATAAGGTTATCGCGAAGGTTATTGTGATCGGGAATCCATATGCGATCTAGGTAATACAGAATGCCGTCAGATTTTGTTTCGAGTGTAAGTTCTGCTCCACAGGATAACTCATTTCGTATGTCGTATTCCGTTATGGAAACATGTTGAGTTTCTCGGATTTGATCTTTGATACCAGTTATGATTTGCGAACATAGAAGACGAATGGAGTTCGCATAACCCTTTCGACTGAGTGCATCGGCCACCACATTTGCCTTGCCGAGATGATACCGAATTTCACAGTCGTAGTCATTAAGAAGTTCCACCCATCTTCGTTGCCTCATATTCAACTCCTTTTGATTAAAGATGTGTTGGAGGCTCTTGTGGTCAGTGTAAATTTCACACTTGGTACCATAGAGGTAATGTCTCCATATCTTAAGAGCGAACACGACGGCTCCAAGTTCTAGGTCGTGGGTAGTGTAGTTCTTCTCATGAATTTTGAGCTGCCTAGAAGCATAGGCTATCACTTTTCCCCTTTGCATTAAAACACAGCCTAGTCCCTGCCCTGATGCGTCGCAATAAACTACAAAGTCATCGCAACCTTCGGGGAGTGTGAGGATAGGTGCGTCACAAAGCTTTTGCTTAAGGGTTTGGAAGGCTTCTTCTTGTTTAGGTCCCCATATGAAGGGTTTTCCTTTATGCGTCAAAGCCGTGAGTGGTACAGCGATACGAGAGAAATTTGATATGAAACGACGATAGTAACCAGCCAAACCCAGGAAAGATCTTACGTCGGTTGGGGTACGTGGCGCTTGCCATTCTTGCACTGCTTTGATCTTTGAGGGGTCGACATGTATTCCCTTGTCATTGACGACATGACCAAGGAATTGTACTTCCTTTAACCAGAATTCGCATTTAGAGAACTTAGCGTAGAGCTTTTCGGTTCTTAAGAGCGTGAGGATGAGTCGAAGGTGTCGTTCATGATCAGTCTTAGACTTTGAGTAGATGAGAATATCGTCGATGAAGACTATAACAAAGCGATCGAGATAGGGTTTGCAAACTCTGTTCATTAGATCCATGAAGACGGCTGGAGCGTTGGTTAGACCAAAGGGCATGACCATGAATTCATAGTGACCATAACGAGTTCGTAAGGCGGTCTTTGGGACGTCTTCTTCATGAACTATGAGTTGATGATAGCTAGAACGAAGGTCGATCTTTGAAAAACAAGTGGCACCCTGGAGTTGGTCTTGAAGATCATCGATACGAGGTAATGGATAGCGGTTCTTGACCGTTAATTTATTGAGTTCTCTGTAATTGATACACATGCGAAACGTTCCGTCTTTCTTCTTCACAAACAGAACAGGTGCACCCCAAGGCGATGAGCTAGGGCGTATGAATCCTTTGTCGGTCAACTCTTGTAATTGGCTGGCTAGCTCTTGCATTTCGGATGGGGCTAACCTATAGGGAGATTTCGCGACGGGTTTAGCGCCCGGTATAAGATCAATGCGGAATTCGACTTCTCTCTTGGGAGGAAGTCCTGAGATGTCGTCGGGGAAAACTTGCGGGAATTCTTTCACTACAGGTATGTCTTCGAGTTTCTTCTCTTTATTTCCCTTCTTGACAACGTGGGTTAGAAATGCTACATAATTCTTGCGGAGATATTTTCGGGTTTGAAGACAGGACATCAGTTTGAGTCCTTTCGAAGGGGTTTCTCCAAAGATTCGTAGAGTTTGACCGTCTGCAAGAGGAATGCGAATGAACTTTTCGCGGCATACCACTTCAGCATGATGTTGGCTGAGCCAGTCCATGCCGATTATAATGTCAAAACTTCCCAACTTCATAGGAATGAGGTCAACAGGAAAATCGTGATCGTTTAGAGTAAGAGTACAGTTTCGGATAATGGAGTTTAATGAGACCGGTTTTCCGTCAGCAACTTCTACCGTTATGGATTCCATAAGTTTATCACGAGTTTGGTTGAGGATGGGTTCAAATTCTAAGGACACAAAACTCTTATCCGCGCCAGTATCAAATAACACAGATGCATAACTACCGTTGATGAGAAACGTACCGTTAACCACGTTGTTGTCGGTCCTTGCTTGGCTGGCGTTGATGTTAAATGCTCTTCCTCTAGCAGGTGGAGGAGCTTGGTTAGCTTGGTTCACCGGATTTGCTTGAGCTTGAGCATGTATGATGTTCACCAAGCATGGACAGGTGTTTCTAAAGTGGTTTGGGTCTCCACAATTGTAGCAAGCCCGCATGGGTGGCATCATGGGGTAGTTGGGTTGATAGTAGGTTTGGGCCGTATGTTGTGTAGGTGGTGGTAGTAGGGGTTGTTGGGCTTGACCCATTATTTGATGGTGGGTTTGAGTTGTGGGTTGGTTGCGGTTCATTCGATGTAGTGAGCGGCAGGCTTGGAAGGTGTGACCTGCACGGCCACAGCCGGTGCAATATTGACAGGGGTATTCGGGGGAGTGATGGTATTGACAAAGGGTGCATTTTGGGTAAGGGCCAGAGTATTGCCTTTTGTATGGTGCGGGTGAAGGAGCAACTTGTGTGATGGGTGCAGCAGGGATAGGGAAATTTGTTTGGGTGACAGCAAAATTTCTAGTATTTCGTTTCCACTTGTTTGAAAATTTTGAGGAGGAGGTGGAATGGTTGGAAGTTTGGCCCTCAACGGGGGCTTTCTTTTTATCCTCTTTGAATTTACCGTTTCTGATGCGGTTCTCGGTAAGTTCGGTGGCTAATTCCATAGCAGCTTCGAGAGTTGCAGGCGAAGTGCTGAGGACTGAGTCTTGAATCTTCGAGGGGAGGCCTCGAATATAGTGTTCAACCAAACGGTATACTGGGGTGAACAAGTTAGGAACCATCTGGTTCAGCTCCAGAAATCTCTTGTTGTAGGAAGTATGGTCCCCTTCCTTTTGCTTCAGCGAGTGGAATTCGTCTTCCAACTTCTTGAGTTCGCTTCTTGGGCAGAAGCGTTTTGTCATTATTTCCCTTAACTCTTCCCAGGTTAAGGCCATCGCGTCTTCAACTCCTCTTTTACCCTTCTGGTGTTCCACCAGGTCAGGGCTACCCCAAATAGTCTCTCGGTTGCGTAACGTACCTTGCGATCCTCGGGACAATCGCAATTTAGGAAGGTGTTTTCCATTTCCTCAAACCAGTGGAGGAGAGCGGTGACATCTTCGATCCCTTCGAACTTTGGGGGATCGCAAGACTTGAAGTGCTTGTAGGAACACTTCTTGGAGGAAGAGTTGTCGATGTTTTGATCCTCTTGATTGGGTGGGTTGACAGGATTCGCGGTGAGGGCTTGCTGGACTTGAATTACAATATCAGGAAGCACCGCAGCCATTTGTTTCTCAATCTGAGTGGCCAAGCGTTCGTTTGACCTTCCTGACTTTCGTCCTCCACGTAGCTGCCTAGCCGACATCTACAGGAACATACATAGGAAGATTGTGAGTTTATGGAATCTTTTTAGGTGTCATGTGTCTTAAAGAAAATGAAAATAACATAAATATCAATAATGCAACTACATCCATAGGATGTCTTGGGTTTGCTCATGTTGGGCCTCAAATGTCCCCCATACTATCGCTGGTATAGTCATGTGGGCCCCCATGACTATTGGCTTAGTAGGATTCACATTGGTATTGGCGGTTTAACACTCGCATCACCCGAATGAAAACCACAAAATATGTTTGCGAGATGTATGGTCGGAATGTGTCCAGGTGTAGACACAATGACAACTCAAAGTGGGGTTAGCTCACACGACGTTTGGTATAGCATGCTTTGGCCTAATAGGTACTTCGTACTCTCATCGTTAGTCCCCAGGTAGGTAAATTGGTCCTTTATTTTGGATTTATACGAATGCCAAGCCTAGACAGGACGTTCCGACTACCGGTACTTGTACCCTTCCAGTTACTACATGCCCGTCATGAGAACTCACTTTGATGAGATTTGAAAATACAAAAATCATCGTAAAAGCAATCATGAAAATGATGTGGTGTGTGCTTTCATGGATATGATATGTTATGAGAATATGATTCATGATGGGCATTATATGATAATATATACGTATGAACATGCTTGCATAACATTGAATGTAACATTTAACATAAAACATATAAACATCATGAAATTTGGCATGTAACACACAAAAATCTTAAAAATTTCTAATCAACTATAGTATAGGCTCTAAGGGTCTAATAACCTATCCTATATCCCTATAGTCATGGCTCTGATACCAATCTGTCACACCCCGACCCGCAGCGGAATAAGAGTCGGGGCATAATTGGGTTATCACCAAAGCTCATGATGTTTACTAATATGTTTCATATTTATTAAATTCAAATTACATTTCAAAGTTCCAAGTCAAATTCATACAATACAAGGAAAGGAAAAATTTAACTAAAACAAATCCATAATCTAAACTGGTTTATTCTTCTAAGCCGCCCTATATGTTTCTTGCTTCAACTTGATCACCTGTATCATGTGTAAAAATGGGAAATTTTGGGTCAACAAAAGTTGGCGAGTGAACCTTGTTAAAAACATTTGTTATTGATTCATTATTGTAATTAATTTAGGAAAATTGTGCAATAATCATATATGAACAAATGTATGTAAACATAACGATCACAAACCACCTTGTTTAAGCATGAAATAAGAATGACAATGTATATGTTGGCAACGTCCCGTTCACGCTCATAGGTAATGGGGAACGGACGGCCTATGCTAATGTATGTGAGATCAAGGCTCAATCAAACGGAGCCGATCTTATGTTGGCAACGCCTGGTTCACGCTCATAGGTAATGGGGAACAGCTCACGCTCATAGGTAATGGGGAGCGGCGGCCTATGAAATGTATGTACTGAAATGATAAATAAATCTAAACTTCAACCACACAAACAATGGATACACATTGAATACACATTTGATCATGAACATGATGGATGCACAAGTGTTTAATTATAATAAATAAATAACGACACATGATACACCCCAAAATGTGATTAAAACGGGGAATTGGTAGAGATTCACTCACATTGGGTGCGTTTGCTTGAAGATGTTGAATGCGCACGAGTTTAGAGGATTGATCGACGAGGAATAACTGACCTAATTAATAATGAAAAGGTACGGTAAGTATGTGGATTTTATTAACTATTTTAATAGGATTTTTGGATATATTTTTGTGAGTTTAAGACTACTTTCTAACTTTAAAAACGTTATTTTTAAGTATTTTTAATTGATTTTTAAATTAAGTAAATAAATAAAAATAATAAAAAATGTTGACTTTTTGACTTTGACCGTTGACCGTTGACCATGACTGTTGACCGTTGACCGGTTCGGTCGGTTATATTGTTGCACTGAGTGAGGTTCGAACCGGTGACCTCCCGTACGCGTGCACGCAGCTCTACCAACTGAGCTACGTGTCTAACCCGAAATAACTCTGCTTTTAATTATACTTATATACTATTTAATTTAATCCGAAAATCATTTATTTTTAAAAAGGATTTTAAATGTATCGAACCGGTGCTGGCCACAAGTCTCGAAACCGGGACCTGTGAGTTAACGTGCACACAGTCCACCGCCGGACTGTATGTCTAACCTGGTTAATAACTCGGTTTTTATTATACTTAACATGATTTTGAGAGTTAACCCGGTTCAGTTAAAAAGGCATTTTTTTATAACAAGAGAGTGAGGCTGGGACAAGATTCGAACTCGCGTCGTATGTGTATATGTTTGCACACAGTCCACCGCTGGACTGTGTGTCTAACCCGTTCATAAACTGATTTTTAATTAATCTTATATTATAACCCGTCTTCATCTTCTCCGTTAAACTTTACCCAGAAAAACAAGTCCGACTGTTGCGACTGATTTTATGTCTAATTTGATTTTCAAACATTACAAGTAATTGAAAAGTAACGAATGGAGAGAGTTTGGGGATAGGAGGTACCGACCAGTGTCTTTCACAGAATTCCGGCAGAGGTCCGTCGGCTCTGATAGTGAACTCCGGCTGTTAACATCATTTAACAGTTCCGTTCGATTATTTATGAAATTGAGATACTTAAACAGGGATTGACAGGAGTTTGAAAGGTTATACCGATTCACAGTGCGATGGTCGTTTCACTTCACGAACATGGCGAGCCGTACAAACCGCTTTGGGTACACGATTAGACCTCAGTACCGCCTTTCATCCTCAAACTGATGGTCAATCTGAACGCACCATCCAAACCCTTGAAGACATGCTACGAGCATGTGTCATAGACTTCAAAGGGAACTGGGACGCTCACCTACCATTAGTTGAGTTTTCGTACAACAATAGCTATCATTCAAGTATCGGTATGGCTCCTTTCGAAGCTTTATATGGTCGTAAGTGCCGATCTCCAGTATGTTGGCACGAAATTGGGGAAGCGCAAATCACCGGACCAGAATTAATTCAAGAGACAACCGACAAGATCCTTCAAATTCGAAACAATCTTCTAGCGGCTCAAAGTCGTCAAAAGAGATATGCTGACAAACGACGAAAGCCCTTGGAGTTTGACATTGGTGATCAAGTACTTTTAAAAGTATCACCGTGGAAGGGAGTGGTTCGTTTTGGCCAGAAGGGCAAGCTAGCACCACACTACGTAGGACCTTTCAAGATACTCGAAAGAGTAGGTCCTGTAGCATACAAGCTTGACCTACCAGAAGAGCTCAACATAATTCATCCCACATTCCACGTATCAAACTTGAAAAAGTGCCTCGCCGATGAAAACCTCCATATTCTTCTAGAAGACATTCAAGTCGATGAATCGATGCACTTCGTTGAAAGAACAGTGGAAATCATGGATTTCGGAGAGAAACGTTTAAGGCGAAGTCGTATTCCAATTGTCAGGGTACGTTGGGAGTCAAAGCGAGGACCCGAGTTTACTTGGGAACGTGAAGACTCAATGCGCGAAAAATACCCGCATCTTTTTCCGGTTACCACTACTGCTTAAATTTCGGGACGAAATTTCTAAAAGTAGGGGATACTGTAACATTCGTCGTAAAACGGGTTTCAAAACACGCTTCGTTTAATAATCAAATATTCGGTTAAAAGTTCGTTGTGTATTTATTGTGCCGGTTATTTTAAATGATACATAATTAATAAATATTTTAGAATTTAAAAACTGTCACACCCCGACCCGCAGCGGAAAAGGTGATCGGGGCATGATTGGGTTATCATCAAAGCTCATGACATTTATTATGCGTTTCATATTCATTAAATACAATTTAATGGAAATTTACAATAATTGTTACAACATATTCTAACTATCAATCTAAGCTTCTTTGTTCTCTTCTAAGGCATTTCCTAGGTTTTCTTTGCTTCGACCTGTTCACCTGTATCATGTGTAAAAAGGTTTTGGATCAACATAATGTTGGCGAGTGAATCCTATGGAAAACATTTGAACAAGTTTATTTGAATTGATTATGAAATATGTGCACAACCAAACATGAGTAAAAATAGATGTAAACTTATTCAACAATCATAAGATATTAAATAAAACACACATGAACAATAATGGAACATTTAGAGGCACGCGATGCTCAACTCGTCTCTCACGAGGAACTGAGGGGCCTAATGAATGAATTGCATAAACATGATAATATGAATGACACAACTACAAACAATATAAACTCAATGATACGCACATGAACAATAATGAATTTGATTTGAGGCACGCGTTGTTCAACTCGTCTCCCACGAGGAACTGATGGGCTTAATGAATGAGTTTCATATAATTTGACAAAAGGAAATAAGTAATCACAACAATATAATCAATCTAAGTTTAGATCATGATGTGGTATGGCACAAGTTTAAATAAACAAGTTAATTATTTTTATAACACATGACACACCCCAAAACGTGTAATTTAAAAGGGGGAGTTGTAAGATTCACTCACAGTGGGTGCGTTCGGTTGATGATGTTGAATGCACGCGAAGTGGTTTTAACCACGAGTGAGATTAACCTAGATAAATCGTATTATGGTTTGGTAAGTAAACGGATTTTATTAATCTATTTTAGTAGGATTGTTGGGTGTATTTTTGTGAGTTTAAGGCTATTTTCTAACCTTAAAAATGTTATTTTTAAGTATTTTTAATTGATTTTTAATTAAAATAATTAAATAAAATAATAAAAAAATTTGATTTTTTTCTGACCGTTGACTTGACCGTTGACCGTTGACTGACCGTTGACCGGTTCGAATCGTGTATATAAGTGCGCTGGGTGAGGCTCGAACCCGAGACCTCCCGTACGCGTGCACGCAGCTCTACCAACTGAGCTACGTGTCTAACCCGTCATATATCCGTTTTTAATTATATTTATATATTAATTATGTTAAACAGAAAATCCTTTATTTTAAAAACAATTTTAAATCAAAGAAACGGTGCGCTCCACAGGTCTCGAACCCGGGACCTGTGGCTTATACTAACATACAGTCCACCGCTGGACTGTGTGTCCAACTTGTTAACTTTACTGATTTTTATTATACTTAAACACAAATTAGTTATTTTCTTTTCTGTCTTATTCTAAAAAAATAGATAATTGTCCGAGTCGTGCAGTAGCCCGGACTCGAACTCGTGACCTGAGATATAAACATACACACAGTCCACCACTGGACTGTGTGTCTAACTTGGTTATCTTTCCGGTTATTAATATACTTAACATATATCAGTATGACTCCGGTTCGGTTAATAAAAAAAAATCATTTTTATTAAGGCGACGTGTGTGGAACAAGATTCGAACTCGAGACCTTTGCGTGTTTAATGTGCACACAGTCCACCGCTGGACTGTGTGTCTAACCCGAGTAATTTCTTGTTTTTAATTATACTTAAACATTACAGCAGTCATCGTCTTCTTCACTGGTTTTAACCAGAATCGGAAATCGACTGGTTTGATGATTAAAACATGTTCTTTAGCGTTTTATGATTAATTACAGGTGAGGTATAAGTATAAAGAAAGGAAAATAAGCGTGAGGTATACCGACTAGCTTTCCTCTGTTTTCCGGCAGAACTCCGGCGACAGCAATCCCTTCCGGCGACGAGTGTCTTGCAGCAGCGAGTCTCCAGGAAGCTTACAAAGGGTGTGGGTGACTTCGGTATAAGCTCAAAGGGTTTAGTAAGGCTCAGAAATGGGGAAACCGGTTTTCCGGCGACGAACAGAATAATTCCGGCGAGTGGAATTACGTCCGGTAAAGGTGTGGTTTTGAGCGAAAAAGTTTGCGGTGGGTTGTGGGTGAATTTATAGGGAGAAACCGAGATGTATTTGGCCCGATTTCCGACTGGATTCGTCGGTTATGAAAACTCCGGCGGTTATAGAAGGTGTCGCGGACTCAAACGTCGGTTATAACCGATATATGTTTAAAGTTTACGTTATAACGGAAGGATTCGTTAAATACTCGCGAGATTGCCGGGATTCCGACGACTGAACTTTGGGCGCCGGTTTTGAATTCGGAAAACTCATGATATGAATAAAATGATTCCAATAATTAACAGATAATCCCAGTGGCGCAGTGGTTTGTGTGTTGTGTGCTAAGTCGTTGCTGGATCGGTACTGACCCGGGTTCGAAACCCGGCAGAACCAAAACATTTTTATTTTGCGATTTTTAACAGTTTTTCAAAAACTAATTATATATTCCCGTATAATAATTGATTATGTATCGTTTAAAATTATTTTGGGCATTTAATTCGCAACGAAAATTTTGACTGACTGTTCGGTTGATAAACGGAGCGGGTTTGGTAAATCCGTTTTTGACGGATGTTACAGTATCCCCTGCTTTTTAGAAATTTCGTCCCGAAATTTAAATTGTGATATATTTGACTAAAAGAATGATGGTGTTTAGTTTGTCAGTTACTTGCTTAGAGAAAGTAAGGGTTTAAGTTTTTGTTCGAGGCGGTAACGTTCCTTGTAAAGGTTAAGAACCCTATTTTTTGTTGCCTACTGAAAGAGTATTGATAAGCAGAGATTATTCGCTAACTATGATATCATGCATAAAAGTTTGAATATGTTTGGAAGTGTATGGTTATATCCTAAGGCAAAACTTCTAACACTACAACCTACATGGAACATAAATAAACACAACAGCTGATATTTGAACATAAATAAACACAACAGCTAATATTTGAACATAAATAAACACAACAGCAAGTATTTGAATCCACATTCTGATAACATATATGTTTGAATGGTGGAAGTTCCTCTCTCGTTTGTTATGATGGAGAGGTTAGTTTATGTAGAAACGGAACACAATCCAATCTCTTTAAATAGCAAGATGATATAAATGTAACACAAATTTCAACCAAGGCAATACTAAATCCTACATGGAACTTCTCATAACCGCCTGATAATGCCTCTGATCCTTTGGCAAGAATACTTATATATAGGAAGTACCAGCGGCGTATCCACCATATTCTTGCGAAATTTTCATTAGTTTTATCCACAAGTTATGATTAGTTACCAAGAAACTAATAAATCCTACATAGAACTTCTCATAACCGTCCGACAATGCCTCTGATCCTTTGACAAGAATACTTATATATAGGAAGTACCAGCGGCGTATCCACCATATTCTTGTCAAATTTTCATTGGTTTTATCAATGAATTATGATTAGTCCTATATAACTCTACAACCAATACAACAAACATAAAATACTGAAATGAAATATATCTGTGCGATCAAGGCTCAATCAAACGGAGCCGATCGTATTGTATGTACTGAAAATGAAATTGTCTGTGTGCTCAAGGCTCAATCAAACGGAGCCGAGCGTATTGCATGTACTGAAAATGAATAACTTAATCACACAAACAGCCTATGCATGGAACCTCTCATAACCGCCTGATAATGCCTCCGATCATTTGACAAGAATACTTATATATAGGAAGTACCAGCGGCGTATCCACCATATTCTTGTCAAATTTTCATTGACTTTATCCGCAAGTTATGATTAGTTCTATGCGACTCTACAACAAACACAACAACCACAAGATACTGATAATGAAATTGTCTGTGCGCTCAAGGCTCAATCAAACGGAGCCGAACGTATTGCATGTACTGAAAATGAAATTGTATGTGCGCTCAAGGCTCAATCAAATGGAGCCGAACGTATTGCATGTACTGAAAATGAACAACTTAATCTAAACAACAACCACACAAACAGCCTATGCATGGAACCTCTCATAACCGCCTGATAATGCCTCCGATCATTTGACAAGAATACTTATATATAGGAAGTACCAGCGGCGTATCCACCATATTCTTGTCAAATTTTCATTGACTTTATCCGCAAGTTATGATTAGTTCTATGCGACTCTACAACAAACACAACAACCACAAGATACTGATAATGAAATTGTCTGTGCGCTCAAGGCTCAATCAAACGGAGCCGAACGTATTGCATGTACTGAAAATGAAATTGTATGTGCGCTCAAGGCTCAATCAAATGGAGCCGAACGTATTGCATTTACTGAAAATGAACAACTTAATCTAAACAACAACCACACAAACAGCCTATGCATGGAACCTCTCATAACCGCCTGATAATGCCTCCGATCATTTGACAAGAATACTAATATATAGGAAGTACCAGCGGTGTATCCACCATATTCTTGTCAAATTTTCATTGACTTTATCCGCAAGTTATGGTTAGTTCTATGCGACTCTACTACAAACACCACAACCACAAGATACTGATAATGAAAATGTCTGTGCGCTCAAGGCTCAATCAAACGGAGCCGAACGTATTGCATGAACTGGAAATGTAAATTGAACTGTGCGATCAAGGCTCAATCAAACGGAGCCGATCGTATTGCATGTATTGAAATGTAAAATGAAATGACCGATCAAGGCTCAATCAAACGGAGCCGATCGTGCGGGCACGCCACTGATCAACCGCATAATAAAATGGGGATCAAGCTCAACCTCATAAATGGGGGGGCTGCGGCCTCGGCAAATGCATATACTGAAAATAATAAACAATAATTATTCTAACAGTCTACACATGGAACCTCTCATAACCGCCAGATAATGCTTCTGATCCTTTGACAAGAATACTTATATATAGGAAGTACCAGCGGCGTATCCACCGTACTCTTGTCAAAGTTTCATTGGCTTTATCCTTAAGTTATGATTGGTTTGATGTGATAAAGAAAAACATAAAACTAAACGATAGGAGTTGAATCTGGATCTTCGGCGAAGAGGACTAGTTGGGTATCTTCGTTTGGGCCGTCATTATCTTCGACAGGATTGGCGTTGATATTGAAGACTCTTCCTCTTGCTGGTGGCATAGTGGTTGGGTTTTCTTGGTTTACTTGGTTAACTGGGTTTGATTGGGCTTGAGTGTTGATGACGTTAACCAATTGAGGGCATGTGTTTCTAAAGTGGGTAGGGTCGCCACAATTGAAACAAGCTCGAGCATATAGGAACACGGGGTATTGGGGTTGATGATAAGTTTGGGCCATGTTTTGAGTAGGGGAAAAGGTTTGGTTTTGGAAGGTGCGACAAACCTTGCTCAAATGACCATAGCGTCCATAAGTTGCACATAGACGACAAGGTAAGGTATGGGGATGGTGATAAAAACAGTTGTTGCATCGAGGGTGAGGTCCAAGATATGGTTTCTTATTTGGGTAAGTTGAGTTGGGTGTCACTTGAGTGATTGGGATAGCTTGGATGGGTATGGCGTGTAAAACTGGTTGGTTTCGTTGGGTAGCAACGAAAAGTTGCCCGTCTCTTCTTCTCTTAGGATTGGGTTGAGAAGGGGATTCGGTTTGGGTGAAGTCGGAGGTTTCAGTCGGTTCTTTATCCTTCTTCTTCTCCTCCTTGAAGTCTTTGTTTCGAATTCGGTTCTCGGTGAGCTCTGTTGCTAGCTCCATTGCTGCTTCCAATGTTGCAGGCGAGGTACTTATTACAGGGTCTTGAATCTTAGACGGAAGACCACGAATGTAGTGCTCGATCAAACGGTAGAGGGGAGTGAACATGTTGGGAACCATTTGATGTAACTCGATGAATCTTTTGTTGTAAGTGGTGTGGTCTCCTTCCTTTTGCTTCAACGAATAAAATTCATCTTCTAATTTCTTGATTTCGCTCCTTGGGCAAAATCGTCTGGTCATGATTTCCTTCAATTCGTTCCAAGTTAAGGTCATAGCATCGTCGACGCCTCGTTTGGCCTTCTCTGTATTCCACCAAGTAAGTGCTATCCCATATAATCGACCGGTAGCATATCGCACTTTGCGATCGTCAGGGCAATCGCAACTTAGAAAAGTGTTCTCCATTTCTTCAAACCAATGGAGGAGAGCGGTGACGCCTTCAGTTCCTTTGTATTTCGGAGGGTCGCATGATTTGAAATGCTTGTAGGTGCATTTAGTGGTATTTGGGGGAGAGTTGATAACGTTTTGGTTTGCTTGATTGACAGGATTATCGGTGAGTGCTTGTTGAACTTGGATTACTATGTTGGGTATTACGGCAGCCATATATTGAACGATTTGGGATCATGGGTCGCATTAGGAATGAACATTCATAAAATAATTATAGAAAAATACTACATCCATAGGATGTCTTGGGCTTTGCTCGCCATTAGGCCCTACATGCCGCCATACTTTACCTGTGTAATCATGTGGGCCCCATGAATACCGGTTTTTCATATGGTTCGCACGGGTTTGCCAGGTTGCGTACACAAAAACCCGGAGAAAATCGAGAAATATGTATACAACGTGTGATATTCGGAATATGTCCAGGTGTAGACACGGTGACACCTCAAAGTAGGTTAGTTCGAACGACGTTTGGTGTGGCATGCTTTGGCCTAATAGGTCCTTCGTACTCTCATCGTTGGTCCCCAGGTAGGCAAACTGGTCCGTTATATTGGATTTATACGAATGCCAACCTAGACAGGACGTTCCGACTACTGGTACTTGTACCCTTCCAGTTACTACATGCCCGTCGCAGAACTTACTTTGATGAGATTTGAAAATTGCACAAAATCTTTGGATAATGAGAGTATGAAAATAAATTGAATACATGAACATCGATATATGTATAATGAATATGTATATATGTATAATGAATATGTATATAAGCATGTATGTTTGACTGTAAATGTAAACAAATATGAAACAAATAAATATCACAAGTTTGTATGTAACCACCTAATCAATTAAAATTTAGGCAGACTATAGTATAGGCTCTAAGGGTCTAATAACCTATCCTATATCCCTATAGTCATGGCTCTGATACCAATCTGTCACACCCCGACCCGCAGCGGAAAAGGTGATCGGGGCATGATTGGGTTATCATCAAAGCTCATGACATTTATTATGCGTTTCATATTCATTAAATACAATTTAATGGAAATTTACAATAATTGTTACAACATATTCTAACTATCAATCTAAGCTTCTTTGTTCTCTTCTAAGGCATTTCCTAGGTTTTCTTTGCTTCGACCTGTTCACCTGTATCATGTGTAAAAAGGTTTTGGATCAACATAATGTTGGCGAGTGAATCCTATGGAAAACATTTGAACAAGTTTATTTGAATTGATTATGAAATATGTGCACAACCAAACATGAGTAAAAATAGATGTAAACTTATTCAACAATCATAAGATATTAAATAAAACACACATGAACAATAATGGAACATTTAGAGGCACGCGATGCTCAACTCGTCTCTCACGAGGAACTGAGGGGCCTAATGAATGAATTGCATAAACATGATAATATGAATGACACAACTACAAACAATATAAACTCAATGATACGCACATGAACAATAATGAATTTGATTTGAGGCACGCGTTGTTCAACTCGTCTCCCACGAGGAACTGATGGGCTTAATGAATGAGTTTCATATAATTTGACAAAAGGAAATAAGTAATCACAACAATATAATCAATCTAAGTTTAGATCATGATGTGGTATGGCACAAGTTTAAATAAACAAGTTAATTATTTTTATAACACATGACACACCCCAAAACATGTAATTTAAAAGGGGGAGTTGTAAGATTCACTCACAGTGGGTGCGTTCGGTTGATGATGTTGAATGCACGCGAAGTGGTTTTAACCACGAGTGAGATTAACCTAGATAAATCGTATTATGGTTTGGTAAGTAAACGGATTTTATTAATCTATTTTAGTAGGATTGTTGGGTGTATTTTTGTGAGTTTAAGGCTATTTTCTAACCTTAAAAATGTTATTTTTAAGTATTTTAATTGATTTTTAATTAAAATAATTAAATAAAATAATAAAAAAATTTGATTTTTTTCTGACCGTTGACTTGACCGTTGACCATTGACTGACCGTTGACCGGTTCGAATCGTGTATATAAGTGCGCTGGGTGAGGCTCGAACCCGAGACCTCCCGTACGCGTGCACGCAGCTCTACCAACTGAGCTACGTGTCTAACCCGTCATATATCCGTTTTTAATTATATTTATATATTAATTATGTTAAACAGAAAATCCTTTATTTTAAAAACAATTTTAAATCAAAGAAACGGTGCGCTCCACAGGTCTCGAACCCGGGACCTGTGGCTTATACTAACACACAGTCCACCGCTGGACTATGTGTCCAACTTGTTAACTTTACTGATTTTTATTATACTTAAACACAAATTAGTTATTTTCTTTTCTGTCTTATTCTAAAAAAATAGATAATTGTCCGAGTCGTGCAGTAGCCCGGACTCGAACTCGTGACCTGTGATATAAACATACACACAGTCCACCACTGGACTGTGTGTCTAACTTGGTTATCTTTCCGGCTATTAATATACTTAACATATATCAGTATGACTCCGGTTCGGTTAATAAAAAAAAATCATTTTTATTAAGGCGACATGTGTGGAACAAGATTCGAACTCGAGACCTTTGCGTGTTTAATGTGCACACAGTCCACCGCTGGACTGTGTGTCTAACCCGAGTAATTTCTTGTTTTTAATTATACTTAAACATTACCGCAGTCATCGTCTTCTTCACTGGTTTTAACCAGAATCGGAAATCGACTGGTTTGATGATTAAAACATGTTCTTTAGCGTTTTATGATTAATTACAGGTGAGGTATAAGTATAAAGAAAGGAAAATAAGCGTGAGGTATACCGACTAGCTTTCCTCTGTTTTCCGGCAGAACTCCGGCGACAGCAATCCCTTCCGGCGACGAGTGTCTTGCAGCAGCGAGTCTCCAGGAAGCTTACAAAGGGTGTGGGTGACTTCGGTATAAGCTCAAAGGGTTTAGTAAGGCTCAGAAATGGGGAAACCGGTTTTCCGGCGACGAACAGAATAATTCCGGCGAGTGGAATTACGTCCGGTAAAGGTGTGGTTTTGAGCGAAAAAGTTTGCGGTGGGTTGTGGGTGAATTTATAGGGAGAAACCGAGATGTATTTGGCCCGATTTCCGACTGGATTCGTCGGTTATGAAAACTCCGGCGGTTATAGAAGGTGTCGCGGACTCAAACGTCGGTTATAACCGATATATGTTTAAAGTTTACGTTATAACGGAAGGATTCGTTAAATACTCGCGAGATTGCCGGGTTCCGACGACTGAACTTTGGGCGCCGGTTTTGAATTCGGAAAACTCATGATATGAATAAAATGATTCCAATAATTAACAGATAATCCCAGTGGCGCAGTGGTTTGTGTGTTGTGTGCTAAGTCGTTGCTGGATCGGTACTGACCCGGGTTCGAAACCCGGCAGAACCAAAACATTTTTATTTTGCGATTTTTAACAGTTTTTCAAAAACTAATTATATATTCCCGTATAATAATTGATTATGTATCGTTTAAAATTATTTTGGGCATTTAATTCGCAACGATATTTTGACTGACTGTTCGGTTGATAAACGGAGCGGGTTTGGTAAATCCGTTTTTGACGGATGTTACAAAAACCATAATTAATAAATAATAATAATAAGTAAATCAAATTAAATAATAAAACAGAACATGGTAGCCGGGTCTCGAACCCGGGTCTCCCGCGTAGACACACACACATCACACCACTCCGCCACACACATATTTGTGTTCAAATACTTAAATAAATAACATTTATGGTAAAACCGAAAGTCAAAACCTGTAAATCAGCAAACCCAGAACTCGAAATCGCCGGCAAAACTGAAACTCCGCAAATGTTGCTACTTTCCCCATGATTGAAACGCGTAAACTTGATTTCGACATCAGTTATAACCGTTGCTTAACACACAATTGAGTCAAAACCGTTTCTTTTGAGAATTGAAATCATTGACCGTGATTTTGGTCTCTAAATCGAAACCGATCAGCCTGTCCACCTTATAAATACCCACCCAATTCCTTGTAAACATTTCGCTCAGATCCGCACTCTCTTCCTGAAACTTTATTCCTTTCAAAGCACGTTGCCGGAGACTTTCGAACTCACCGTAATATCGCCGGAATTTCTAACCAGAAAACCGTAGTTGTTCTCCAAACCGGTATAATTATCTAAACCTCCTTGCTGTCTCTTGATTAGTAATTTATTAGCTCAAAACAGTAATCAAAACTGTTTAATCAGTTTATTCAGTCGGAATCATTGTCGGGATTTTTGAATGGTGAAAAAGATGAAGTTGAGTTAGTGTTTTAATATAAATAAAAACGGGTATTTAACCGGGTTAGACACACAGTCCAGCGGTGGACTGTGTGCAATTACAAAGCACACGTCCCGGTTTCGAATCGCACATGTTTCCGATTTTCTGAAATAAAACCAACACTTTTTAAAACTTATTCAGATCAACTCATAGCATATATATAAAATTAATATAATCCAATGTTTATGCATATTAGACACACAGCCCAACTGGTTGGGCTGTTTAGTCGAACCATAGGTCCCGAGTTCGATTCCGGGTTCTGTAACCAGCTTCGGCCATATTAAAACCTTTTTAATAAAAACTAAATAAGGTTAAAGCTAGTTAGTATATATATATAATTAAAATAGATAATATTTCGGGTTAGACACGTAGCTCAGTTGGTAGAGCTGCGTGCACGTATACGAGAGGTCACGGGTTCAAACCTCACACGCTGCCTGAATTACACGCTATCCGACCGGTCAGACCCGGTCAGACCTTACAAGGTCAACTTAATTTTTAATTTTGTTTTCTTATTTTTATTTATTTATTTATTAAATTGAAAAATTATTTAAAAATACTTAAAAATAAGATTTCCTAAGGTTAAAAATTTGCATTAAACTCACAAAAATAAATCTAAAAATCTCATTAAGAACACTAATTAAAAATATTAATCTCAAATAAAATTTATTTATTTATCGAATTATTTCGTTATTATTTAGGTTAGTTTTCCCTCGTCGGTTGAATCATAAATTCGTGCGCATTCATCATTTTCAAGGAACGCACCCACTGTGAGTGAACTCTTACAAATTCTCCTTTTTATTCACGTTTTTGGGGTGTATCATGTGTCGTGCTATTCTTTTATTTTATTTAAACACTTGTGCATATATCATTTCCGTGATCAAATGTGTATTGATTGTTGTGTGAATTATATGTAGATTAAATTTATCATTTCAGTGCACGCATTTCATTAGGCCCATCAGTTCCCCGTGGGATACGGGTTGAGCATCAGGAGCCTCATTAGATCGGCTCCGTTTGATTGAGCCTTGATCTCAAATACATCATCATTCATGTCATATATTCATCCAAAGTGGTTTGTGATTGTTTACATACATATGTTTGCTCACATGTGATTAATGCACGAATTTTTCTTTAATAAATAAAACAAGCAATTACTTAAAATGTTTTACCAAAGTTCACTCGCCAACTTTTGTTGACCCAAAATCTCCCCTGTTTTACACATGATACAGGTGATCCAGTTGAGGCAAGAAACACTTAGGAAGGCTAGAAGAATAAACAAGTTAATGCTTTGGAATGAACATTTAGTTTTGTTTTTCCTTTGTAATTGTATGAATTTTGATTATTGGATATTCAAGTTTGTAATTTGAATTTAATAAATATGAAACTTCTTAGTAAATAGCATGAGCTTTGGTGATAACCCAATTATGCCCCGGCACATCGCCCCATGGGGCGTTTTTTTTTGCAAAAAATTTTTGCGCGTTGATTAAAACGCCGGATTGTTCAAAAAAACTTTGACCAGTAACAAATTTCCAACTCATTTATTTGTTTTATTTTTCTAAAAAGATAATACTTGGGTAATCATTGTTTGGATATTATACCACCACACCATTTTTAACAAATGCCCCTTTGCTGACTAGGTGGCCACGTGTCGCTTCATGCCGTAAGACTTTGTTACTGCAAATATTTAGGTTTGAGGAAATGAACCTTTGTTACTGTAAATATTTATTTGCTTTTGTTTACGAAAATCGTTTGTGGGTAAAACATGATGGAAGGCGTACTGGGTGTATTGCGAAGAAGGATATTGAAAGGTTTTTAAATCTTGCGTAATGAAATGTTTCTTTCTGAAGGCCTCTTAGAAAAATGTAGGGGATCGTCATTTGAATAGTAATTGTAGGATGGTATATGATAATTCGTAAGTGCTCAAAGTATGTTTGGGTCATAATGGTTTGTGTTAGAGTTGGCCTTTTACGTTGTTCCATTACGGGTTTAATTTTGCTTCTAAGTTGGGAATGATGGTAGGGATTTGATTTGGGAGGTGATAGTGATAGGGTAGTTAGGTATGCGTGAAACATAAAAGGGATTAGTAGTGAAAGTTGAAAACTTTGATGAGATTTTCAAAACAATTTTTTTTAAGGATTAGTAGAGTGTAGGGCTGTTCATGAGCCGAGCCGAGCTAGGGCAAGCTCGGGCTCGGCCCGATTATAAACCGAGCTAGCTCAGCTCAGATTCGAAACCGAGCTGAAAATCAAAGTTCGGGCTCAGCTCAGCTTGATTTGGCTTGATTTTAAATATAAAAATTATTATATAGCTCAAAAATTTAAGAAGTCTAAAATATTATTTAATACTTCAAAAGAACATATTTAAAATCAAGTTAAACAACACAAAATAAGTTTTAAACTTCGACGAAATACATTATTAGTTCATTAGCATTATAATTAACCTTCAAATAAATCATAGATATCAAATTACAAACCTAAATACATAAAAACAATAATTAGCTTTTTAATATATTATAATGTACATAAAAATAAAAATATATTATAAGTAAAATAATCCGAATTAAGCAGAGCGAAGCTAACAAGCGAGCCAAACTGAGCCAATCCGGTCCATTACGAGCCGAACCGAGCTAGACGCACTTTCTATCCGAGCTGAGCCAGCTCGACTCACTTTCAAACCGAACTATATCGAGCAAGGTCTTTCCGAGCTAAATTCAAATAAGCTCCGAGCCATAAGCTTTCCAAACAGCTCTAGTAGTGTGTGAATTAGCCACTGAAAAAATGAAAGAAGGAAACAAATTTAAAATTTAATATGTTTATCTTTATAATTGAGTTATATTCGGTGAATAATATATTATGCCTTAGGTTTTTCTTTTTGAACAACCAATTATATTACCAAAAAGACCAGCAGGAAATCAGAATTACAAAGATACAAAATAATCCAAAGACTAGAACAAACAGACTTAGAGAACCATTAGACATACAACACCGATGATTCATACCATCTCGACTGACTAATCCTCTTTGAGTTCCTGAACACCACATCGTTTTGCGTCTTCCAAAGGAACCTGAAGGTGAAGTAGAGAGGGCATTGAGTCGGTTTTTCGTTGTTTCAGGCTAGCTATGGTCACCATAGATCCAAACGGATTTCGCGTATCGACGCTCTAGAGAAAGCAGCCACACTCCACATTGGAACTTATCTCCATACTTCATATGTGAACTTACAAACAGGAAAATTGTAACATTTCACGTATGTGTTAATTTTGTTATTTTAGTGAATTTTGTAATTTTGTCTCCAAATCTGTTTAGACTTGAAAAAGAAAAATACCCTATCATTGCCGAGATGGTCGAGATAGAGCATTGAGCGGTCTCTTCGAGATGGAAATGGAGCATTGAGCGGTCTCTATGCTAGTTCAGTTTCAGCCTTCTTCTCAACCGGATAAATGGCACTGGCTTGGCGATTCGTAAGGTTCGATTTCTGTTTCATCCATGAAAAAGGTCCTTTTTGACTCGTTGAATGTGGCTTCCGATTAGGTGATGTAATGGAATAAATGGGTGCTCAAGAAGGTTAATGTTATTACGTGGAAGGCCGAGATTGATAGATTGCCTACAATGACGGAGTTGAAAAAAGAAACGTCAGCATAGGTTTGGAGACGTGTAAATTCCTTGAGGAATCCGAAGTGAAGAAACACCAAACTAATCAGGTTATTAGTTTGTGGTTTGTGTCTCGACAAATAAAGGTTAATCTTCTTTCATATCGTCTAAACAACAATTAAGATCCTGCAAGACAACCAACACACCGTAAGCTCGTTACAAGGAGGAAAATAGGGGTTCTCCTTGTAACCACCGCCGGCGTGAGAATAAGTATCACTTTTGAGGATAATAGTGTGTGTATTAAGTGAGAGAGCAAGAGAGCGATACTTGAACCTGGAGGTAAAGTTCTCTATTTATAACTGAGATGGTTAACTAAGGAGGTGGGCTGATGGGCCTTATGCCTAAGCTTGACAACAAGGAATATCTATTCTGCTGCCTCTGCCACGACCGTTAGTGATTACTGGTGAGAGGGTAGCTGGCGCACGTTGAATGGAGCCACGTGTCCTGACGATTGTCCTTGTTGTCTGGTCTGTCATCAACTGTTGATTGGAGATCGTGGGAAAGTGGTCGGTGTGAGCTTATTCGTGCCACGTATACGTCCTTGTTTACTTCTTGTCTCCTGCACGATTGTTCATCGTGTAGCACGATCCAATACAGGCTGTTGAGCACCTATTGGCCCACTACTCTTCCACTTGTAATGTTATCCTGCGCTTCCTGTACCCGCGTGACATATATGATATCCCATGTAGTCGGCGCAACATCAAGGAAGCCAGGTTTTTCGTCAAAGTAATTGTGTGTTGTAAATGGTTTCATCCTGCTCCTGAATGTCACATCCTGACCCGCAGCGGAAATGGTAGTCGGGGCATGATTGGGTTTTCATCAAAGCTCATGACATTTACTATAATAAAGTTTCATATTTATTATTTCCAATTTAAAGGAAAAATACAACAATCATACAAGCACAACAATATTCATGAGCTCTTTATATTTCTTCTAAGGAAATTTCCCATGTGTTCCTTGCTTCAACCTGTCCACCTGTATCATGTGTAAAAATAGGGCTTGGGTCAACAAAAGTTGGCGAGTAAATCTCATTTAAATATTTGAAAGAATTAGTTATATTGGTTATTTAAATAAAAATGTGCATAAACCAAAAATTAGTATACGCATATGTAAATTTAACCATAAACCATATAATATCAATCAATGCACACACAAGCATGACAAATGATGAACAATGAGATCAAGGCTCAATCAAACGGAGCCGATCTAATGAGACACCTGATGCTCAACTCGTATCCCACGAGGAAATGATGGACCTTAAATGAATGATTGTACGCAACTTGACAAAAATGTAAACACGCAATACAATATATAACATTGCATAACACGTATGATCATATAATGGTAATAGCACAATTGTTTGAATAAACGAAATATATGAAACGACACATGATACACCCCAAAACATGAATAAAAAGGGGAATTTGTAAGGATTCACTCACAGTGGGTGCGTTTCCTTGGATTGATGACGAACGCGCACGCGTTTAGGATTTAACCGACGAAGGAAACTAACCGACGCGAACTGATGGCCTCAGTTTTCCGGCGATGCTTTCTGAAGATTGCCCAAAATTTCCGGCGAACACAGAAATTGGTGAGTTTGAGCAGAGGGTGAATTTGCAAGTGGGTGAGTTTAGACAGAATGGTGGGTCGATATATATAGTGTTCAATAACGGTTTCGAATCTTCAAATTTTCTTTTAAAGTTCATGATTACTTTGCGGTTTCAAATAAATTGATTAAAATCTTTCGGTTATAACTGATTATTCAAAATCGATTATAACTTACATTAATCATAAGGAGCATTAATTGATTTGATTGCGGAGATTTATGTTTGACGACAGTTACAGACTGAAAGCTTTGAATATTCAGGTTAGTGTTTTGTTTGGGCATAAAACTTACTAAATTTCAAGTTTATTCAAATGTGTACGTGTGGTCCGGTGGTGTAAGTTGTGTGTGCAGGGTTTGTGGGGAAACCCGGGTTCGACTCCTAGTTCCCTCCTTTCTATTTATTTTATTTATATTTTTTAAATTACTTAATTTATATTTTTATAGGTCTTAATTATATAATTATTTACTAACTACAAATAGCAAATTTAATATCACAACTAAATAAATGTGCAACGAACTTCAATGAATATTTGATTTTCAAACGGGACGGGTTTTGAAACCGTTTTATGACAAATGTTACATGACCCCCGTGCGCGACCTCAAAAACGACTATATAGTCGCGCAAGGTCGGAGGAGTTATTATTTTGGTTTATCTTGGGTATGGTCTCGCGCGCGATCTGAGGTTAGCTCGCTTAGGCCGCCGCAGGATTTGGGACTATACCCCTTCACGAAGAACATGTGACCATTTGTTGATCACATGCAGCTTTGCCTCTTAGATTTGACACCGCGTCTCGTATTGGTGTGATATCCCTCCTATTAACACGTTCTCCGTTTCTGATATTTGCTCGGTGCATAATTTCTATCGGCTTGACGGAAAAAAGAGTAAGTTGTTGTATGGGATTATTCTCTCAGTGTATATGGAAAGCAAAAAACGGTTTGGTTTTCTGTCTGAAAATAAGAGCATAGCCGGTATTATGGAAGATGTCAAAGCTTTTAAGTTTTTCTTCCGTTTAAGAATATTTTAAGAATAGATCGAGTTGTAAGGATTTAGTTTGGAGAGACGGGATCAATTATCTTTGTAATATGTTTTGTTGCTTGGTTTCTTGCGTCTCGTTAGCCTCTAATGAAAGTTGCCGTTAAAAAAAGTTATTTAAAATAAATATTGAAATATTTGAATAATATCTTTGGAAGTGTAAATATGATGAGATCAGATATAAATACGATGATTGCATGGTGTGATGAGACATTGGGTCATGAAAAGGTGTTGACTGTTGAGTAAATTTTGTATATAACTTAGACGCAACGTACTCTTTCCAACTTCATCATGAGATGGGTCAATGACTCAATAACTCAAGATGTTACAAATCGTATGAAAGAAATATTACAAATATCTATTATATATAATATAAGAATAATATTAATTAAATTCTTAAAAACATTACATTACATAACAAAACAAAAACATTGCATAATCATAAAAAATATATACTCCTTATCGTTGTCATGTAAACAAAACTCATAAATATGTTCAACCAAATTTGATCGAAGGCTGTTATGCATTTCTCGATTGTGTAATTCCTGCTGATTAGCTTGTTTTTGTTGGTCATCAATTTCTCAACAGCCAGTTGGATATCATCTTCACTGTAGTGACAAATCTTTCCACATTCTCTTCCAAAATCATATTATATAAACGGGTAAAACCTAAGCATAGAACAATCAATGCTTACTTCTTGCATCCCACTTTTGCTTGAAAACGACATTTTTCTCACCAGTTCTGAAACTAAATTTTTCGTCGGTATAAATGGAATTATTGGAAATATAATCACGTCCCAAACAGTTAATAGCAGATTCATGATCCCTGTTCAAAACAAGCTCTTTTTAATCTTGGAAGTGAACTTTCAGGATGTACTAAATATGGAGCTGTAATTACAGTTGTTGTAATAAAATCTCATCGGCTTTGCTATATGATGACGACGGCGATCAAGACGAACGCACAACTGGTCGAGAGCTGTTGTCACTCTCTAGATGAGTTCATGACATGACAAAACCATAACCCGTGTCATAGACATGATGGATTGGTTCAAGGCATGAAAACCGGGTGCACAACATAAGGCCTCAAAAGATGACCCTATAACCTTACGTTGTTATGTAAAAGATGGCTACCAACTAATCAAACCACCACACTCCGATCACTTAATCCAACTGGTTAGGAAACCCCAAGTTTTATCTCAAACTAGTAATATTTCCCCATGCTTCGCGAGGAGAAATTGTTCAGTATCATTTGGTTTGTTATAGTAGCGACACTCACTATTGTAATCGAAAGAGAAAACCTTACATCGATTGAAAACAATAAAAACGAATATCGATACTGATGTTGCTCCGTTGATATTGGTTTGGTTTGTTTGCATTATATGTTTTTTTTCATGCATTGTGATATAATTTCATTGAAAACATATGTTGTGCTCTTGTCATACCAAACCGAACTGAATCTGACTATACAAAATTTGTATCGATACCGGTATTTATTTTTATTATTTTTGTTTTTGATAACCTGACATTGTATCGCTAGTATAACATACCAAACTAAACTAAACAACATGGGTACCGGTTAGAGGTGTACAAATCGTTTTTTTTTTCAAATAACCTGCCCGGTTTTTTTTATCAAAAACAAAAACCGTTTTTTAATAACCGGTTTCGGTTACTAACCGTTTTTTTTAACTCAAAACAATAACCGGTCCAACCGGTTAGGGTCGGTTTTTAACTGGTTTATAAAAAAAACGGTTTTTTATAACCGGTTTCAAAGATCATGCATCCTAACCGATATATAACCGGCGGTTCGCTTGGTTCTAAAACAGTTTTTTTGTACACCTCTAGTACTGGTATGTATTCCTTGTTACGATTTCCTGCTTGATAATGGATATCGTGGTGCTACCGTAGTGAACCAAACTGAAACCGAACGAACAACAACGTTTCGGTACTGGTATTTATTTTTTTCATTTAATAAACTAACACTGTAGCGCTAACGTACCGAACACCGGTACCGGTGCCTAGATTCATTTTTTATACTTTCGGTTTTGGAAAAAAAATTCATTTATACAACACTATCTGTGATGTAAATGAATATTGGTACCAGTACCATGATAATCTGGACCGATAGATATCATATGAACAACTCGGTGCCGGTACAATGTTCGGTCTTATCGTTTTTGGTCAATTTAAAGCACATGTTAATTTCTATACCAAATGGATTTATCGTACCAGTACTGTAACGAACCAAAGCAATATCGATTCAATGCCCGCAGTAACGTACAATCACAACGCACAAGCAAATAACTTGGAATAGTAGAAAGATAAATAAATATAGATGCAGATTTAGAATTTATTTTAAATTACTAAAAGTTCAAATTAAATAACAAATAATGCCTGTGCTAACGTATCATCATAACGCGCGAGCCAATAATATGAAATGGTAAAAAATAAATAAGCATAGGAGCGGATTTTAAATTACTAAAAGATAAAATTTTATAATCAACAAAGTACCATTAATAATCAAATACTTAAAAATAAAAATCGGATGCTTAAAGTCTTGGTTAATGAGCTCTTTGTTTTCATGTTGTGTATAGATAATACTAGTAATGGTGCCCGTGCTTCACGGCAGGGTTGTATGGGGTGTTGACGAGGATGTATTTGCTACATGATATATTGACGGTTGTTATAGACTATGCAAACTTTAATCTGAACGACGATAAAAATAAACAATTAGCATCCGGTTTCATTTTTCTTTCGTTTTCTTCCTTATTAGAGAGGGGCCCCTTGTTGAGAGGTTTCTTTTTAAAAAGGGGAACATATTTAAAGTTAAAAGGTAACTTTAACTATAATAAGATAAATAAAAAATAATTAAATTCACGTCGTTATCATCTCAAACCTACAAAAAGTCAATACCCAAGAGAAACCAAATCGATAAGCATCTCCCGTTTTCACAATCCGATTTTACCACTCAAATCACAGAGCGGCGACACCCAATTGCCTCTACCCGAACGTAAAGGCAATAAACACATGCATTCTCGATCGGTATATAGATTCTCAATCGATATATGGTTTGGTGTGAACTTGAAAGTTAAAAGGCATATCTAATTGGAGGAATTTCGGAACTCTTTCATAGGATCAGAATGTGGAATTTTGGGGCATTGAGATACTTGTATGTGGCATTTGCTTATAATGATATATGTAGCCAATAGAGGCTTAAGCTGCAGAAATTGTTTTATATATCCATTTGTATCACAAAACATGGAATTCAATAGTTCTATGAGATTTTGGATGTTTAAGAACGCTGGTGAAAAGTCTTTGAAGTTTGGCATTTAGGAAATCTTGTGTATATAAAAAAGTAATGTCACCATTTATGTGACATTACTTAGCAACATTGAGGTTCTGTATTTATGAAGAATCATTGTGCGAAGATAATACATGAAAAAGTAGTTTTGAAACATAAAAAAGCTATTACAAAAGCCGTGATAATTCGAGAAGATAATCCACCGTTATTCCATAAAAAAACTACAGATCCAATTGGTAGTAAGCATTTGATTGTGTTTTGTTTTAAATGAAAACATTGCAATACGGATTCGAACATTGTATATCCTGGTTAACTTGGATAGACTAACCGGGATGGCAATGAGCCGGGTTTAGGTAATCTCAACCTCAAATCGATTAGATAAGCTTGTCTCCAACCCATCCCTAAACCCGTCGGGTTTTAGCGGATAATTACCCATCGGGTACCGGGTATACCCGATCCAAAACCCGTCGAGTATCTATCGGATAACTACTATTAATCAATTATATTTAGCATTATCATTATAAAAAAAATAAAATAACTATAACATATACCCGCCCTACTTGTGGTATGCACATATAATGTATATATAAGTGGGCGCTGAGAGGCAAAAGTGAAAGTGCACTAATTTAACGTTATTTTACTAATTTCGTGAAAATAACGTTAAAAGCGGCGGACGACTAATCATACATCATGTGGTGGCGTTGATAGCCGAAAGACAAGGAGTACATCACTAATCAATAAATGCTGAGTGTTATGTGCCTTATGTCCAAGACTTGATGCAAAATTATTATCGAGCTGATGGTTTCACTGGAAGTAGCCTCTCTATTCCTATGGGGTAAAGGTAAGGTTGTCTACATCTTACACTCCTGAAACCTTGCCTTAGCTTTGCTATTGGTGGGTTTTACCAAGTATGATGACGATGATGACCAATATATATATATAATTACATATAATATATATATATGATACACCATTCGACAACAAGTTAAGACTTCATATAATTTGAAGTTTTAATCGTAAGAATAAAATTCTTGACAAAAATGCCCTTCGTATTATAACAAGGGGATTTTAAACATTAGTTATAAAAGAGTATTCGACTAGTCTCCACACAAAAACTTGAACTTTAGAACTACACATAAGAACTATGAGTGATAAAAGAAATAAGGTTTACATTCCAAAAGCACCTATTTTGACCCATTATCAACAACTTAGACCGGAAGCGTGTAAAATGGCGTCACGGTGTGTCCGTCCCGAGCGAAATGCGAATGATCAAGTAGAAGTTTTACTTAAACACCACAACAAGTTTGGTTAACATTTCATTTGATAAATAAAACGTTTACTACTAACGATTTATAAGGCTAACATTATTAAAGTTTTGACCCGTTTGTATGGGTCTCACAAGAATCATTCCTTTTTACTTTCTCGTTCTTACCCGGTAGACCCGTTCACAACGAGTCAACACGAAATTATTCTTTCACCCATTTCATTCTTATCCGGATGACCCGTTCACAACGAGTCAACGCGGAAAACATTCTTTTTATTATTCATCCCTTTCATGCTAGCAATTCCATTATAAATGGATATTGCGTTTACCATTCCTTTATCATCAATATCTTCAATTCATCCAACCTATTCTTGATGGATCAACACATAACAGTTTTGTCATCTTGAAACTTCATTCATTTTGACCCGTTTACTACAAATCATTACATATACATTTATATCCCTTTCTTTACCTCGTTTTTCATACTTTTTGACCCGTTCATGACGGGTCTTCATACATACTTCACATTCTTTGATATTTCGACACATCACATACATCATATTCTAAACTATAATTTACCGTTTTGTAACAATATATCATGAGACAAATATCATGGTCTACATTAAGATAAAGAGAAATTCACATGAACTTACCGTGATCTTGTGTTACTTGTGCTTTGGTATGGCTCGTGCCTTATTCCTTCTTTGTTCCTATATGATTACAACATCATGGTTTTAGTTTCCATACAATTTATCACATAAGCATAATTTCCTACTTATTATGATCTTATTCAACCATATGTATATACTTTCATTTTCATCCTACTACATCGATTCAACAAGTATTCGTGTCAAAACACGATTAATCGAATTAAGGCATTTCATCGAACATGTTGTGTGCGTACCATCAAATATGCATAATGTACAAGTAATTTAAGCACATTTTTTCCTAGTTCTTGAATAGATTAACATAATCATTCTATCTTTACAAATCCTCATCTTAGTCATGTATCTTTTGTTTTATATCAAATCAACCAACAAAGTCACCTACCATATGTAACTTCAAGCATTAACATTACACATAAGCTACTCCAATCCCCCATCTTCTATAATTACAAGTGGGTTTTTCCCCAAATCATCAATATGATTAGAACTAAACACAATACAAACTTTACATGTTGATATTAGCTAACATTCATGCTCAATTTCATTTAACATTCACGGATTATACATAACCCACTTCCTCAAATCGCTAAAAACATAAAATTTAACTTACTTGAGGATGAAAATACTTAGATGATCATAGATTTTAGTTCATGCATTGACTCAAGCTTCAATCTTTAATTCAATTTGGTTGATCTTGTGATGACAAGGGTTTTTACCATTCTTCCCTGGCTCTCATCGACACACATCCCTTATGTATATGTGTTTGAGCTTTAATTTTATGTTTTATTAATTCACTTTCCTACTCATCCAAGTTTGGTCCCTCTAGTTTGATATTTATACTATTATGGCTAAACATATCTCTTTTAGTTAAAACTTTACTTGTACTTTAACTAGGGTTATTTTTTCTTGTCACCATTTAATCAACATTTTTACTTGCACACTCACACATTCACGCACACACAATATATATAATGTATAATTTTTGGGTTGTTAAAAATCTACCCCATTAGAGGAGGTTTCGTCCCCGAAACCTAATTACGTACCAAATAGTTCTGGGTAGTATTTGCTCATTTCATCTTCCGTTTCCCAGGTGAGATCCGAACCCTTTCGATGTTGCCATGGACCAAAACTTGTCTAATGGTCTTGTTACGAAGGTGCTTACCTTTAAAATCTTTTATAGCCACCAGTTTTTCGATATAACTCATTTTTTTATTCAACTCGATATCATCAAGGGGCACGTAAGCGGTTTCATCCACGAGACATTTTCTTAGTTGTGACACATGAAAGGTGTCATGTATTCCATCCAACACCGGTGGTAAATCCAGCTGGTACGCCACATTTCCAATACGAGCTTTAACTTTAAAGGGCACAATGTAACAGGGACCGAGCTTTCCTCGTTTACGGAACCGAATCACTCCTTTCCATGGTGAAACCTTTAACAGCACATGATCCCCCACTTGAAACTCGATGGGTCATCTTCTTCGATCTGCATAAGCTTTTTGTCGGTCTTGTGCCGCTTTCAATCGGGCTCGTACGATATCGATCTTCTCAATAGTTTTCGCTACTACGTCTTTAGGCGCAATATCTCTTTGACCTACTTCCCCCCAACATATGGGGGTTCTACACTTTCTTCCATACAACATCTCGTATGGTGCCATCTAAATGCTATTTTGATAGCTGTTATTATATGCGAAATCAACTAACGGCAAATGGTCATCCCAGTTTCCTTCAAAATCTTGGACACATACTCTCAACATATCTACAAGTGTTTGAATAGTCCTTTCAGATTGTCCATCCATTTGTGGGTGATAGGCGGTACTAAAATAGAGTTTTGTTCCCATTTGTTCATGAAATTTTTGCCAAAAGCGTGATGTAAATCTAGTGTCCCAATCCGACACAGTAGAGACGGGTACTCCATGACGAGCTACAATTTCGTTTGTAAAAATCCCTGCCATCCTTGATGACGAATATGCCTCTCGGATAGGTAAGAAGTGGGCACTTTTGGTGAGACGATCCACAACTACCCATATGGCATCATGCCCCTATCGTGTTTTGGGAAGTTTAGTTACCAAATCCATTGTTACATTTTCCCATTTCCACATCGGAATTTTTAAAGGTTGTAATTTATCGTACGGCTTCTAGATGTTTCGCCTTCACTTGTGAACTGTTAAACATTTAGCGACATGCTTGACAATATCTCGTTTCATTCCCTGCCACCATAATTTTTTTTAAATTTGATACATTTTTGTTGCTCCCGGATGTATCGATTATCGTGATTTATGAGCTTCTTCTAGTAACATCATCTTTATTTTGGATAGCCAAGGAATCCAGATTCGCACATACCGAGTTTTGACTCCAGTTGCATTCTCCTCTAGTTTATCCACAATTCCTTTTGTCCTTTCTTTCTTAGGATCATCTGGATGACTTGATTTGTGCTTCACATATCATTTCAAGGAGATGAAGGCGTAACAATCATTTTCATAGACTTTACTCGAATCGGGGGTGGATGTTCCTTTCGGCTAAGAGCATCTGCCACTACGTTTGCTTTGCCCGGATGATAAAGGATTTCACAATCGTAATCTCTTAATCAGTTCTAACCACCTTCGTTGTCTCATATTGAGATCTTTTTGTTCAAAGAAGTATTTGAGACTTTTATGATCCGAGTATATTTGTTCCATATAAATAATGTCGCCATAATTTTAAGGCGAACACCACAACAGCCAATTCTAGATCGTGCGTTGGGTAATTTTCTTCATGTGGTTTGAGCTGTCTTGAGGCATATGCTATAACCTTGCCTCGTTGCATCAAAACACCTCCTAACCCCTGACGCGAGGCATCCATGCACACAACTAAATCTTCCGTTCCATCTGGCAGAGTTAACACCGGTGAATTAGAAGTCTCTCTTCAGAACTTGAAATGCTTTTTTCTTGTTCGGGTCCCCATACAAACTTCTCACTTTTCTTTGTTAATTTGGTCAAGGGTATGGCTAATTTTGAGAAATCTTGAATAAATCTTAGGTACTAGCCCGCTAGTCCCAGAAAGCTTCTTACTTCGTTCGGACTCTTCGGAGGGATCCATTTCATGACTGCTTCTACCTTTGACGGATCCACTAAAACACCATCTTTATTAATTACGTGGCCGAGAAATTGCACTTCTCTGAGCCAAAAGGCACACTTAGAAAACTTCGGATATAACTTTTCTTTTCAAAGAATTTTTAATACTTCACGCAAATGGTTTGCATGATCGGCCTTGCTCCGGGAATACACTAAGATGTCATCTATAAACACTATTACAGATTTATCTAGCAGGATCGGCATACTCGATTCATAAGGTCCATAAATGCAGCCGACCGTTGGTTAACCCAAAAGACATTCCCAAAAACTCATAGTGTCCAATCGAGTTCTAAACGCAGTTTTTGCCACATCTTCTTCGCGTACTCTCAATTGGATGATATCCGAGTGCAAGTCGATCTTTGAGAACCAACTTGCCCCTTGCAATTGGTAAAAAGGTCATCAATTCTGGGTAAGGGATACCAATTCTTAATCGTTAATTTGTTTAACTCTCGATAGTCGATGCACATGCGCATAGATCCATTCTTCTTCTTCAGGAATAGCACGGGAGCTCCCCAGGGTGACATACTCGGGCGTATGAATCCCTTATCGAGTAATTCTCGAATCTTGGTTATTAACTCCCGCATCTCTGTAGGGGCTATCGATAGGGAGCCTTAGCTACCGGTTTCGCACCTGGGTTTAGATCAATGCGAAACTCCACGTCTCGCTCAGGTGGAGTCCCGGTAATTCATCCAGAAAGACATCCGGATATTCATTCACAATTTCTACAACATAAATTTTGGCGCGTCCTTAGAGGTATCTATTATGTAAGCTAGGAACGCCTTGCCTTCATTTTGTGCGTATTTGACTGCCTCTATAAGGGTGCATAGCTTCATCTCAATTTTTCTTTCTCTGTAGATCTTACCCATTTCTTACTCGAAGATAGCACTCGTATAATTTTAGTCTCACTATTGAATTTCTGCATGGTATCGGGATAGCCAATCCATGCCTACTGTTACTTTGAACTCTCCCAGTATCATGGGCACAAGATCTATTTCGAATTCCTCGTCTTCTATAACAATTTTACAATTTTTACATACTTCATTCAATAAGTAGTTCTTGTATCAGCTATTTCTACTTCTAAAGGTATTGACATTCGCTCAGTTTTAAAGGAGGGATGGGTTATAAGTTCGCGTGATACAAATGACCTACTTGCCCCAGAATCAAACAACACATTTGTAGGTATTAAATTTATTAAGAAAATACCTGGCACGACATTCGGAAGTGCCTTAACTTCCTCGGTGGTGATTTGGAACATTCTTCCTTTAGCTTTTGGGGTATTATCTTTCTTCCCATCATTTACCCCTTTCTCCTTCAGCTTTGGGCAATATGCCTTGACATGTCTTGGTGAGAAACAATTGAAACAAGTTCTGGCCGTACTTGGGCATTTATAATATGGGTGCCCTTCTTGTTCGCAATTTGTAGCATCCTTTCTTACCCAACAAACATTTCCTGAGTGAAGCTTTCCACAAGTTTTGCATCGAGGAATGCCACTCTTCGCATTATTCTTCTTCTTGTAATCATAGACTTTTTGTTTCTTGGCTGGAGTCGGGTTAATACCCTTTTCCATCATCCTCTTCTCCCCCCCGTTCTACTTGACGCTTGAGCTCTATCTCTCGATCCCTTGGCCAGTTAATCAGTTCATTCAAAGTCTCACACTTCGAGGGAGTGATGAGCTCCCTAATTTCCGCCTTTAACATGTCATGATAACGGTTAATCTTCATTCTCTCTGTCTTCATAAGGTCTCGCAAAATTTTAACTGTCAAGAAATACATTTGTGATCTCATCAATAGATTCTGTGCCTTGCCGAAGGCGTAAAAACTCTTCTTGGATTCGATCAACTGCAGACTGTGGGCAGTGGAACTTTAAGAAAGGTTCCTTAAACTCTTGCCATGTAAGTTTCTGAAGTTTCTCTTCCCCTAATTCCTTGCAATGGGCATCCCACCAATCCTTTGCCTGGAGTTGGAGTTGGCCCGTTGCAAACATCACTTGATCCTCTTTTTCACACCTGCTTCGAATAAAGACGGCCCTCCATGTGGGAAATACATCTTTAACATATGATAGGATCTATTTTACCATCGTACGTTGTAGGGTTACAAGCCATGAAGTCCCTATACGTGCACCTATGGGTCCCCTTTTAGTCTCGAACCCCGCCCATCCATTCTTTCAGTTCTTCAATCTTGCTAGTCATAATAGTCTCTACTGTTTCTAAAACACGACTTTCTACTTCTTGCGCGACTTAAGGCAGACTGGCTTGCATAGCTTTTGCCACTTCCTCCGAGATCTTTTCATTCATGCTTCTTGACGGGCCAACTCGTTATCATTCAAGTCTCTTTCTTCTTCCATCTACATAAACATATGTTACTTTCACTATAATATTCATTTTTCAGCTTGTCATGATTGTTCATAGCAATTGTTGTTATATTTCATATTTGAAGTGTTCATTCTGTATAATGATCATAAATGATCAAGAATCATCCACTCGTTTTCACTAATTCGAATACTTATTTCTTTATACATTCTTACTCTTTGTTTTGACATGTTACGCTCCCGACATACTTTATCATGGTTTCATAATTAAGTTTATACAATTTCTTACAATTAAATTTCGCTTTTCAGGTTCCATATGAGTTACGGATTGTGTTTTAAGAAACTTGGTTCATAAAATGTGAAAAGAAAACATGTTGGGTTCTCGAGGCTGGGAGCCTGGTCGGCGACGCCCTTCAGATTGTTGCGCCGGAACTAAGTTGCGTAGACAATAGGTTTGGCCGTCGGAGAATAGGGGTAGCGTCGGCGACGCCCTAAGAGGCCGTCGGCGACGCCTTATCTGTTCTGCAGACGCAGTTTTTTCCGTTTTGAGCTCATGGAACCCGTTCGCGGGTCCTGATTCAACCCGAACTGCCCCATATTGTCCGCAACTTTCCACAACACCTCGTAGTCATCCGTACATAAATCTATCACATACTTATGACTCACAGTAAAGAACACTTACTTGTTTGACGCCACGAAACGAACACACATATGCACGAGCTTTCGGTTTGAGTTCAAGCACTTCGACTCATGCTTGAATCCCTCAAACCTAGGCTCTGATACCAACTTGACACGCCCATTTCGACAACAAGTTACTACTTCATATAATTTTGAAGTTTTAAGTAAGAATAAATTCTTCACAAAAATGCCCTTCGTATTATAACAAGGGATTTTAAACATTAGTTATAAAAGAGTATTCGACTAGTCTCCATACAAAAACTTGAACTTTAGAACTACACATAAGAACTATGAGTGATAAAAGAAACAAGATTTACATTCCAAAAGCACCTATTTTGACCCATTATCAACAACTTAGACCGGAAGCGTGTAAAATGGCGTCACGGTGTGTCCGTCCCGAGCGAAATGCGAATGATCAAGTAGAAGTTTTACTTAAACACCACAACAAGTTTGGTTAAAATTTCATTTGATAAATAAAACGTTTACTACTAACGATTTATAAGACTAACATTATTAAAGTTTTAGTTTAATGGTCTCACAAAACATCCTTTTTATTCGTTAACCCGCTTACGTTAAATAACACGAAAATTATTTTTACAATTTCATTCTTATCGATGACCTTAACGTTTAAGCGTAAACATCATTTTATAAAACCTTTCATGAAGCAATTCCATTATAAATGATATTGGTTTAATTAACTTAACAAGTAAATTCATCAACCCAGGTCTGATGGATAATCCAAAATGTTCTTAACTTCATCAATGACCCTACTACGCAAATCATTAATATACATTTGATATCATATCTTACTCGTTTTTCATAATTATATTCTACGGAAGTCTTCAGTACATACGTCCCATTCTTTGAATTCGAAATCCTACACTTTCAGCTATAATTACCGTTTTGTACAATTTATACAGAGAAAATAACATGTTATAAGAGTTAAGAGAAATCACATGAATTACCGTGACATTGTGTACGCCTGGAGACTCGGCTACCTTGTATCCAATGATTAAATTCATGGTTAGTTCCATACATTTCCTAGATTTCTCCCTATAATTATCAACCAAATACTTTCTTTTCACCTCAAATCGCAACAGTATTCGTGTCAAAACTACAATCGCGGATAAGCATATCGCATGTGTCGCTACCATAAATCTATGTACTAATTACACACTGTTGAATGATTCATATCATCTTCTTTCAAATTCATTTGTATTAATCTTTTTTTATACAAACTCAACCAACAAATCACTACCATATGTAACTCAGCTTAATTCGACAAATCTCCAACCCCATCCTAAAAATTCATGGATTTTCCAAATCACAATACTGGTAGAACTAAACAAATACAAACTTTAAATGTTGATTATTACTAACTTCATCAATTAATTTAACATTAGAATAATAAACCATTTAATGAAAACATAAAATTACTTACGAGGTGAATATTATCATAGATTTAGCATACATGACTCAAGTTCAATCTTTCAGTCATTTGTTATCTTGTTGATAACAATTTCCTTTTACCTGACCTCATCGGACACACACCCCATTCATGTTATGTATTATATTAATTATGTTTATTAATTCATTTCCTACCATCCAAGGGCCTCGTTGATATTTATCTTTTGTGCAACATACTAAAACACTTGTACTGGAACGAGGGTTATTTTGTCTTGCACCATTTAATCAACATTTTAACACTCACATTCACGCAAAAATAATTAATTTTGGATAAATCTAAATAGTATATAAGTATAATTAAAAACAGAATTATTTCGGGTTAGACACGTAGCTCAGTTGGTAGAGCTGCGTGCACGCGTACGGGAGGTCACGGGTTCGAGTCTCACCCAGCGTGCATATATAATCGACCGGACCGGTCAACGGTCAACGGTCTTTGGTCAACGGTCAAAAGTCAATATTTTTTTTATTATTTTTATTTATTTATTTAATTTAAATATCAATTAAAAATACTTAAAAATAACGTTTTTAAAGATAGAAAGTAGCCTTAAACTCACAAAAATATACTCAAAAATCCTATTAAAATAGTTAGTAAAATCCACATACTTACCGTACCTTTTCGTTATTTATTTGGTTAGTTATCTCTCGTCGATCAATCCTCTAAACTCGTGCGCATTCAACACCTTCAAACAAACGCACCTAAGGTGAGTGAACCTCTACCAATTCCCCGTTTCAATCACATTTTGGGGTGTATCATGTGTCGCTATTTATCTAATTTAATTAAACACTTGTGCATCCATCATATTCATGATCATGTGTATTCAATATGTATCCGTTGTTTGTGTGGTTGAAGTTTAGATTTAATTTATCATTTCAGTACATACATTTCATAGGTCGCCGCTCCCCATTACATATGAGCGTGAGCTGTTCCCATTACCTATGATCGTGAACCAGGCGTTGCCAACATAAGATCGGCTCCATTTGATTGAGCCTTGATCTCACATACATTAGCATAGGCCGTCCGTTCCCATTACCTATGAGCGTGAACGGGACGTTGCCAACATATACATTGTCATTCTTATTTCATGCTTAAGCAAGGTGGTTTGTGATTGTTATGTTTACATACATTTGTTCATATATGATTATTGCACAATTTTCCTAAATTAAATTACAATAATAAATCAATAACAAATGTTTTAAACAAGGTTCACTCGCCAACTTTTGTTGACCCAAATTTCCCCATTTTTACACATGATACAGGTGATCAAGTTGAAGCAAGAAACATATAGGGCGGCTTAGAAGAATAAACCAGTTTAGATTATGGATTTGTTTAGTTAATTTTTTTCCTTTCCTTGTATTGTATGAATTGACTTGGAACTTTGAAATGTAATTTGGATTTAATAAATATGAAACATATTAGTAAACATCATGAGCTTTGGTGATAACCCAATTATGCCCCGACTCTTATTCCGCTGCGGATCGGGGTGTGACAGATTGGTATCAGAGCCATGACTATAGGGATATAGGATATGTTATTAGACCCTTAGAGCCTATACTTTAGTTGATTAGAAATTTTTAAGATTTTTGTATGTTACATGCCAAATTTCATGATGTTTATATGTTTTATGTTAAATGTTACATTCAATGTTATGCAAGCATGTTCATAAGTATATATTATCATATAATGCCTATCATGAATCATATTCTCATAACATATCATGTCCATGAAAGCACACATCACATCATTTTCATGATTGTTTTTTTACATTGATTTTTGTATTTTCAAATCTCATTAAAGTGAGTTCCCATGACGGGCATGTAGTAACTGGAAGGGTACAAGTACCGGTAGTCGGAACGTCCTGTCTAGGCTTGGCATTCGTATAAATCCAAAATAAAGGACCAGTTTGCCTACCTGGGGACTAACGATGAGAGTACGAAGGACCTATTAGGCCAAAGCATGCTACACCAAACGTTGTGTGAACTAACCCCACTTTGAGTTGTCATTGTGTCTATACCTGGACACCCTCCGACCATACATCTCGCAAATATATTTGTGGTTTTCATTCGGGTGATGCGAGTGTTAAACCGCCAATACCAATGTGAATCCTACTAAGCCAATAGTCATGGGGGCCCACATGACTATACCGGCGATAGTATGTGGGACATTTGAGGCCCAACATGAGCAAACCCAAGACATCCTATGGATGTAGTTGCATTATTGATATTTATGTTATTTTCATTTTCTTTAAGACACATGACACCTAAAAAGACTCCATAAACTCACAATCTTTCCTATGTATGTTTCTGTAGATGTCGGCTAGGCAGTTACGTGGAGGACGAAAGACAGGAAGGTCAAACGAACGCTTGGCCACTCAGATTGCGAAACAAATGGCCGCGGTGCTTCCTGATATTGTAATTCAAGTCCAGCAAGCTCTCACCGCGAATCCTGTCAACCCACCCAATCAAGAGGATCAAAACATCGACAACCCTTCCTCCAAGAAGTGCTCCTACAAGCACTTCAAATCTTGCGATCCCCCAAAGTTCGAAGGACCGAAGGTGTCACCGCACTCCTCCACTGGTTTGAGAAAATGGAAAACACCTTCCTAAATTGCGATTGTCCCGAGGATCGCAAGGTACGTTACGCAACCGGGAGATTATTTGGGGTAGCCCTAACCTGGTGGAACACCGAGAAGGGAAAAGAGGAGTTGAAGACGTTATGGCCTTAACCTGGGAAGAGTTGAGAAAAATGATGACAAAACGCTTCTGCCCAAGAAGCGAACTCAAGAAGTTGGAAGACGAATTCCACTCACTGAAGCAAAAGGAAGGGGATCATACTTCCTACAACAAAAGATTTCTTGAGCTGAACCAGATGGTTCCTAACTTGTTCACCCCAGTATACCGTTTGGTTGAACACTATATTCGAGGCCTACCCTCGAAGATTCAAGACTCAGTCCTCAGCACTTCGCCTGTAACCCTCGAAGCCGCCATGGAATTAGCCACTGAACTTACCGAGAACCGTATCAGGAACGGTAAATTCAAAGAGGAGAAAAAGAAAGCCCCCGTTGAGGGCCAAACTTCAAACCATTCCACCTCCTCCTCAAAATTTTCAAACAAGAGGAAGCGAAATACCAGAAATTTTGCCGTCACCCAAACAAATTTCCCAACCTCTGCTGCACCCATCACACAAGTTGCTCCTTCACCCGCACCATACAAAGGCAATACACTGGCCCTTACCCAAAGTGTACCCGTTGTCAATACCATCACTCCCCCGAATACCCTTGTCAATATTGCACCGGCTGTGGCCGTGCAGGTCACACCATCCAAGCCTGCCGCTCACTACAACGAACGAACCGCAACCAACCCACAACTCAAACCACCATCAAATAATGGGTCAAGCCCAACAACCCCTACTACCACCACCTACACAACATACAACCCAAACCTACTACCAACCCAACTACCCCATGATGCAACCCATGCGGGCTTGCTACAATTGTGGAGACCCAAACCACTTTAGAAACACGTGTCCACGCTTGGTGAACATCATACATGCTCAAGCTCAAGCAAATCCGGTGAATCAAGCTAACCAAGCTCCTCCACCTGCTAGAGGAAGAGCATTTAACATCAACGCCAACCAAGCTAGGGCCGACAACAACGTGGTTAACGGTACGTTTCTCGTCAATGGTAGTTATGCATCCGTGTTATTTGATACTGGCGCGGATAAGAGTTTTGTGTCCTTAGAATTTGAACCCATCCTCAACCAAACTCGTGATAAACTTATGGAATCCATAACGGTAGAAGTTGCTGACGGAAAACCGGTCTCATTAAACTCCATTATCCGAAACTGTACTCTTACTCTAAACGATCACGATTTTCCTGTTGACCTCATTCCTATGAAGTTGGGAAGTTTTGACCTTATAATCGGCATGGACTGGCTCAGCCAACATCATGCTGAAGTAGTATGCCGTGAGAAGTTCATTCGCATTCCTCTTGCAGACGGTCAAACTCTACGAATCTTTGGAGAAACCCCTTCGAAAGGACTCAAGCTGATGTCCTGTCTTCAAGCCCGAAAATATCTCCGCAAAGAACTATGTAGCATTTCTAACTCACATTGTCAAGAAGGGAGACAAAGAGAAGAAACTCGAAGATATACCCGTAGTGAAAGAATTCCCGCAAGTTTTTCCCGACGACATCGCAGGACTTCCTCCCAAGAGAGAAGTCGAATTCCGCATCGATCTTATACCTGGCGCTACACCGTCGCGAAATCTCCTTATAGGTTGCCCCATCCGAAATGCAAGAGCTAGCCAGTCAATTACAAGAACTGACCGACAAAGGATTCATACGTCCTAGCTCATCGCCTTGGGGTGCACCTGTTCTGTTCGTGAAGAAGAAAGACGGAACGTTTCGCATGTGTATCGATTACAGGGACTTAACAAATTAACGGTCAAGAACCGCTATCCATTACCTCGTATCGATGATCTTCTAGACCAACTCCAGGGTGCCATTTGTTTTTCAAAGATCGACCTTCGTTCCGGCTATCACCAACTCAGGGTACATGAAGAAGACGTCCCAAAGACCGCCTTCCGAACTCGTTATGGTCACTATGAATTCATGGTTATGCCATTTGGTCTAACCAACGCTCCAGCCGTCTTCATGGACCTAATGAACAGAGTTTGCAAACCCTATCTCGATCGCTTTATTATAGTCTTCATCGACGATATTCTCATTTACTCAAAGTCTAAGACTGATCATGAACGACACCTTCGACTCATCCTCACACTCTTGAGAACCGAAAAGCTTTACGCTAAATTTTCCAAATGCGAATTCTGGTTAAAAGAAGTACAGTTCATTGGTCATGTCGTCAATAACAAGGGAATTCATGTCGACCCCCGCAAAGATCAAAGCGGTGCAAGAATGGCAAGCGCCACGTACCCCAACCAAAGTAAGATCTTTCTTGGTTTGGCTGGTTACTATCGTCGTTTCATATCAATTTCTCTCGTATCGCTGTACCACTCACGGCTTTGACACACAAAGGAAAACCCTTCATATGGGGACCTAAACAGGAAGAAGCCTTCCAAACCCTTAAGCAAAAGCTTTGTGACGCACCTATCCTCACACTCCCCGAAGGTTGCGATGACTTTGTAGTTTATTGCGACGCATCAGGGCAGGGACTAGGCTGTGTTTTAATGCAAAGGGGAAAAGTGATAGCCTATGCTTCTAGGCAGCTCAAAACTCATGAGAAGAACTACACTACTCACGAGCTAGAACTTGGAGCCGTTGTGTTCGCTCTTAAGATATGGAGACATTACCTCTATGGTACCGAGTGTGAAATTTACACTGACCACAAGAGCCTCCAACATATCTTTAACCAAAAGGAGTTGAATATGAGGCAACGAAGATGGGTCGAACTTCTTAATGACAACGACTGCGAAATTCAGTATCATCCCGGCAAGGCAAATGTGGTGGTCGATGCACTCAGTCGAAAGGGATATGCGAACTCCATTCGTCTTCTATGTTCGCAAATCATAACCGATATCAAAGATCAAATCCGAGAAGCTCAACATGTCTCCATAACAGAATACGACATACGCAATGAGTTATCTTGTGGAGCAGAACTTAAACTCGAAACAAAATCTGACGGCATTCTGTATTACCTAGATCGCATATGGATTCCCGATCACAACAACCTTCGCGATACCTTATGAAAGAGGCGCACAAAACATGATACTCTGTACACCCAGGAGCCGACAAGATGTATCAAGACCTTCGATACACCTACTGGTGGCCTGGCATGAAAAAGGATATTGCTGTTTTTGTTTCCAAGTGCCTCACCTGTTCTAAAGTGAAAGCTGAACATCAAAGACCCTCAGGACTTCTAGTCCAACCTGAAATACCTGTATGGAAGTGGGAAAACATAACCATGGACTTCATTACCGGGTTACCTCGCACTTCTGGTGGGTATGACACTATATGGGTAATCATTGATCGTCTTACAAAATCAGCCCATTTCATTCCGGTTCGCGAGGACTTCAAGAATGAGAAGCTAGCTCGTATCTACATCAGCGAAATCGTAAGCCGTAGGTGTACCGTTAAGCATTATTTCAGATCGTGATGGTCGTTTCCTTTCACGAACATGGCAAGCTGTGCAAGCCTCTTTGGGTACACGATTAGATCTCAGTACCGCTTATCATCCCCAAACTGATGGTCAATCTGAACGCACCATTCAAACTCTTGAAGACATGCTTCGAGCATGTGTTATAGACTTCAAAGGGAATTGGGACGCTCATCTACCGTTAGTTGAATTTTCGTACAACAACAGCTATCATTCAAGTATCGGCATGGCACCTTTCGAAGCGTTATATGGTCGTAAGTGCCGATTACCAATATGTTGCACGAAATTGGAGAAGCTCAAATCACCGGTCCAGAATTAATACAAGAAACAACAGACAAGATTCATCAAATCCGAAACAACCTTTTAGCGGCACAAAGTCGTCAAAAGAGCTATGCTGACAAGCGACGAAAGCCCTTGGAATTTAACATTGGTGACCAAGTACTGTTAAAAGTATCGCCGTGGAAGGGAGTAGTTCGTTTTGGCCAAAAAGGCAAGCTAGCACCACGCTACGTAGGTCCTTTCAAGATACTCGAAAGAGTAGGACCTGTAGCATACAAGCTTGACCTACCGGAGGAACTCAACAGAATCCATCCCACATTCCACGTATCGAACTTGAAGAAGTGCCTCGCCGATGAAAATCTCCATATTCCTCTAGAAGACATTCAAGTCGATGAATCTATGCATTTTATTGAAAGACCAGTAGAAATTATGGACTTCGGGGAAAAACGTTTAAGAAGAAGCCGCATCCAATTGTCAGGGTACGCTGGGAGTCGAAACGAGGACCTGAGTTTACTTGGGAACGTGAAGACTCAATGCGCGAGAAATACCCACACCTATTTCCTGTAACTACCAATACTTAAATTTCGGGACGAAATTTCTAAAAGTAGGGGATACTGTAACATCCGTCAAAAAACGGGTTTTTTCGAAACCCGCTTCGTTTAATAACCGAACAATCAGTTTTAAATTTTTGTTGTTTATTTATGACTTATTTTAATTTTAAACGATACATAATTAATAAACAAATTAGAAGATATAAATTATAATTGTAAAAAAATAAAAATAAATTAATTAAAAAGGAAAACCGGCTGCCGGGAGTCGAACCCGGGTCAGCCGGAAATCCCCAAAGTCTTAACATTCACACAATCAACCACTCCACCACTTTAATTATTTGATATCATATCAAATCAATTAATTTAAATAATAAAACACGGAAGTCAAATTCAGTCAAAATCGCGCCCAATTAGCAGTTGTCGGAAATCCCGACCACTTCGCCGATAATTAACGTTTTCTTCCAATTTAACCGAAGAATTAACTTTAACGATGGTTATAAACCGACGTCTGAACCCGCGACATCATTCGTAACCGCCGGAGAACGGCTGACCTTGAATCGAGACTGAATTCAGACCCCATACATCTCGATTTCTCCCTATAAATTCACCCACAATCCACTGGTAGCCTTTTAGCTCAGAATCGCACCTTTTCTCGACGAAAATTCACTCGCCGGAAAATATCTGCAAGTCGCCGGAAAACCGAGACTCACATCCACACGGTAATTCCTTCGACTCTTTCTGTTTCAATCATTTGATTAATCTGTCTCTAACACAACTCCACCATCAGAATCAATCCTAGTCAACGTTTGTCGAAATTCCTACCTTCGCCGGAAAATTTCTGAAATTTCCGGAAACACACTGAGAGCTGGTATGATCTTTCAAACTTCTGTTAAACTTTGATTACGTACCACAACTTCATAAATAATCGAACAGAGCTGTTAATTGATTTCAACAGCCGGAGTTCACTATCAGAGCCGACGGACCTCTGCCGGAATTCTGTGAAAATCACTGATCGGTACATCCTTTCCCCAAAACTCTCCGTTCGTTATCTTTAAATTACTTATAAAGTTTAAAAACCGGATTAGGCATAAACAGTCGGACTTTGTTTTCTGGGTAAAGTTAACGAAGAAGACGAAGACGGGGTAAAATATAAGGCTAATTAAAATCGATTTAATGAACAAGTTAGACACACAGTCCAGCGGTGGACTGTGTGCAAACATATACACATACGACGCGAGTTCGAATCCTGTCCCGCCTTACTCTCTTGTTTTAAAAATGCCTTTTAACTGAACCGGGTTAACTCCCAAAATCATGTTAAGTGTAATAAAAACCGAGTTATTAACCAAGTTAGACACACAGTCCAGCGGTGGACTGTGTGCACGCTAACCCACAGGTCCGGGTTCGAGACCCTTGGTCAGCACCGGTTCGATACATTTAAAACCATTTTTAAAAATAATTAATTTCTGGATAAATCTAAATAGTATATAAGTATAATTAAAAACAGAATTATTTCGGGTTAGACACGTAGCTCAGTTGGTAGAGCTGCGTGCACGCGTACGGGAGGTCACGGGTTCGAGTCTCACCCAGCGCGCATATATAATCGACCGGACCGGTCAACGGTCAACGGTCTTTGGTCAACGGTCAAAGGTCAATATTTTTTTATTATTTTTATTTATTTATTTAATTTAAAAATCAATTAAAAATACTTAAAAATAACGTTTTTAAAGATAGAAAGTAGCCTTAAACTCACAAAAATATACTCAAAAATCCTATTAAAATAGTTAATAAAATCCACATACTTACCGTACCTTTTCGTTATTTATTTGGTTAGTTATCTCTCGTCGATCAATCCTCTAAACTCGTGCGCATTCAACACCTTCAAACAAAACGCACCTAAGGTGAGTGAACCTCTACCAATTCCCCGTTTTAATCACATTTTGGGGTGTATCATGTGTCGCTATTTATTTAATTTAATTAAACACTTGTGCATCCATCATATTCATGATCATGTGTATTCAATATGTATCCGTTGTTTGTGTGGTTGAAGTTTAGATTTAATTTATCATTTCAGTACATACATTTCATAGGCTGCCGCTCCCCATTACCTATGAGCGTGAGCTGTTCCCCATTACCTATGAGCGTGAACCAGGCGTTGCCAACATAAGATCGGATCCGTTTGATTGAGCCTTGATCTCACATACATTAGCATAGGCCGTCCGTTCCCCATTACCAATGAGCGTGAACGGGACGTTGCCAACATATACATTGTCATTCTTATTTCATGCTTAAGCAAGGTGGTTTGTGATTGTTATGTTTACATACATTTGTTCATATATGATTATTGCACAATTTTCCTAAATTAAATTACAATAATAAATCAATAACAAATGTTTTAAACAAGGTTCACTCGCCAACTTTTGTTGACCCAAATTTCCCCATTTTTACACATGATACAGGTGATCAAGTTGAAGCAAGAAACATATAGGGCGGCTTAGAAGAATAAACCAGTTTAGATTATGGATTTGTTTAGTTAATTTTTTTTCCTTTCCTTGTATTGTATGAATTTGACTTGGAACTTTGAAATGTAATTTGGATTTAATAAATATGAAACATATTAGTAAACATCATGAGCTTTGGTGATAACCCAATTATGCCCCGACTCTTATTCCGCTGCGGGTCGGGGTGTGACAGTTTTGACCCGTTTGTATGGGACTCACAAGAATCATTCCTTTTTACTTTCTCGTTCTTACCCGGTTGACCCGTTCACAACGAGTCAACACGAAATTATTCTTTCACCCATTTCATTCTTATCCGGATGACCTGTTAGCAACGAGTCAACGCGGAAAACATTCTTTTTATTATTCATCCCTTTCATGCTAGCAATTCCATTATAAATGGATATTGCGTTTACCATTCCTTTATCATCAATATCTTTAATTCATCCAACCCATTCTTGATGGATCAACACAGAACAGTTTTGTCATCTTGAAACTTCATTCATTTTGACCGTTTACTACAAATCATTACATATACATTTATATCCCTTTCTTTACCTCGTTTTTCATACTTTTTGACCCGTTCATGACGGGTCTTCATACATACTTCACATTCTTTGATATTTCGACACATCACATACATCATATTCTAAACTATAATTTACCGTTTTGTAACAATATATCATGAGACAAATATCATGGTCTACATTAAGATAAGAGAAATTCACATGAACTTACCGTGATCTTGTGTTACTTGTGCTTTGGTATAGCTCGTGCCTTATTCCTTCTTTGTTCCTATATGATTACAACATCATGGTTTTAGTTTCCATACAATTTATCACATAAGCATAATTTCCTACTTATTATGATCTTATTCAACCATATGTATATACTTTCATTTTCATCCTACTACATCGATTCAACAAGTATTCTTGTCAAAACACGACTAATCGAATTAAGGCATTTCATCGAACATGTTGTGTGCGTACCATCAAATATGCATAATGTACAAGTAATTTAAGCACATTTTTCCTAGTTCCTGAATAGATTAACATAATCATTCTATCTTTACAAATCCTCATCTTAGTCATGTATCTTTTGTTTTATATCAAATCAACCAACAAAGTCACCTACCATATGTAACTTGAAGCATTAACATTACACATAAGCTACTCCAATCCCCCATCTCTATAATTACAAGTGGGTTTTTCCCCAAATCATCAATATGATCAGAAACTAACACAATACAAACTTTACATGTTGATATTAGCTAACATTCATGCTCAATTTCATTTAACATTCACGGATTATACATAACCCACTTCGTCAAATCGCTAAAACATAAAATTTAACTTACTTGAGGATGAAAAATACTTAGATGATCATAGATTTTAGTTTATGCATTGACTCAAGCTTCAATCTTTCATTCAATTTGGTTGATCTTGTGATGACAAGGGTTTTTACCATTCTTCCCTGGCTCTCATCGACACACACCCCTTATGTATATGTGTTTGAGTTTTAATTTTATGTTTTATTAATTCACTTTCCTACTCATCCAAGTTTGGTCCCTCTAGTTTGATATTTATACTATTATGGCTAAACATATCTCTTTTAGTTAAAACTTTACTTGTACTTTAACTAAGGTTATTTTTTCTTGTCACCATTTAATCAACATTTTTACTTGCACACTCAAACATTCACGCACACACAATATATATGTATAATTTTTGGGTTGTTACAAATCTACCCACATTAGAGGAGGTTTCGTCCCCGAAACCTAATTACGTACCAAATAGTTCTGGGTAGTATTCACTCATTTCATCTTCCGTTTCCCAGGTGAGATCCGAACCCCTTCGATGTTGCCATTGGACCAAAACTTGTCTAATGGTCTTGCTACGAAGGTGCTTAACTTTAAAATCTTTTATAGCCACTAGTTTTTCGATATAACTCATTTTTTTATTCAACTCGATATCATCAAGGGGCACGTAAGCGGTTTCATCCACGAGACATTTTCTTATTTGTGACACATGAAAGGTGTTACAATAAATATATATATATATAATAAAGTAATCAAATGCGTAGATGACAAATATAATGTAAGCCAACATATATAATATCTATACATAATTAAAAAAAATAAAAGAAATTATACTGGGTATACAATCGGGTAAACAAGTATGAATCGGATAATCGGGTTAGATAAACATGTATGTCACCAAATTCCAAACCCGTCCAAAACCCACGAAAAAAATAAAATCTAATCCCAAACTTGTTCTCCTACCCGATTATCCAACCCTAAACCCATCCTAAATGTGTCAAGTTTCGAATTTGATTTTCATCCCTACTAACCATGTGACAAGATACCTTTTTTGTTAATTTATTTATCTAATATTAATATATATCTTCTAGATAAACTTAATAAAAAAATAATAAGAAAAGTGGTGCAATAGGTAAGTAGTACCATTCACGTTTTATTTTGTTAGTATATAGAATATAATAATAATGATAATATAACTAGTGGTTATCTTCGCATTATGGGGCGGAAACTCAATTGGTATCGGTTATATTCGTTCTGGTACTAGCATTCGCTATAGCAATTAAAAGAGAAAACTAAAAAAAATAAAGTCAGTGATATGTCTAAATGGATATCGACATGTGTCTTACATCAATCGAAAACCATAAAAAACGGTTCTGATACTACCGATATTGATACGGATGTTGTTTGGTCGAAATCGTACGGTTCGTCACGTATCGATACTGGTATAGTTTACGATAAAAAAAATTATGTTTTTTTAATATTGTTCCCGCATTCGTATATTTTAGGATGAAAAAAATACATTGTTATAAATACCAAAAAATAAATTACTATTTATCGTCGGTTTCTGTTCGATTTGATAAAATTTATATCTTTATATTTGATATATGTATATAAGTGCTCAGCTCAAATGGGAACCACCACGAGTTGTGAGAACCGTGAGAACTTTTTCTTCCCGCGCGAGTTGGGCCAAATTTTTTGGACACAAACGTAGATGAAATATTATAAACACATATGTAAAAAAAGTAAAAAAAAATTGTCGAGTCGATAGTTTTAACTGATGCAAGTTTTTTACACACTGGTGTAAATTTTGTACGAAGATAAATCATTTTTTATGTCTCATGTACATGTGGGTATGCGGCATTTTTAAAATTCTTTTTTTCTGAAACAAGTGATTTTTCTATGACTTTTGAGAAAAAAAAATTCAGAAAAACCTTTTATATGATCTAGTTCTTAGAGTTAAAGTGATTTTCATTTTAACTTATCCCTATTTATATAATACCTTTAATATGTATAAATTTGTCTATATAGGACAGTATAGGGGTTTATATTTCATAGGTTGGACTAGAAATCATTTTAGAAAAACTTATACACAAAAGATTGCAAGTGAAAAAGATATGCTACCAATGTGACATGTAGACTATAGTCCTACACATTACACCTGTCCTACGCGTTGTTCTCAGTCCCACACATTACACCATCCTGGTTTTTTAAAGGATAGATTGATTGTATTTTGATATTAACGGTTTAATTGTAAAGTCTACGCAACGATGCTCTAGAAGTGCAAGTAAAAATTATATATTATATATTATATATAGCAACTACAACCTAACCTGGTCTACAGTGAAGCACTCTTTGCAAAGCATTGTACAACCATGTTATAGGGACTTTTGGTGCTACAATTCTTTTTGCACGAGGTACAAGCCTTTAGACACGTGGCTTATTTTCTCGCTTTCCATTTAACGCATCACCATATAATCTCCATCGAAACTCCACACCGTTGAACATAGAAAGGAAAAAAAGGTAACCAAGACTCGACAATGCCTCAGGCAATCCACCACCAGTTGTATGCTCACCGGTCTTCGCCAACCATGGCCACACGATCAAGATTAGGGCTGCAAACGAACTGACTTTCATCGAATAGTTCATGAACCGATCGGTGGGAAGTTCGTTTGTGTTCATCGTTTAATAAATGAACGAACAAGAACAAGAAATTTAGTTCGTTAGTTAAACGAACGAACATGAACAGAGGTCGTGTTCGTTCTTTATGTTCGTGAACATTCGGTAACGTGTTCGTTTATGTTCTTGAATGTTCGGTATCTAAATTTGCTTTTGTTCGTTTCAATAATCAAGATACTGTATTTTGTGTGGATCTACTTAATGTATGTGATGAAAGATGCCAATTTTATTTGAAATTTAATGTATGTATGTATGTTTGTCTATCTTCACGAATGCTTGTTTGTGTTTGTATGTACTCGCTTGTGTTCGTGAACGTTTGTTTGTGTCATTCATTTCTTTAATGAACGAACACGAACATAAAATATCATTCGGTAAATGTTCATGAACCGTAACTTCATGGTCGATTTTCTGAGTGAATCTTAATTTGCACCTTTTTAATAGAGGAGAAGAGCGATATACATCAAACACCAACTGTTGTATCCGTCCTATTACCAGCAACCTGGAAATCGTCAACAACTTATGTTCTTAACTAATTACCGCAGGTTAACCAGTGGCGGATCTAGAAAATATTCGTAGGGGTAACGTTTTATAAAAAAGGGTAACGAAATCGAAAAAACGTTAAAAACAGGTCAAATTTTTCCAAAATTTACACTAACGCCGGAGCGCCAAGGGGTAGCGGAGGCTACCCCTGCACCTAAGGTATGTCCGCCCCTGAGGTAAACACAATTAGGGTTTAGTTCGTCGATTGTGTTTTCTTTGAATTCATTTGAAAAAATAGATGAAGTGTGAAGTACATATTCTTTGTTGGATATTTTACGATTTACTCATGCGAATCATAATAGCCGGCTAATCAATATGTATTTCTATCTTATTTTTGCGCCAAGAGCTAGCGGAGGCTACCCCTACGTCTAAGGTATGTCCGCCCTTGAGCTAACTAAGTCAACTGACAATGTAATTGTGACCCTTGAGTTCGTTATCCTGGATTAGAAAATATAAATAGTATATCGATATACGATATCTATAATCATAATAAAAATCATAATATATCTAATTTCCTATAATCATACAATTTCCGCCATTCAAAAAACAAATTTTCTATGGTTGAAAATACAGAAGATGATTACAAATGCAAAAACCAATAATGTAAAGATAGCTGTCTTAAAAGTACTACCCTTCGATGTTTAAAATATAAAAGAAAATGCATAATTACCAATAATTAAAAGATAGCTGCCTTGGAAGTACTACCCTTCTTCTCATCTTGGGCCATACAAAGTTACTACTATATGCCTTTTCTTAGTTTGGAAACCCTGTTATTTGACCAATTGTCCTTAGATTCAGATAAATTTTGGCATTTTAGCTACAAAATTCATATTGTACGTTATTCCTAATAATACATTCTTTCTGTTTCAAACATCACAAAATCTGATTTGATGTGTATATTATTATAATCACTTTTTAGTAACAAAAGTTAATTAATAAAACAGAGTTCTATTAATATAAGGACCAATCCCAACATCAAAAAGTTATGCCCCATATTATATAAAACTAGTGAAAATCGCATGTGTGACACGACTTGAATTCGGACGGTATCGATTCGGTTTATTATATGAAACTAGTGAAAACCGATACTTCTTATAGCAATTGAAAGAGAAAACTCAAAAAATAAAATCGTGATATGCCAAAAAGGATATCAACTTGTTTTTTTTACATTGATCGATACCATAAGAAATGAATACTTGTACCGATTCTGATAAAACAAATACTGATATCAATATTTGGTCGGTGTTGATTTTGTTTTTCACGATATCGGTATGCAAGTTATCAAAGAAAAATCAAATTGAATAATAATAATATTATTATTAAAAAAACTAATAAAAAATCTAAGTACCTTTCATCCTAGTTAGTGTTATATATATGGAGAGGATCATAAGAAAATTCATTTTTAACGAGAAAACTAAATACTTCCTAAAAAACACAGGTTGAAACCGTATGGGGAAGTGTTTGTTGTTTGCAATGAGCATATGTAGTATTACACATATGTAATACATGATATTGCATATATGCAACAATCTATTTTTAAAATTTACTTTTTTGGATATAGTACATATATGCATTATACAAAACATAAAATTAAAAATAAAGTTATGTTTTACATATATAATAGTTCATGTATTACATATATGTATTGTATAATACAACGTGTTTTCTCAACTTTGTATTACATAAAAGTGATATGTAAAAGGCATACACTTTGACAAATTTTTTTATCAAGTTATCACCATGACTTGTAATTTCACACAAATGTTAAGTTATTAATTCAATTACGAAAAGTATAATGTAATGTTTATTTTATTTCCAACCCCTTCATTGTCTTCTTATCGTCTAATTTACTTGTGGCATCCTCTTGAATATCGGTATTCATTTTATTGAATATTGAAACAAAAGAACTTTTTGCATAACTTACAACGGCAGGCTAGAACGACCAGACAATATTCACCATCAATCTCGTTACAAAAAGTCAATCACGCGGGATTCTTTTTGTGCTCAGACTCTAACGTGAGAGTAAGTACGCATGTAAGAGTGACGATAAGAGAGAGTTGAAAGTTAGTGAAAGATAGCATACCGACTTACCGTTCTCTTGTGAGGAAGAAGGGTACTTATACTCGTACCTAGCTTGGATTGTTGTGCCATGGTTTAGAGCCCATAGACGTGGATCGTGTTGGATTTTGTGTCTAATTATCGACTATTTAACATTACTAAAGTGTTACGCATTGGACGACGAACAAAGAACAATATTTTGTTGTTATATACTATAGATCACGATAGCAGATAAATCATGAAGAACGAGTATTTGGTGAAATAATAGAAATGTTAATTGTTTGTGAAACAATTAATTTGGTGGAAATAATTGATGTCGTTTAAAGAGTTAAAGGAGTAATATTTATTATTAGATAATAAATTAAAGGTTGTTTTATTGAGAATAAAATAAAGTCAAAGCGTGACTAGAGAGCGGTGAATAATGTATAATATTCGACATAAAAGAAGATTAATTATTATTTGATAATATTCAAAGAGAGTTAGTTTTATTATTTGATAATAAAACAAAGTCAAAGGGTTAACAAATAATAAGTAATTAGTCAAAGACTAATTAGTTGGAGGGAATGTCAAATGTTGATGGACTAGAGTGTAACTAATACCCTAATTACAACCAACACAATAAAAAGAAATTGTACAAGAGAGATCAGAACCCTAGCCACCTCCCCGCTCTTTCCTCTCCTGTGCGTCGTCGACCACCACCCCCACCTCCGTCGCACGTTACCACTGCCTCGCCGTCTTGCATTTGGTGATTTGAATCCAATTCGTTTCACGTGTGGAATCTCTTAGATGTCTTGGAGATTGTGATCAGGCTTACTGGCGGAGCCGCTTGTTGGTATGCCTTCTTGATGTGAACGACTAGTTTCAGGGGTGAATTGTTTTAGCTTTAGTATATGTATCGGAGTGTATAGTTAAGGTGTTTTGTAGTCAATACATGTTATAAACTTGATATCATAATAGAGTATCGGAGTGTATAATTAGGGTGTTTTGTAATCGTTACATGTTATAAAACTTCATATCAGTATCCAAAAGGCTAATTTTATAAGTTAAAGTATGATGGATGTTATAAACTTGATACAAATAATTTCTTTATTACAAAATTAGCTCGTTTAAGTACATTGATTTTCCTTATATATACACACAGGGCCAAGGAATAAATAATAACTTTATTTATTTTTTATTTTTTACAAGTTCATGTGCCTTTGGTCTTTCTTATTACTTTTCATTATTATAATTAATTTAAAAATATTTTATTTTTCTGAGGTAATTTTAAATTATAGCCTTTTACATGCTTCTTTTATCTACATTTCAGTATATATATATATATATATATATATATATATATATATATATATATTCAAAATCAAGTTGTGAACAACAATATACAAGTAATCGAAAAACAAACGCACATTTTATCAAAGATATATTACGGTTTAGTTTTTTACATCGCTTTCCTTTTTCAGTATTCATAATAATAAAATATAATTCTTTATAAAATTTTGTGAGGAGGTTTTAAAATTATAATAAGTGGTTGCGAGTAAAAGAGAGAGAAAATGTTATTGTTCATTTATATATTTGAGAGACATTGTTCACCCTCTATAATTTTTTAATATATTTTGAAAGTAGATAGAGAGAAAACATAATAATAAATATATAAAAAATATTATTTAATTGAAAGAAGAGAGAAAACATAGTTGGTTTAGTGTAATTATATGTTAGATTTGGTGGAAAGGATGTGAATTGTCACGACCTGCCTAAAAATCATATCTTTACACCATGATTCCGGAACCTTTCGGGCAATTCAAGGCACGCCAAGGGCTGTTGGAACACTCCGGAGAATGCTAAAAATTTATGGTCTCAAATAGCAAGCTACAAGATTGCAGAACTCTCTAGAATGGGCTGGAAATTCAGCCCCAAAAGTCCCAGCAAAAAACTCTCTAGATCACTCTTGAAGACTCATAAAAACACGAAGATATTATCATAGAATGGCTTAGAAAAGGCTGGACACAAGTGTAGCAAAAGAACCATCTAGATCAGCCAAGAAAGTCCCAAAAATGATGGATACTTACCATGCTATAAAATATTGTACAGAAATCACTAGATGTAGGATGATCTGTACATCTATAAACTAGTATAAATAGGCATGTATACTCTCATTTGTAATCACCCAACTTTTTGTAAACGCTTTGTACTTGTAACCTTGTTCAAGTAATAAAAACACCATCTTTCTTGTAGTATTGCACTACAAATAATTCTTGGGATCTCACAAACTAAAGACTTCCGTTGCCATACTTAAACAAACCCAATCAAAAGGCATAACTTATAAGTATTCTAAGTGCCGCACGAGAGTTAAAGAATCTCTCCGTGATAGAATGCTCTTATTCAATTATTTTAGGTTTCAAATTATTTGAGTGTATTTTGTTTCTATTTTCTAACTTCTAAATTATAATTTTTTATTAAATTCCGAGCATGCCTTTGTAACATCCTTATTTTTATCTGCGGCTGGATATATATATATATATATATATATATATATATATATATATATATATATATATATATATATTTTTTTAAACCAAGTTGTGATTGTAATGTTCAAGAATCGAAATATAAACGTACACGTTATCAAAGCTACCATAAATTTAGGATTTTTTATTATATATTGAAGTTGTTTACTCTTTTCATTATTCTAACAACATAATATAATGTTTTATAAAATTCCGAATATACTCTTACGACATGCTTGTTTTATCTACATTTTGATAAAAATTTTGCTAAAAACCGAAGGGGTCAAATATCTAAAGTTGTAGCCTTACTCAAAGTTGAAGATTCAAGTTACATACTTTTTCATAGCATAATTTGCTTAAAACCGAAGATCAAGTTGTGTTGCTAAGCTCAAAAACTGATGATCAAGATCCAAACACATGCTAATAAATACACACTTTAATCAAGCACAAAGGAAACACGTTGGGAGCATTTCAATGATCCTCACAAACCAGCAATGTCAAACGTGATTATTTGGAATCAAATGAATTGTCCGCGTCGTCTATAAAAGCTTCATTGCATGACTTCACGATTTCACTATACATATGAGTCCTCTCTGTATGAAAATATGTGGAGAAATTCATGTAGTAAATTTGAGTGTATAGTTTCTTTGTTAGCAATTAAGATTGATCTTCTATGAATATCATATTGTATTATTTGAAATTTGTGTGACTTTGTAAATCGATTGAATAATTAAACAGTGTTCGTTGTTGCTAGCTAAAGTTAGTGAAGGACTGAAGGTAAAAAGGTTATGTTGAGTTAGAAAGTTAAAGTAGGTGCAATAATTTTTTACATATGGAAAAGCTATGTTATTTGGATTCGTAGAAGGTTACACTATTATTGAGCAAAATCACGTACAAGAAATTTGTAAGTTACTCCAAGTTATTTATTTAAAAGGGGTAGTTTCTATTTTTAGAAAGAGTAAATGGGTCGAAAAGTTGCATGTGAAGGTGAAAGTAAAAGTAGAATTGATGGTTGTGGGTCGTAATATCTAAAAATAGAAAGAAAGAAGAAACATATTGGTGTTGGATTATCTCTCGTGACTTACCAATGCCATTTTCTTGAGGTCAAGCCAAACAACAATTTGACTTTTCATCGTTTCCATCCATAACTTTATATATCACTTTATGTATTAAATAATTCATGACACCATCATAGCAAGTTTAAAAAATCGAGCCAATTGACTGATCATTTGAGGTATATGTGTTGTTTGGTCATGTTACATGTGTGGGAACCGTTCGCATGAAATAAATAAAAAATTATTTAACTGAATTATACAAACAGAAAAATAAAGAAATCAGTAAATTACAGTACGGATTAAAACTGAAATAAAGAAAATACAAGAACAAAACTTCAACAAAAGATGAAGTTCTTGGCTGAGGATCGTGTTAGACACGGGTCCCTTAAAACAAATTTCGAGTCTCCCAGGAGAACTCGTTTGTTTCCAGGATACAACAGCCTATGCAGTTGCACTGCCGGAGATGACGCAACCCGAAGGTGTACCTTGCTGCAAGAAAGAGGAAGAAGAAGAATTTCGAGTAGAGGGTTCGTTGGTGATTCGGTGTCTCTTCTGGTGTTGATGTAATGCAGTATTTATACTGCATCTGTGTTGAAACAGTCAAAAAGATTTAACTCAACGAATTAAATTGCATTAAACGTCTTTAATGCACTTTAATTCGTCAGTTACATTCCTGGTCAAGACCCTTGACTCGTCTGTTTCAACTGCTGAAGTGTAACTGATCTGTCATTAACTCTGCAAACAGTAGGTTGCGCGCGCCCCCATACGCCAGCCTGCTGGTGCACGCACCAGTGTGGCTCACATCCCTGCGCGAGCTTACTGGTGCGCCAGCCCTTGCGCGAGCATCCTTGCTCCACAGTCCTATTGCGCGTGCGCCAGTATGGCTCACATCCTTGCGCGAGCCTGCTGGTGCGCCAGCCCTTGCGCGCGCATCCTTGCTCCATAGTCCTATTGTGCGTGCGCCAGTATGGCTCACATCCTTGTGCGAGCCTACTGGTGTGCCAGCCCTTGCGCGCGCACGCCACGTCACCAGGGAACCCATCTCGTCACACTACACAGTCGCGCCATACTGGTTCACTGCGGCGCAACCTGAACTGCCTGCACCATGCGCCACTACCTGTGTACCTGCGCGCCCCTTGCCACGTTGCCTTCTAGGGTATGCGCCACCTGGTCCTTGCAGCCTTTTCTGAGCCACGCGCCCGCGGTAAAAATTACAAAGGCGGCTCTCAAGCGGCTCGCGAAGTGCAAAGTGCGCCATCAAAGTGCCACATTGCGCCCATCGCCCACGCCACGCGCGCGCGTGTGCGAGTGCGAGTTAGGGTGCTCCGCACCCTTCGCAAGTACACTTAGTGTGTGCTTCCATGAAACAATAAGGAAGGAGTGTTCCCGCTTAAATACCCCTTTAAGTTTCATCACTCCTCCTATGTGGGACAAGATGCTACTTTCCATTATTTCAGCTTTTAATGTTTCAACCACCAAACTTTGAGCATCTATATCTCATTCATCTTAGCTCCGTTTTGGACGTGGTTTAGTTCGTTGCGAAGCTCTTCCAACATAGAACACAAACCCGTTAATAAATATCTATATAAACCTCAGTTTATAATATTTATTTATCATCCAAAATTAGGAAATACGCATATCCTATATTTATGAAAATGCTATTTTCACAAAATTCCAACAATCCCCCACATGAATGGAAATCGATCTTTCCCCTTTCAAGGTTCAACGATACAAATTCAATAGTCAAGTATTGCAAGATAGGTAGGCGTAACCTTTGAACCCTCTTTTGTGAAGCATACTTAGCCTCCTAGGGTCTTGTAGACGCGGTGTCTTTGAACAATCCCCCATTTATGTAGGCGACAATATACATTCACACAATACTTTCCCTAGTTTAGTCAACTCCTCATGGTTGTGTCCGTTCATGGTCATGGAACACTTTCCTGGTTCTGCGAGAGCTCTAGGATTTGCGCCTCCCCACAAATCCATTCGAAGTGACCCCACTTCTCTCTAACATAGGTGATTCGTCGAATCATTAAAAGCAACATGGTTAATTTGATTTCCTCAAATCCTTAACCTCAACATGCTTAACCTTACTTCATGTCACTGATTGGAATGGACTAAGAAGTATTTAACTCCCTTTTATGAATCTTTTGGGGCACCCCCCACAGTGACTCCCTTTGGGTTTATGATTAAGTTTGCCTATTGAACCTAGATCTTGGGATCTCCAGTCAACTAGGTTAGGTTTCCCTCATATTCCCTTCATTCATGGGCTTTAGTCCCATTCCTCTTGACGTCTTATAAACTAAATCTTTGCTTAAGCCTTTCATTAACGGGTCTGCAATATTCTCTTTTGACTTCACATAGTCAACCGAGATAATACCCGTTGAGATTAGTTGACGTACTGTGTTGTGCCCACGTCGAATATGCCTTGATCTGCCATTGTACATAGAGCTTTGTGCTGCGCTGATGTATTATCACAATGTATGCAAATTGCCGTCAACGGCTTTGGCCATCTTGGAATATCTTCCACAAATTGACGTAGCCACTCCGCCTCTTCACCGCTTTTATCTATAGCGACGAATTCGGATTCCATCGTGGATCTAGCTATAACAGTTTGCTTGGACGACTTCCAAGCTATAGCTGCTCCCGCAAGTGTAAATACATATCCACTTGTCGATCTATGATCCTTTATATCCGAAATCAAGTTCGCATCAGTGTATCCTTCGATCACTGCTGGATGACGGGTATAATGTAATCCGTAATCTCTCGTGTATCTTATGTATCTTAGAACTCGTGTGATAGCTTTCCAATGATCATCATTTGGATTACTAGTGTATCTACTTAGCCTGCTTACTACATATGCTAAGTTGGGTCTAGTACATGTCATTAGATACATGAGACTACCAATGATCCTTGAGTACTCTAACTGAGCAACTCCTTCGCCTCTATTTTTCCTTAGACGTTGAGTATTATCAATCGGAGTTCGAGCTATACTCGTATATTCCAAATTGAATTTCCCAAGGATCTTGTCCACGTAGTGAGTTTGACTTAAGATAAGACCATCTTGCGTTCTAGTGATTTTTACACCAAGAATCACATCCGCTAAGCCCATCTCTTTCATGTCAAACCTCGCTTTCAACATGTCTTTAGTTGAGTTGATCATATGACCGTTACTCCCAATGATAAGCATATCATCCACATAAAGACATAAAATCACATAACCTTTTGGTGTGTCTTTATAGTAAACACATTTGTCGCACTCATTTATTTTGAAACCATTGTCAATCATGACATGATCAAACTTTTGGTGCCATTGTTTTGGAGCTTGCTTCAAGCCGTACAAAGACTTGACCAATTTACATACTTTGCCCTCTTTTCCTGGGGCGGAAAAACCCTCGGGTTGTTCCATGTAAATCTCTTCTTCTAAATCGCCGTTTAGAAATGCGGTTTTTACATCCATTTGGTGAACTTCCAAATTTCTTAAAGTCGCAATTGCAAGAACCAATCTTATAGAGGTTACTCGAGTCACCTCGCCTTGTATTTATCAATACTTCCATCAGCTTTCATCTTCCTTTTGAATATCCAACGATATCCAAGTGGTTTACAACCAGGTGGAAGATCTATTAACTCCCAAGTATGATTTTGCAATATAGAATCAATTTCATTCTTAATTGCTTCTTTCCATTGAGGTCCTTCCGTGGAAGAAACCGCTTCGCGATAGGTATTGGGCTCACCCTCAACCATATAGCTCATGAAGTCTGGCCCAAATGATTTTGCAATCCTTGGTCGTTTACTTCGTCTAAGGTCACCTTGGTCGACCTCTGGTCGATCATGTGTTTCATCTAACCACGTAGATGAACTTGGACCTGCTTCATCAACCATTGTTGGTGAGATTTCATGTGGTTCTCCTAGCATAGGAAACACATTTTCAAAGTATGAGACGATGTTAGGATTTGCCTCCATGATAGTGTTTATGTGGACATCGGGATTCTTGGACTCATGTACAAGAAAACGATGTGCACTACTTTGATGTGCATATCCTATGAATACATAATCAACAGTTTTGGTTCATATCCTAAGAGTCTTAGGAGGTGGTACAATCACCTTTGCTAGGCACCCCCACACTTTCAAGTATTTGTACGAAGGCTTCCTTTTTCTCCATAACTCATATGGAGTTTCGTCCCTATTTTTAAGTGGTATCTTGTTCAAAAGATAATTCGCCGAGAGAATCGCGTCCCCCCACATTTCTCGGTTCACACCCAAACTGATCAACATGGCGTTCATCATTTCTTTTAATGTACGGTTTTTACATTCCGCAACGCCATTTGATTGTGGAGAATAAGGAGGTGTACACTCATGTACAATGCCACTTTTTGCGCATAAATCCGCAAAAGGTGCGACATATTCACCTCCTCGGTCGCTTCTAACCGCTTTTATCTTCTTTTTAAGTTGATTCTTAACTTCGTTTTTGTACAAGATAAACTTTTCTATTGCTTCATCTTTACTTTTAAGTAAATATAACATAGCAATATTTAGTACAATCATCAATAAACATGATAAAGTACTTATTTCCTCCAGTGTGGGAACTGCTTTTAAATTACAAAGGGGTTCGGTTATTCTTTCAACCGATTAAACGATGATCTTGTAAGTTTGGATTCTACACATGTTTCGCATTTGTAATCGGAATCAATATGGAATGTTGGTATCATATTTAATTTAATTAAATGTCGTAATGAATTTAAATTTACATGTCTAATCTACCATGCCAAACATTTGAAGACTCAATCATGTAAGTAGAAGTAGAAAATTCATTCATGTTTTTCTTGGTGTTAACCACCGTTACATTCATTTTGAACATACCATTAAGGGCATAGCCCTTTCCAACATACATTCCACGTCTAGATAAAACAAATTTGTCTGATTCAAACACTAGACGAAAACCAAACTTGTTGAGCATCCAACCCGATACGAGATTCTTCCGTATATCCGGGACATAGAGGACTTTGCTCAACGTGAGCTCCTTGCTAGAAGTCATCTTCAAGATCACTGTGCCTTCACCCTTGATGTTGGCGGTAGCTTTATTTCCTATATAAAGCTTTTCTTCACCCGTTGCTTCCTTGAATGTTGAGAAAAGAGCCTTATCTCCACAAACATGGCGAGTTGCACCCGTGTCAACGAATCATCCTGGTGGGTTGGCAACCACCACGTTGACTTCTTCAATCATAGCTGCTTCCTCGGTTATCATTGCAATTAGAGGCAAACCATCCTCATCAACCATATGCGTACGCTCACGCTTAGGTTTCTTGCATTCGTTAGCACGATGCCCCGTCTCGTTACAATTGTAACAAGTACCTTGGAAAGGCGCAAACTTCTTTTTCACAGCTTCCTTTCTTGGTCCAAGGTTGTTAACTTTTGCTTTCCCCTTGTCCTTTTTTGTTAGTTTACCCCTTTTGCCTTTGGAGGAATCCCCTACTTCCACCATGTTTGCTTTAGCCGCAGCTTGCGCAATGGTGCCTTTTAGAGCGACCTTGTTGTCCTCTTCGATTCGAAGACGGACCACAAGTTCCTCCACCGTCATTTCTTTTCGTTTATGTTTTTGGTAGTTTTTGAATTCTACCCACGAAGGAGGCAATTTTTCAATTATTGCTGCCGCTTGAAATGTCTCGCTAAGAACCATGCCCTCAGCGTGGATGTCATGAAGTATAATCTGCAACTCTTGGACTTGGTTCATAACAGTCTTGTTATCGACCATTTTATAGTCCAAGAAACGGGCGGCAACAAATTTCTTTGTTCCCGCATCCTTCGTTTTGTACTTTTTGTCCAAGAGATCCCATAATTCTTTGGAAGTCTTGACATTGTAGTACACATTATACAATGCATCCGAAAGGCCATTAAGCACATAGCCTCGACATATGAAATCCGTATGCTTCCAAGCATCAACCGCGCACTGAGCTTGAGCGTCGGTCTCCTCTTCCGCAGGTTGGGGAGCGGTTTCAGTCAAGAACCTCGCAAGGTTCATGGTGGTCAAGTAGAAGAACATCTTCTGTTGCCACCTTTTGAAGTGGAGACCCGTAAATTTCTTGGGTCGTTCAGCATGATTTGCCACTGTGGTCGCTCCCACAGTGTTGGCAGGGGTTCCAACGACAAGGTTGTTAACATTCGTGTTCACATTGTTGTTGTTTTCAGTCGACATTCTGAAAAGTAAATTTAAAATTTTAGTCCGAAATTCTGTCTTAAACCAATAAAAACAGAAGTAAACTCTTAATTTTAATTTACCACAAATTTACCGTTTGGCTTCTAAGTCCAACTTTGAAGACCAAAACAGAAACACTCTTATAATTTTAGTGCACACTAACTGTTTGGCTTCTAAGTCCAACTTTGAAGACCAAACCAGAAAGTTTTTATAACTTCTGTTACGAACGAATTGAAGTAATCCGAAATGGTTTTCAACCAAAGTCGCTCCTTTGAAGATGAAAAAAACGGAAAAAATATGTTTTTAGAAGCACAAACTGCCAAAACAAAATGGTTTTGATTCTACACGAACGGTGTTTTTTAAAAATTTGTTTTAAGATTGTGGGAACCGTTCGCATAAAATAAATAAAAAATTATTTAACTGAATTACACAAACAGAAAAATAAAAAAAGCAGTAAATTACAGTACGGATTACAACTGAAATAAAGAAAATACAAGAACAAAACTTCAATAAAAGATGAAGTTCTTAGCTGAGGATCGTGTTAGACACGGGTCCCTTAAAACAAATTTCGAGTCTACCAGGAGAACTCGTTTGTTTCCAGGATACAACAGCCTATGCAGTTGCACTGCCGGAGATGACGCAACCCGAAGGTCTACCTTGCTGCAAGAAAGAGGAAGAAGCAGAATTTCGAGTAGAGGGTTCGTTGGTGATTCGGTGTCTCTTCTGGTGTTGATGTAATGCAGTATTTATACTGCATCTGTGTTGAAACAGTCAAAAGGATTTAACTCAACTAATTAAATTGCATTAAACGTCTTTAATGCACTTTAATTCGTCAGTTACATTCCTGGTCAAGACCATTGACTCGTCTGTTTCAACTGCTGAAGTGTAACTGATCTGTCATTAACTCTGGAAGCAGCAGGTCGCGCGCGCGCCCCCATACGCCAGCCTGCTGGTGCGCACGCCAGTATGGCTCACATCCCTGCGCGAGCCTACTGGTGCGCCAGCCCTTGCGCGAGCATCCTTGCTCCACAGTCCTATTGTACGTGCCACAGTATGGCTCACATCCTGCACGATCCTACTGGTGCGCCAGCCCTTGCGCGCGCACGCCACGTCACCAGAGAACCCATCTGGTCACACCACACAGTCGCGCCATACTGGTTCACTTTGGTGCGCCCACCTCAGCATCTGCGGCGCAACCTGGACTGCCTGCACCATGCGCCACTACCTGTGTACCTGCGCGCCCCTTGCCACGTTGCCTTCTAGGGTGTGCGTCACCTGGTCCTTGCAGCCTTTGCTGAGCCACGCGCGCACGGTAAAAAATACAAAGGCGGCTCTCAACCGGCTCGCGGCGTTGCGAGCGTGCGAAGTGCAAAGTGCGTACACTTAGTGTGTGCTTCCATGAAACAATAAGGAAGGAGTGTTCCCGCTTAAATACCCTTTTAAGTTTCATCACTAATCCTATGTGGGACAAGATGCTACTTTCTCATTATTTCAGCTTTTAACGTTTCAACCACCAAACTTTGAGCATCGATATCTCATTCATCTTAGCTCCGTTTTGGACGTGGTTTAGTTCGCTGCGAAGCTCTTCCAACATAGAACACAAACCCGGAAATAAATATCTATATAAACCTCAGTTTATAATATTTATTTATCGTCCAAAATTAGGAAATACACATTTCCTATATTTATGAAAATGTTGTTTTCAAAAATTCCAACATGTACCGCATGACATATATTGTTCATGTGTTTGATTTTATAGTACATGATCGAGTTGTTTTCGATCTAGATTTGATTGAAAAAGATCCGCACCATGGATGAAATGATCTTGGGTCAAAGCCTTTAGCATTTTGTCCATATGTATGGGCGAGTATTTAAGGTAGTGGGGTCAACTATTATTTTTATGTTTAACCTAAAAAGTTGTTTTTTTAAATCATTTAGTTTGTTTGTAAATAAAAATGGTTAATTAACGCGTTCATGTCGCTTGTCTAGAAAATGAGTGAGTGTGTTCGTGTTCGTTCGATTAACATTCTAAATGAACTATTTACGAGTATTAGCAAACAAACATGAATTAATATTAACGAATATAAATGAACGAACATAAAGAACGTTTACGAACGCAAATGAACGACGAAACATATATGTATATTCATTATTTGAACTAAATGAACAAAAAGAATTGTTCATATCCGTTCAATATTATATAAACGAATTTCCATATCAAGGATTCCCGAACGGTTCACTACGTTCAGTTCGTTTACATGCATAGAGGCTACACCAAAAAATAAACAACCCGTTTATTTATCGTTTAGAAAAAAGGTTATATGATTATTATTTAAACAATTATAAATACTTAAAATACTAGTATAAGAAAAAAGTTTAAAACATTTTAAAAGCATTTATGTGAAAAAGAAATAAGAAAAAAACTTTAAGTAAACAATAAAAATACCTTCTTTCTTATTAAAAAATATTTTTTAACTTTTTTTCAAAAAATATTTTCTTATTTATATGAAGTGCTTTTTAACGCTTTTACTATGAAAAAAAAACCTTTTTAAATAATGATGTTATAAATGGCTAGATATGAGTGTTAAATTAAATTTCTAAAATAGGATATAAAAAGTAAAAAAGAGAGATACATTATCATTTACGAGGACTCTACTGAAGCTGAGTTAATTTAGCGTTGTTTTTTCTTTGCTGTTTTAATTGTAAAGTAATTTTATGTTGACATATAATCTCTGCAAACTATGTAGAGCATCTAAAATACTATAGCATTGTTTGGAAATAGTTTTGAATATTCATCTAGGCCATCACTATTAAAACATAACTTTAGAAAAAAAAATAGTTAATTACATAGTTTGTTCTTATCGTATGTGAAAATTAACAAGATTGAGTAATAAAAGTTTAAAGTAACAATTTAGGGCATTAACTTTTGAAGTTTTGATTTTGTAACATTTTAAAGTATTAAGGGGTTGTTTGGTAATTTTTGAATTGTTAAGTGTTGAACCAGTAAGAGGTTTGAATCATTAATTGTTGAATCAATAAGATGTCTAAGCCATTAAGAGCTACTATAATGCTTAACCGTTCAGAGACAAATGTCTGATCAATTCAGATTAGAAGTCTTAAGCATTCAGACTCAGTATAATGTTTAACCATTCAGAGACAAATGTTTGAATCATTCAGATATCTGCTCGCGAAACAAACAGTCTGAACCATTAAGTGCTGAACAAGTAAGAGGTCTGAATCATTAAGAGCCTCCTTAAAAACTAAACAAACAGCCCCTAAGACTAACTCTAACTATAAACTAGCTGGGAACTAATGACCTTTTCATCATTTAATATCTTAGTAACCAACCTTGTTACTTTCAAGAAACAACATGGACTTACCGCGTAATTAACTCTTGTCACTTAAAATACATTTTTTTCCTTTTCTTTTATTATCTACTTAACTATTTAACTTAATAAATTTTGAACTCTAGAAGATTTTGTATACGCAACGACATGATTTTTTTTATCTACATTTAGTTGTATGAAGCTAATCCGAACACAAAACATATTTTTTTTTATCTACATTTTGTTGTGTGAAACCGAACTGAGCTAATGACGTAATTTTATCTATGTTTCATTGTGTGAAACCGAGCCAACTCACGACGCATTTTTTTATCTACGTTTCGTTACGTGAAAAGTTATATATTTTAAAAGATTTTATCTATATGATGACGATTTTAATATTTGTGTTTTATTGTGTGAAAATGAGCCCAGCTTGTGACGTATTATTCTAAAAGCTTTTATATATTCTAAAAGGTTTTGATGCGTGACGTTTTTTTATCTGCTTTAACTTACAAACATACCTTAGAAAAATCACACTCACAAAATAGGGTCGTCATAGGGAGGGCAAGCCTCATCAGACCATTGATTTAAAGAATTCTTTTCCTACAGCATAAAAATACAAAATTGTAATTGTAAAGTATACATAAAAAGAAAAAGGAAACAAATACTACCAATAGTGGATTAAACTGAAAAATATCTACTACTTCTACTACATAAGTGACTATTTGCAACGGCTAAGACAGTCTTATTATGATTTATTATGATTTTGGTCCATGGCAAATTATTTGGTCACTAATCACTATTGCGACTACTCTTTGGTACGGAATCATGTTTATAATGGAATTAGTGACTGAAGGGAGCGATGTTATTTTATGAAGAAACATATAGCAACACTGTTCGCGATTATATAACTATCTACATTCTTACGCCCATTGTGCGATGAATTATTGTTGCAAACACCGTAAGTTTTAATGCAAACTTTTTAAATATTGTTATTTTCTTAAATATATATAAATACAAATCAAAACAACCAAATTTCTTTAACTTCTAAATTTTGAAAAGTGTACAAGATGACTAAATATAAGTAAATAAAGTATCCTCAAGGACATATCATTAAAAAGAATTTTATGGAATTCAATCAAATGTATACAAAAAGGAAAACTATTAATTAATAAAAGTTTCAGTTAATTGTGCGTATCAAAATAAGTGTTTTCACCAAAACCCATTTGAACCATGATTTGAATGTCAACTTGAAAAAAAAATCAACTGCAAGAGTACCTCTTCAAATACTTTTAAATTTTGAAGCTTCTACCGATTCTTTTCTCTATAACCTTTTTTGAAGGTCACATATCATGCAAGCTACGTTTTACTTTGATCTCCTTATTTAACATCGTGTCAAAAGAGTCTAGTAAACACTTAATTGTTTATTATTCTTTTTCTTTTACATCAATACCATGATTTAAGATAAAAAAAACATTCCAAGTGAGTATCATCGTATTCAATGTGGGCGTAGCCCACTTGATAAAGACACATGTCTCTTAGAAGTGAGGTCTTAGGTTCAAATCTAGATAAAGAATGTAATTTAGAATAATTATTGGTGTGTAAAATAGGAGAAACGTTTGCCATTAGAAAAAATAAGTATCTTCGTAAACTGCCACAATTTGTGACCATGCCTTAATGCTAGTTGTTTAAGTAATCGATCTATAAATGAAACAACTAAAAAACCAAATAGAATTAATCGAAGAAATAGAGAAGCCAATAAATATGTTATGGTTTCTTTATAACCAATTATAATGGTTTGATATGGTATACATGCACATAGACCGAAAAAAAAAACTAAACCAATATAAAAGTAGATAGTAATCCTGGTGTGGTCTTACGCCCCTGCCATCTCACCATGTATAGCATCCCTTCACTTTTTTTCCTACGCATTAGGGGAGGGTTCAATTTCTTTAAAGAGCGCTAAAGGTTTATGCATGTGGGGCCATTCATTCCCACCAATCTGGTTTTTCTCTTTTTGATTTCATTTTTCTTTTTTTTATATATATTGTTTAAAAGGGGCGTTATCTCATATCATGCAAATTAACGATAAAGTATATCTCGCTTATGTGACGCATACGTGACGTTAACGTGACATTATAAAGCTAGAGGCTTTGTACCATACCACCCAGAGGTATGAGTTAAATGTATTTTTATTTTCTTTTTGGTTTTCGATTTACATTCCAGCTAAGAAGCGCCTCATAAGTAGTCCTAGTAATTTTTGTTGGAAATAACTGGATCAAAAACGCAAAACACACAAGAATCTCTTCTTTATCAATATCGAACCAAAACAAAACAACCAAATAATTACATACCATAACACCTCTATTTATACTAAACTAATTACTTGCTAAACAAGCTATCCTAAACCAATACCAACTCTAATACTTATTTACCCTATTAATAAAATAACTAGATAAACATAATACTTTAAACTAATAATTATCTCTAACTATTTAATTACTCCTATATCAAGATTAATCCTTCATTCACCCCCTAATCTTGATATGGACACTTTCTTCTTCAAAATAGTAACAGATCATGTTCTTCGGCCATGCCTGCTACTTCTTCCTTTAATTCATTTTTTGGACATTCACTTGCATAATGACCATTCTCTTCACAATTATAACACACAATGAACTTTTTATCCCTTTGGTGTCGTCCTCCTCGACCACGACCACGACCTCTTCCACGATCACTTTGGCTAGACCATCCCCGTCCACAACACTTACAACCAGACTCTTCATTCTTCTCTTGACATCGGTTTTAGGGTCTTGTTCACCAGTATTAGAACTTTGACCAGTAGTTTTAGATAATAGTACCTTACTTTGATCATTATCACCCGTCTCGTCTTGCTCTTTGATTCGTTCCTCATAGGCCTTCAACCTACCTATTGCTTCTTCAAATGGCATGCTCTCGATATCCGAATATTGCTCAATAGAAACAACGATTTGAAGATACTTCTTTGGTACATAATCTAATAGCTTCCGAACTATCACTTCATCTTCAAGACTTGATCCAAGATTGCTAAACTTTGACATGAACCACTTAATTTACCAGCAAATTCTTAAATCGTGTTTGTCTCCTTCATGCGAAGTTGCTAGAGTCTCTCCTTAAAGTAGCTAGTCGAGCCTTTTGAACCCTGTCAGCACCAAGAAATCTTACCCGTAAAGCCTCCCAAATATCTTTTGCACTTTGGTTTTTAGCAACTTGAAGAAGTATATCCTCCGATAGTGCTTGAAGGAGAACCGCCCTAGCAACTTTGTTTTTCTTCTCGTCCATAGCATCACCCGTCACTGGATCAATCACCTCCCAAAGTCCTTGAGCGTCCAACACCGACTCCATCAAAATAGTCCAAGTGTTGTAATTCTTTAACGTCAATCGTGGAACTTGAAACGAGGTATTGTTGTTATCTCGTACCTGAACAGTTCCTGTATTAACATGTTGTTCTCCTGCCATCTTTAAATCTCTTTGTCGATTCACTCTGATTTCGACTGCTCTGCTCGATTCACTAAGATTTTGAGTCTTCGTCTCTGCTCAATTCACTAAGATTTCGAGCCTTCGTTCCTCTCCTTGTCGATCCACTTAGGTTTCGACTTTCCTGCTCGATCCACTTAGGTTTCGAGTCTTCTTCTCTCTGTCGATCCACGAAGGTTTTCGACTTCACCGGGTTGAATTGCTTCGATTCTTCTTGCTCCCACTTGACCGTTACATGCTCTGATACCAATTGTTGGAAATAACTGGATCAAAAACGCAAAACACACAAGAATCTCTTCTTTATTAATATCGAACCAAAACAAAACAACCAAATAATTACATACCCTAACACCTCTATTTATACTAAACTAATTACTTGCTAAACAAGCTATCCTAAACCAATACCAACTCTAATACTTATTTACCCTATTAATAAAATAACTAGATAAAGATAATACTTTAAATTAATAATTATCTCTAACTATTTAATTACTCCTTCTATATCAAGATTAATCCTTCAATTTTTACCCTCTTGCAAAACCTTTCTCGAACCCATCCTACAAACCTTAACAAACCTGACGGAACTCTTGGGATGAAATAGGTGAATATGATATGGCTCAAACTAATAATTTTTAGGCTTAAAATGAACAAAAGGAGGTCACAAGTTTAAAATTGCTGTCATCCAGTGCAACTAAAAAACACAATCCAGTCATCATTTGAAAATCGATAACCGAAACAAAAGGGTTATGTTTCTCTGATACCCAATATTCAACGACGGTTTTTGAGGTGATAGCCATATTTTAACTAAACCATCTTCACCTTTACAATAAAGTTGTTCATGCTTATTTCTTGGTTTAAATTATTAAACCCAATAATGTAATGGTGGTGTATGCATAAATATAGTAAGTTAATAAATGACCTCTCATGTATAATTTAAACGATCCTATAGAAAGTAGGGCTGTTTACGAGCTTATTCGAACCGAGCGGATTTTTACTCGTGCTTAGCTCGTTTACAATCAAGCGAAATCTGAACGAGCATATTCGAGTGTGTAATTTTCCGAGCGAGTTTCGAGTAATTTGGACAACCGTAGATTTAGCATGTTTCCTTCGATGTCTCCGCTATCGGGTCACGACTAAGGTCCAAGTGTCCGAGGATGACGCTAAGATTAAGGTTGGATCGTCCGAGGATAAGGCTCTGGTTGAAGCAGGTTAGGCGATAAATATACAACAAAGAACAATTGTCGCATTGTGGCGTATAGTGATAGCGAGAGACGATTAATGAGAGAAAGATGTTAAATATTATCGCTTCACGACTTAGAGTTTTAATTTTAAATTTGGTGTTAAATTTTTTATTGGTTTGATTAGGCTTGTATGGATAAATATAATTGAATATTTGAGTATAGTGGTTCAAATCTAATTTTTTTTATTGGTTTGATTAGGCTTGTATGGATAAAAAAAATTGAATATTTGAGTATAGTGGTCCAAATCCAATAAAGCGCCGTAATTTGTAACACCTCGTATTCCATATTCCTATTTTTAAAAAGTTCGTATTCACATTCTATTTTTAGAAACCTTACAATCATACTCTATCTCTGCTATCACAATTCGAGGCGTTAATCATAATGAAATTCATATTTTATACATATTTGTTATTGGCACAACCGATAGTTTAGATACGTGTTTATACGTAAACCGATACTTGTTATACATGCAAATACTTATACATACATTCTCGATACTCAAATTATACTTGCATACGTGTTATACACTTAAAAACATGCCAAAACACCAAGTTTTAGCTTAAAATGAAGGAAAAACCAAGTTCAGGGACCAAATTGCAAAATCTGCATACATTAGTCTTCGGCCGGGCGCGAGAGACAAGGCTCTGCCTCTCGCGGGGCGCGAGAGACCTCAATCCGTAGAAAGTTGTTCCAGCTCGCGGGTTGGCCTATTTCTCCACCTTTTTCATACCCAGTCATTTCTAAACCTCATTTAACACCAAACCTAACTCACCCACTATATGTACAACCTCCCTAACCCTCATTTGCACTTTCCAAACACTTCTAAATCATCAAAAAAACAAGGCAGATTTCTTTCTTCATCAAATCTTCCTCTACTAAGCTTGGAACACCTCTAGGATTAATTCCACATGTTTTCCATAGAAAACCAAGGTGGAACATCATCATTTTGAGGTCCAAACATTCTGTTTGAAATAACTTTTGTTAAACTTTTATAAACTATGTTTTTCTTGACTTAATCTTGTTCCTACTTGTTCTTAAACCTATCTAAGGTTATGAGACTTATTAGGAATAGATTCTTATGAGTTTAAGAGGTGCAAACACCTCTAAACTTTCTGTTTTTGCAAGTGTTTATGCAATCCACAAGTGATGAAACCATCCGAGCTTGTCATGAAGTTGATGGCAAGACTTGTGTTTTGGTATATGTGTGAATACTTGGAAGCTTTGGCTGTCCTAACTTCATTCCATCACCTCACTTGATATTTTTACCTTACTATCTCAAGTAGTTAACTAGACTTAAAGTAACTTAACCTTGTTTAGCCTCTGACCTTAGTTAACTCTTTTCATGTCGGGAATGACTCACCCAAGTTAAAACTTACTTGGCTACTTGATATAGTAAGAAGTTGTACATTTCATTTTCATTCATGACCATCCGAATCATCCTTTTGATAATTTGTGTTTTGGTAAATCATACAATGAGGTTAATCCTCCATGCTTGACTTACATGACAATTTATGATACTCTTGATGGACTTAGCTTAGAATTATTAGATAACCTATAATATATATATATACACACACACACACACAAATAACCGAATCCTTGATGATAATTGACATGGTTACTTGTCATGGTAATAGGTTATATTATCTAAGACTTGAACTTCTCGTTACGATTCTCATAGGCATTTAACCCATGAATACACAACAACCCATACGGGATATATAGTGTCAAAAACAAATGTTTTAAGACTAGATAATTACTTTATGTATACATACTTTTGTACTTAAATTTTAGATTCCGAATTCAACCACTCCATAAACCCAGAATGAACTTATACCTTCGATTCCCCATTCTCAAACAACTCGTCACTCACTGACAATCGGAAAGCTTTGCAAAACTGTGAGTATACATGACCCCATTTGCTTTTACACTTTTGGGTGCAATACTTTATACTATTAAACACATGCAATCACTTATACTTTATGAAAACATAAACAATTCAATCATACATGCTTAAATACATGATACTTGATTTGTACTTGGAACATTCTTATGTTATTTACTTGTCATTAACTTTGTTTAAAGCCTCCCCTTAACATGTATAGCGTTATAGGAGTAACGCACCGCCCGTATTATTGAAGTCATGTTAAGTTAAATCATACAAAAACGGTCTTGTCATTGCTACAATAAGAATTACGCTAGCGGTAATCAGAGGGTTGACTTGTATAATTGCATGCCATGATACATTAATCTAGTTAACTATTTTTGTCATTTGGATTGTTCAAACTTTTCTTTACTTATATGCTAGTACTCAAACTTGTATGCTCGCCAATACATTTGTATTGAACTATACTTTCAAACATGTTGCAGGAATTCAATGATCATATTGAAATGGAACTTAGTAGGAAAGGACTAGAAACGCGCCAAAATTTAAATTTATGTTTATATATTAGTCATACATTGCTTGTTGTATTTTTTTTCCAATTCATGTACTTGAACTGTTAGCAATGAAATGAAATAATATATATTAAATATTTGTTACATTTATTGTTATGAAGTCTGGAGCATCTCTTTCGTCTCACTCTGATGTTTTCGTCATCGGTTGTGTTGTGACATAATTTGTGTGTGCATATAAAATTATATATGTAATAAATTAATAAAAATTAATCCGAGTCCAACCGAGCTGAGCAGACCTTTGCTTATACTTGGCTCGTTTGCAAACCGAACCAAATTCGAGCGGACATATTCCGAACGTCAACCGAGCGATGGACAAGCGAGCGATGGACAATTTGAACAATAGAAAGTAAAAGATATCTATCATTATGCCACTTGTATAATTTAAACAATCATACAGAAAATAAAAGGTATCCATCATTATGTCATTATAAAACCTAACACTATGTAAGATTAAATTGTAAATTCTTCGGCAAAGTCAGATGGCATTAAACACAAATAAACTTTTAATTCTTACACACTAGAACTTTGTATGATATTATGTAACTAAACTAAAACTCCCTGATGGTGAACAAATGAGCCTCACTCACTTTTAAAACACCAAAACTACAAGTCCTAAAATAACAGATATCAAGTAAAACACAATTATTTGACTGAATCAAACAGTTATGCTATCAAGAACGAGAAGAAACATATTGAACTTGCATATGATCAATATGATATTTCAGAGAAATCGTCTGATACAAGAACTTGTTACTAAAACCAGTAACAATGTCTAACTATTTCTGAAACGGCTCTCTACGAACTGCTAACCCTAGACAAATGGCATAAACATGTTCATATGACCCACATGGCTCGGGCCAATATCCCTATGACCCAAAACCCCTTTGCCATGAACTAGTTTCTCGGTCACACGACACCCATAACGACTAAACATATATTGCAATTTCCATTGATAGCATGTTTAACAAAGGTTGTACAAGAACCAATTTTCAAATCATCACGTGTAGCATTAGAAGACTTAACATTTTAAACTTTGAATTTTGTAAAGTTTTAGCACAGCCAGTCACATGATGTTCTTTACTCTTACAAACAGGGTTCACAGATAAATCAGTTTTAACATCAGAAAATTCTTTTAAAGAAACATCACTGACTGTTTTTTATTTGCAATCAAAAGTTTTATCACACTCATCATGTTCACTATTCAAATCCTCAATGTTTTCTTTTTCTACACGTGAAGTAGAAGCATCAGCATTGTTCACACATTCAAAAACAAGATCAATTTCTTTTAGTGTCCCAGATCCAATATTTGTTTAAACCTTAGCTCGTATTTCATAATTCATATAGTCATTCTCTGAATCACAATGACACATACAAGTATAGTGGTCATTAAACAGTGGTAGCACTTGTTTATACCCAACCCCTGGTTTATCCTTACTAGTTATTTGTCTAGCTACTATATTTTTGACCAATTGAGTAGACACATAATTTATTGAAAGTAAAATCAGCATTCTCAAAATTAGTTGTAGCTTGATCTAATTCATCAGTTAGTTCTTGAATGCATTCTTTACATCACGATAAACACGGTTTCTCTGACTTCAATTATTTTGTAACTTAGTGATTTCATTCTTTTGTGCTTCCATTTTCTCTTTAAAAATCTTATTATTCTTAAAAAGTGTGTAGTTTAAAGCTTTTAAATTCTCTATTTCCCTAATTTAGTCAACATTGTGTTTTCGATATAATGTGACCTTATTAATGCAAGATTGAGAGCAAAAAGGATCATTTACCTTAGGCAACGAAGTCTCTGAAGATGAAGTTTCAAAAAATTCAGCCATGTAAGCATGATTGAATTCAGAATCCGAAGCTTGTAGCTGATCCTCACAATCATATTCAGTTGTCTCTGACACGTGGATGTAGAAGACGATGTGCTTGTATGATTTAGAGCCCTCTGTTTGTTATGCAGATCATATGAGTTAATGATTGAAATTAGATCTGGCAGGGTTGTTTTGTATATGTCCTCTTTCTTCTTGATGACATCGACATTCTTATCCCACTTACGTGGCAGGGGATTTAAAAGAGTCTTGTTTACATCTCCATTAGACATCTCAATTCCAACATCTTTCATTTCAAAAATTGGCAAACTTGTTGATCTGAGTTTCCAAGATTTCACCCATAATGTGATGGAACCCATTGAATCTCTGTACAAGCAAATCACTTTAAGAATACATTTTAAATCAAATATTGTGAATCATAAGCGTGTTATTAACTATACTTCTTTGTTCCTTACCCTAAGTACTAGAATCTCTTAACAATTCATTGATGACTAGGGCTGTGAACTTACACATTTCGCTGGATTGTCGAAATTTGAAACAACAAATAAAATTTAAAATAATGAAATTCAATGACAAATAATGAGTGTAATTTAGTCCAATCAAAGATATACGATTTTCGAGAAGTTCTGAAGATTGTGAAATTTGGAGAAAATTATTGTTTGACAAATTGGAGCCTTTAATGAAAGATTTTTGGGCCTAGCAACTAGGAAAAACCTCTTGTGGTAGTTTGCCACGTGATCCGGCTCGTCGAGACCTTTCTATCCCCTACTCGTGGGCCTCATAACTCCAAACGTTGCTTAAGTCATGTTCGTTTTATGTTTGAGCCTTTTTATGCCCTGTTTCCCTTAAACAATTTGAACAACATGTAAAACTTCTAGAACATATTAGCAATCCGAAAAAAATAATACCCCGAAAACATCTCAAAAACTCGAGTAGTAATCCAAAAACAAATAATACCCAGAAAACACCTCAAAATCTCGAGAACCGATAATCCCAAAGATCATTTAAACCTCAGAAACACTAAAGAATGTGAAAACACAACTTTCCAACAAATAGTTTCCACCTTGAAAACTCTTTTAAATCCAGAATCTGTTAATCCTCGTAAACAAGACTTGGACTCGAAAACACAAATGATCCAGCAAATCCCGTTTTCGAAACACTTTGGTCAAAATCTCTTAACGGTTGAGAATGTGGAACCTTTTATTGGAAAACCATGACTTCTTAAACTCTTCCCTTTTGAAATGCTTAGAGATCAAACGGTATCCCAAAAAATTAGGAAACACAATCTTTTGATAAATCAAAAGATTTTGATCCAAAATCTTTTCTAATTAATTATTCGTTGTACTTGAAGAATCCCCTAAGAACAGATGGTGATTCTGATGAACACCAAGCAATTCTTCAATGGACACGAATCTTTTCTAACTAATTATTCGATGAACTTGAAGAATCATTCATTTATTTATAAATGATAATATAATATAATTGAAGTATGGGGGGGTGGGTAAACTGGAAAGAAAGAGAATGTATGGATGGGGACCCCTAAGAACACGATGGTGATTCTAATGAACACCAAGCAATTCTTCAATGAACACGAACAAACTTGTAATGTTTTTCTTGATTTCCAGCAGATTTTCACACCAAAGTAAGTATAAATCCTGCAAAATCAGTCCAAAAGACAAGAATAACCTCACAAACTGTAACATCTCGAAAATTTCGCGCCCGGTAATATACCGACATGTGTACACGCCCTCGGATGATACCTCATATGAGTTAGCCACTCAACTCCCCGAGACATGTTAAAAATCACAAAATTTCACAAACCTAAATGTAACTTACGGTTGAGAACAGTAAGTTAGGTCTAAAGCTGCTAAACAACTTTATATTGACCGTAAGTTACGGTCTGGTGACCGTAGCCTACGGCGGGCTTCTAAAGCCTTTGTTTTTCATTATTTTAACTTTCAGCAAATGACCCGGAGACCCCTAGACTTCATTATTTTCGTATTTATTGTTTAACTAAGTCATTTCTCGACCCGAAAAACTTCAGATTGATTGGATATCTCTTGATTTACCATCCTTGAGTATTCCGCATCATTACCGAACCTTTAACTTTACTAATTTAGATAATTTAGCCTACAAATTTTAACAAGTTTTATTTACCGTATTCTAAGCTAGTGACTACGTATAAATCAACCTAGTGTGACACTCGTTAACGTTCGGTTATTCACAGTTTTCTAACAAGTCACGTATTAAATGAAAAAGAACTAAATTTTGTCCTTACGTCATTGAATATAAGTCAAAGGACAATTCATGACATTTCATAAAACTATATTTTGAGTGACTAAATGTGTCAAAACCCTAAATTTCAGTCAATATGCCACCTCTCTTGCAAATTGCCACACTCTTGCAGCTCTTGACACCTTTCTGGACACTTGTGATGATCCTACAACACCTCTAACACCTGGCTTCATCTTCTTACACCTTCTTGCACTATAAATAGCCCACTAAGTTCACTCATTCTTTGCTCATCTCCTATTCTCCTCTCTTATTACACTCTTGGAAGTTCCCTGGTCATCTAGGAGCATCCCTTTGAGTTCTAAACTTCTCTTGGATCACTTGTAAGTGTTCCATCTCTACTCTTTTCTTTTTATAGGCTTTCAATAGCCAAAAGTCAAGCATTTTCGACAAATGCCTTGACTTTCGGTTAAGACCATTATGGTCTAGCCATTGTTCAAAATGAATATGGCTAAGTGATCGTAATTAGGTAGGTATTAATCCCTTGAAAGAGCACCTCCTAAGGATCACGTTTACTAGGTCAATTGACGGGTCAAAGTTTATGGTTTAAAAAGTCAAACGGGTCAGATTTCATAAAAATTATAATCTGAGTTTACATATGTTATAAACATGTTTTTGACACTTAAACAAGTTGATAATAATTATTAGAACATGTGGGAACATGTTCGATCCGTCAATTCTAGTCCTAGGGTCGGTTCGCAACCGAGAGTCACGAAGTTTGACTTCTGCTTTGACTTTCGATTCTGACCCGACTTAGATTAGTTTACTACTGACTTATGGTCGTACATAACCCTCTGAGGTTATATTACTTGATCATAATCATAATCTCTGTTTATGCACAAGTTCCGCTAAAAGGTCAATCTTTGACTAAAATGTCCTTTTTACATAAACAAGGTTTTAATCAACAATGAATTTGCAAATAAATTACCTACTGATAGGTTAATGTAACTAACATATTATGGTGTTAATATTCTGATCATAAACTAATTTTAATATAATATCGTAAATTATATTTTTAAAAGACCAAAGTGCCCCTTCGGTGCATAGTTTGGTCCGAAACCATAAACCACACTTATGTGTGATATCTTACTGACAATATATCATAAATTAAGTATTTTTCCAAAGTGTTTATGATCATAACATCAGAATATATGCAAGTTCCTTTTATACGACATATAATGGTTAAAACGCCTTAAAAGGCATAATCTCGTTTTAAAACCTTAAACGGGCATATAAGTTGATATCCTATTGATATTACAACTTATTTAAAGTATAATGACATATAGAACTTGTTCATGACTCATCCGGTTACCCAATATCGCTTATATGCGTACGAATGAGTATATGTAACTAGTTTACGAAAATTAACCGAAACGGGTTTAACCTTATCATTTTAATCTCAAATTCCAGAATATTAATTGTTTACCCATGACATACAAGTATTAATTACTTGTTGGGTTTAAACTACATTCTATCCGGTCATCGCTTAATCTAGTGTATTGTACTGTTTCGATCCTTTAAGCTAGTCGGTTTAAGTCTATGACTTAAATAAGACCGTTAGCATTCTAATAGGTTAGCTTATGCCATTATTCCAGACTAGAAACCTTCCATTAAATGCTATTTGCACTTTTCTAATTGATTAAACGGCCAAGTTAATATAATTATTAAAAGTCAAGTACAAACTCAGGTAATTACTCTTAACTTATTTCCCCTGTACGGGCTTGGGTTACGGTAAATTATTATCGCTTGGTCAGAAATGGGATCAATCGAATGCCGGATTGTGGCTAGTAAATCCGCATATTCCGTTTTTATCAGTTTTGTTTGATAACTTAAACGTTGGGGGTTAACAACCGTGTCCTGGATATCATCGGCTCATTTAAGTTACTAATGGCCACGACCAAAGCACGGGGTGTAGGCATACACCCGACAGATGCGAATGCTAAAATATTTTTACCCACAAGTTGGGGATAACTCCTTCGTGCGTTCATAAGTTGTGTGTCAGTTAATCATGTCTCGGTCTCTATACTGGGCCCCATATGTATTAACAAACATCTGAATCTGTATACAAGGTTAAAAGCTTAACTTTCCTAAGTTACAAAAGATTTTCATGTGTCCTGTGCACTTAAATCATTTTTTAAAATGTTTTCAAAACGAGTCAGTTAATTGTATTTACCAGCGAAAACTGACGTGTTTTCAAAAGACTAAGTTGCAGGTACAATACGAAATAGGCTGGAAACTGCTTGGTATTGATATAAGAGGATCTTGCAAATCCTTAGATCTGCCTAAAAGTCTGATGTTCATCTTTTGTATATTTTACGATCCGCTTGTGGATTTTTAGTTACAAATCGTCTGTATATTTTTTTGAACTTTAACATTTTGGCTTGTAATAAGTATTTTAAACTCCAAGACTTTCGTTGTGCTGTGTTAATTGACTATGATGATATCAACTTAAGTCACGATAGTCCCCACTCGGGCCCACCGAGGTTTGGTTGGAAATCCGGGGTGTGACACAAACTTTCAAACAACCCTATCAACTCCCAAACAATCTGATTTTCATAGAACAAAGTTGAAAAATGTGAATTCCTACACTTTTCAACCACTAAAACACGATTAAACAACAAGAAAACATCAAAATGTCCAAGAACTAACAACAACTTCACTTCCAAACACCCAAAATAGTTCTAAACAACTCGAAATCTTCTAATACAGATTTGAAAATCTGCGAATCCAAGCAATAATGTCACACCCCGGATTTCCTATCCTAAATCTATACACCGGTGGGTCCGAGTGGGGAGTATCGTGATGTAAGTTGATAACATCATAGTCAATTAAACACGGCACAGCGGAAGTCTTGGAGTAGAATTACTAGTACAAACCGAATGTTCGAAATACAAAATAATATACCGGCAATACATCACTAATGGATGTTTAATCATAGCCCTAAGGGCAATACATCACTAATGGATGTTTAATCATAGCCCCAAGGGAAATATATCACTAATGGATGTTTTAATCATAGCCCCAAGGGCAATACATCACTAATGGATGTTTTAATCATAGCCCCAAGGGAAATACATCACTAATGAATATTTAATCACAGCCCCAAGGGCAATACATCACTAATGTATGTTTTAATCATAGCCCCAAGGGCAATACATCTCTAATGGATATTTAATCATAGCCCTAAGGGCAATACATCACTAATGGATGTTTAATCATAGCCCCAAGGGCAATACATCACTAATGGATGTTTTAATCATAGCCCCAAGGGCAATACATCTCTAATGGATGTTTAATCATAGCCCCAAGGGCAATACATCACTAATGGATGAATAATCATCGCACTGATGCTATTTAGCCGGGATCAAATTTGATCACATAGGCTATATAAGGTTAGGACATAGTCCATTACCTTGAAAGTTAGTGTGGTTCCTCAAGTCACACTACCAGGAGTATGAACATTCCTGAATGTTAACATAAGAGTACCTTAATGGTTGATTAATAGTCCCGGTCGCATCGACCTTAACGACTTGGAGGCTTAAACTTAAGTCCACCACCTCTGGATAGAAGGATAACTTCCCTTAACTATCATGATAGAAGACCCCTTCGTACTTAACTATCATTTATAAATTGGCCAATTGTGTGGTCTGTGCCACTTGGCTAATCAAAACCATTAAGATCTTTTTGGAATTATGTCGCAGAGCATAAATTTCGAGTAAAATCGAGACACTCGTTTGAAGAGGATGAATACATATATATATATATATAATTCCAAAAATACTTCATTAAATTTTAATAGAAGTTACAATAGTAGAAAGAAATAAATTGTCCATGCAAGGACTACAAAAAACAAAATGTCCACGTAGGGACTAGAGAAATAACAATGTCCTCGCATGGACTAACATATATTAGAAGAGCCTTCACTCGTCCTTATTTCCCTTGACCAGTTTGGAGAGTTTCTTGAAGAACTTGTTCGTCTTCTTCTTCGTTTTCTCCGCTTGTTGTTGCATTTCTTTCATTCTTTCTAAGGCCTCATTAATGGCCTCAAGTGGTGGCGGAGGTTGTGGTTGTGGTTGTGGCATAACCGGATATTGGTACCCATAGTAGGATATCCAGTCGGTGAATAAGCAGGTGGGAAAGGAGACGGGTAAAGTGCGTTGTGCATAACTGCTTGCATATAGGGGTCTTGCGACCATGCTTGATAGTCTACTGGTGTAGACGGGTTAAAAGGATCATATCCAGACGTATCTGGATATGTGGGGATTGGGTTACTATAACCCGATGGTGGTGGTTGAACCGTAGGTGTTGGTGTTGGTTCCACTACAGGTGAAACATTAGAGGGTCCACCTATTTGTGGGCCCTCTTGAATTGTGGGGTAGGAATTGGGCACAGGTGGAAACGATCCCGACCTTTGTTCTACACGTACCGACATACGTGTTCCACGCTTCCTCCTAGGTGGTTCAGGTAGTGGTTGAGGTTGGTCCACCGGTCCCATGTGGACGTCTTCTTGTATAGGAGGTGGTTGAGAGTGATGGGAAGGAGTATTGGCGAAGGTAAATTGGTTCCAATATTGGTCTCACTCATTAGGACCTAGGTAAGGCGATCCGGCATAAGAGTTCGAATCGCTTGAAATTTCTATGGGATGCGTATTCGATCCTGACGGCGGCATCTCCGGGTCGGAGTCCTCGTCCATAGGGTTTGGTTGGTCCAGCTGATTTTGATCGGCTGGAGGCATGTTAAAGCAGTGGTTAGGGTTAAATTCTTCATGATAAGAGTGTGAATGGGAATAATGAGAATGGTGAGAATGGTGTGAATGATAGGAGTGGTGAGAGTGGTAAGAATTTTGGGAATGTGGGGGCGAGTGTCTGTGAGAGACAGAGTGTCTCGCTGGTTGCCAAGGAGACGAATCTCCTGATTCTTGGTAGGAATCTGAGTTGTGAGTTTGAGAAGGGATGTGCCCCGATGGTCCTCCCCTCATTGGACCTTTTCCTCTCCCACTTTGTCCTCTTACTCTTGGCGGCATTTTCCTGTTAAAAATCAAATTTAAAACAATACTAATAACTTAATAATGAAATGAGTAATCCTAGGTCAATGCCTAGACTCGAAGTCTAAGGAATGTGCTCGTGTAAGTTTGAGATTAAACACAAGAAGGATAGTGTTTAATTCTCTCAAACGTTGGCTCTGATACCAACCTGTCACACCCCGGATTTCCTATCCCAAATCCATACACCGGTGGGCCCGGGTGGTGAGTATCGTGACGTAAGTTGATAACATCATAGTCAATTAAACACGGCACAACGGAAGTCTTGGAGTAAAATTACTATCACAAACCGAATGTTCGAAATACAAAATAATATACATGCTCGTAATAAAAGATACACAGGCGGATCATAAAATGTACACTAAAAGAATATAAAACAAACTTTAGGGCAGATCTAAGGATTTGCAAGATTCTCTTATTTACCTGCAGCTAAGTCTTTTGAAAATACGTCAGCATTTCGCTGGTAAGTACACCCGACTGACTCATTTTGAAAACAGTTTTAGAAATTAGATTTAAGTGCACAGGACAAAATCATTTTATAACTTGGGAAAGTTACTTTGTAACGTTGTTAACAGATTCACATGTTTGTCCATACATACAGGGCCCAGTACAGAGACCGAGACATGATTAAATACACACCACTTAGAACTCACAGAGGAGTTATCCCCGACGTCTTAGGTAATTTGCATTTGAGTGTTTGTCAGGTGTATGCCTACACCCCGCGCTAAGGTCGTGGCCATTAACTAATGTAATGAGCCGAGGATATCCAGGACACGGTAATTTAACCCCTGATGTTTAAGTTATAAAAAAACTGATTAAAACGGAATATGCGGATTTACTAGCCACAATCCGGCATTCGATTGATCCCATTTCCGACCAAGCGGTAATAATTTACCGTATCCCAAGCCCGTATAGGGAAAATAAGTCAAGAGTATTTACCTGAGTTAGCCTTGTTCAAAATGCAAGATAATATCTCAGCCGTATTCAAAATGAGCTAAGTGCAGATAGCATTTACCGGAAGGCTCTAGTCTGGATTATGACATAAGCTAATCAATTAAAATGCTAATGGTCTTATATAAGTCATAGACTTAGACCGACTAGCGTAATGGATCAAAAGCGGTACGCTAGATTAAGCGATGACCGGATAGAATGTAGTTTAAACCCAAAAAGTATTTTGACTTGTATAATATGGGTAAACTATTAACATTCTGGATTTTGAGCTTAAATGATAAGGTTAAACCCGTTTTGGTTAAATTCCGTAAACTAGTTACGTATAACTAACCGTACGCTTATAAGCGATAATGGGTAACATGATAAGTCATGGACAAGTACTATTTGCCATTATACTTTAATTAAGTTGTAATAACAGTAAGATATCAACTTATATGCCCGTTAAGGTTTTAAAATGAAACTATGCCTCATAAGGGCATTTTGGTAATTTCATACCATATAAAAGGAACTTGAATATAATTAAATGTTAAAATTATAAATATTATGGAAAAATATTTTATTTATGATAGAATATCAGTAGGATATCAATTATATGTGTAATTTATATTTTATGACCAAACTATGCACCGAATAGGCATTTTGGTCATTTACACATAGTTTATAAATTATTTGGGATTATGAATTTGTATCATGTTTCTTCTTTAAAATACTTAAAATAAGTTTTAAAATCAGTAGGTAACAAGTCTTGGTTGATACTATGCGCCAAAACGACGCTTATGTCGTATAATGACGATTTATGCGATGTTTAATAAAAACTGATGTTGAGGTCAGATTAAAATGTTTTAGATATGTTATTTAATATAACATATCAGTAGGTAAAGGATTTACCTTGAAAAGATTTGGCTAAAACCATTTTATGAGCCATAAGGGCTAAATCGTTATTTATTGACATAATTCAAGGACCTGCTTGTAAACTCAATTTATAATCTGATTTAACATCCCAAATAATCCTACTTATAATATTACATCAGTAGGAAACTTATTTTCAAGTTCATTATCATTAAAACCTTGTTTTATGCAAAAGGGGCATTTTAGTCAAAAATGGCATAATTATGGAACTTGCGCATAAACTCAGATTCTGATTATGATCATGTAATATAACCTTAGAGGGTTATGCTACATTATATTACGATCATAATTCAACTTTAGATCAGTGGGTAACTAATCTAAATCGGGTCAGAATCGAAGTCAAAGCAGAAGTCAAACTTTGCGACTTTCGGTTGCGAACCGACCCTAGAACTGAAATTGACGAGCCGAACATGTTCTTACATGTTCTAATAATTATTACCAACTTGTTTAAGTGTCAAAACAGGTTTCATAACATATATAAGATCAATTTATGATTTTTCCGAAAAATGACATGTTTGACTTTTTAATAACTTCACTTTGACCCGTCAATTGGTCTAGCAAACGTGATCTTCAGGAGGTGCCCTTTATAGAGTATAACACCTACCTTATTACGATCACTTAGCCATGTTCGTTATGAACAATGGCTGGACCATAATGGTCTTAACCGAAAGTCAAAGTGTTTTCCGTAAAACGCTTGACTTTTGGCTATAAAAGCCTATAAACGAAAATGCACAAGGAAGGAATACTAACAAGAGGTTCCTAGGATGCAATAGAACTAAGTTGGATGCTCCTTTCAGTTAGGAACTTCCAGAGGAGGGAGATAGAGTTGAAAATGAGAAAGGTGCAAATTCAAATGTTGAACCTTTGCACCTATTTATAGTTGAAGAGCTTGAAGGAGGTTATGTCAGGTATTAATGGGGGTAAGAGGGAGCTTACGAGTGTCCTAAAACGTGGCATAGCTGTTTGGGAAGCCATGGCTTCGAGTAAATGGTTTTTGGCACCTTTTTGTGGTGGCCAAGTTAATTTTCTGCAAATTCATGCCTCTCGCGCCCTGCGAGAGGTCAGGCCTTAGCCTCTCGCACCCCATGTCAGTTTTCAAAATTTGCCCCTTTTAGCCCCTCAACTTATTAAACACCCTTAAAACCTCCTAAAACACCCTTTTAGCATATTTAGCCCTCCGTAGCCAATATTTTGCATACCCGGGATTATGCCCGGACATTGTCGAGCTCTCGGTTCGTTAAAAGGTCACTCGGAGGTATAAATTAACATGTTGACACTTTTAACCCCTCCAACGTCCAACTTTTATATAATTGCGGATTCGATCCCTCTCGTCCAACAAATGGGACATATGAGAGTTAGGACTTCGTAAACGATCACTCAGAGGCTCATTATAAGCATGTTGACTCCGATGGGCACTCAGAGGCTGGGCATGTTGACACAACGGTCACTCAAGGGCCAAGTTTTAGCATGTTGACACTAATGGTCACTCAGAGGCTATATTTTAAGCATGTTGACACTACGGTCACTCAGAGGCTTGGTTTGAGCATGTTGACACCTTTAGTCCTTATTAGTCTTTAATAGACTAAATTTAAAATACAACACGTGTCACTATACTATTGGACACGATTTTACGAGGTGTTACAAATAATCTTCTATTGTTTGAATGATCTTGAATCTTGATAACAAAACTGAGCCCTTGAAAGACCTTAATGGCTCTGATACAAACTGTAAGTCTCAAAATAACATATATCAAGTAACATAACTGTTTGTCAAACTCAAACAGTTATGCTATCAAGAAGACGAAGAAATCTTTTGAACTTGCATACGATTAGTATGATATTTCTGAGAAAATCATCTGATACAAGAACTTGTTACTAAAACCGCTAACAATAACTATTTTGAAACGACTCTCTGCGAACGACTAACCCTAGACAAATGACATAAACATGTTTATATAGCTTAGGTTAGCATATGATCTACATGTCCTAGCCCAATATCCCTATAGCCCAAACCCCTTATGTTGTGAACTAGTTTCACTGTCACACAACACCCGCAACGACTGATGATATTTGATACGCCCCACAAAAAACAAAACCAAATAAGAAACTCAAGACAACGATTATAAGCGTATGGAAACTCTCGATGCGATCGAACACTCCATACCAAAACAAAAGGCATATAAACACGACGACGGAACATGTCTAGTTTCAATTGTACAACCCTTATAAAAGATCATAACCAGTATTAAGCAGTAACTCTGACCATATATTTTTTGTGTGTTCAATAAAACATGCACTAAATGCCTTGCCTCACACAAACACCAAAGCATAGAGAAGAACAAACAATAACAAGTTCAAGTCCACATATGTGATATTAATCCCCCTATGTCTTACAAACAAATAGTAACGGCATACATGTTAGCCAATGATTAATGCCCTAGACCATCACAGAATACATCAAACCCCTAGTAGGTCCTAATAGCGTAGCCTATAACGCTGCATAACAAAGCATAGAGGAGATTTTCAATACTCGATCAGATTATGGTTACAAGAAGTTGTCCCCCTCCTTGTGACGAGACTAATGGTTGTTAATTGTACACTCCAAAAAGAGAAGATCCAATCGGCCCTCTCCAACACTACTATTAAGCTCCACGTCCAGTATAGTAGTACCTGGATCTTTCTAGCGATACAACAAAAATGGAAATCAACTAATTTCAAACTTGATTAAAAAAACACGTAATCCATTTGTTCGACTTCTACACTCTTAACTATACTGAAAGATAATCATCTCATATCTCTTCTACTTGAAAAAAAAATGAATTGATTTCCATTTATAACTTTGAAATATTCAAATTGGGTATTTCTCTCAATGTTTAGTTAATGCCCGATTTGATTACATACTAAAATCTCAATTATAAAAAGGTCATATCACAGCATATAAAAATCAATTATTGAATCATCCATAGAAGATGAAAGAATGTTCTAAAAGTTGAATAATCTAATCATCTATTTTGGTTGAAAATCTTGAAAGATACAACTAGATTCAAACAAAATAAATATACATCACCATGATTTTCGTCCATATATCATATTTTCCAAACATAAACTTTTAAAAATCATTTACATAAAAATATTTTTCCCACATGAACCAAACAATATTATTATTTCTCTTAAATATGCATGATCCCTTAAAGAAAAATTACATTATTTCCAATTCAAATCACATCACCCCACCCCTCTCTCCTATTTAATCCACCCTCATCACAAAACAGGGTATCACCACCCACCCTACCCAACCTCCATACCACCACTAAACCATGGCCAAATTACATAATTCTCCCTCATTTCTCATCCTCACCCTCTTATGTCTTGCCTTTCATGTCACCAAAAGTGACAAAAATACCCCTCACAAACACCACCATCTTCTTGAAGAGGAAGCTGACCGGATTATTGCACTTCCCGGTCAACCCAACGTCTCATTTAACCAGTTCTCCGGTTATGTCACGGTCAACCAGATGGCCGGCAGAGCCCTCTTTTACTGGCTTACTGAAACCCCTAACCACCCTCTCTCTAAGCCCCTGGTCATATGGCTCAATGGAGGTTAGCTACCACTCACACTCATGTTTTTGTATATATACACATATACATGCATGTATATTTTATTTTTGTTTTAAGTGTTTTTATTGTTACAGAAAAAAGTTAATGTGGAACTGTTACATTGCTTCATTACATGATTTCAAAAGTACACATATCTATAATTCAAATAGATATATCCACTTAAATTTAAACGATACATATATGTATATTACGAAAAGCATAGAGAAAATATATGGTCCAAAATGATTCTCAAATTTCTCAATTAACCTAATGCTTCTCACACTACTCTAACACTCTATATATATATATATATATATATATATATCATGATTGTTAATAATGGGATTACAATTTCTTATGGCGGGTCTAAGATTTTGTTTGCTTGTAATGTAGAGAATTAGAGTTACATTTCGTATATTACACGTAAAAACAAGTATTGAATACTAGATAATACTAAATAAGGAGAACCATAAAGAGTAAAATGTACATAATTTATTTTTTGGTTTATACTATCATGAATTATTGATTTCAGGAAGTGGGGGTCTTCATATCTGTTCTTTATTTTTTAAGTATCTTTAATTGATGGTATGCATAAAAGATGGTTAAATATGGTTTTATCTACCATATTAAATGGGTGGGTGGATGTAATAAATTTACTTTCTTGAAAAAAGATGGAATCTTGAAAATATTTGGATATCTTTTTAGGGTTACAAATACTTCTCTGTTTGGGTACCTGATAATACTGTGAAGGGAATTCAGCCCTGTTTTTATTTCTAAACAAGGTTATGACATCACAGGCAACATGCAGAATACCCTAAATACATTTAAGATTTAAATGAATGATATTTTCTCTTTAAATTCCTTATTTTTTTAGAGTTAGTTTGTCCTGTTATGATGTTCTTTGATTAGGAACTTGCCATGACGGGTATTCACAAAATTTGTGAATAGTAAGTAGTTTAGAGTATTTAAGTAATTTTAAAAAAACATATTTGTATTACATCTTAACAAACCCACATGTTATAGAATGCCATTTTTCTAACAGTTCTTATGGTGTTCTCTGCATTTGGCAGATCTAGAAAAAATTTATAAGAGCAACGTTTTAAGAAAAAAAAAGGTAACAAAATAAAAAAAACATTAAGTTTTTCCAAAATTTACACTACCGTCGAAACATTAAAGGGCAACGGGGGTTACCTCTTGTCAAGAGGTAGGTCCGCCCCTTGTCTTATAAATAGTATTTAGATCTTTGATTAAGAGATAAATATTTTTATTATATTGTATATTAGACTATTTCTTTATTATAAATTAGCAACAATTTGTTTCATTGTGGTGTTGTACTCAAGCATTTTCAAAAAAAGTTTGATTTTTCACTTTGAACCCAAAGACTTTTGTATTTTATATTTTAAGTCTTTTAATTTTGTTATTTGTGAATTTTAGATGTATTTTATAATTAATATTTTGATATTTTATGACTTTTTACACTCTTTACAAAATTTAGACTTTATAGTTGACTATTAACCTAAATATAAATATGATTTATAAATTAAATATCATATATATTATTATATTCAAGACTTAATTGTGTCCAGTTTCCAAAATCAGTGCTGTAAATTTACAACGCAACCATGACTACAGTCCATATTTATTGCAATTTCTGTATTGCTTACCCTAGTCTACATTTTACGCTACTGTTTATTGTTCTCTACTATTTTACGCATGGTTTACTTGTACACTGTTCATAAGAGTGATATTATTCCTACTTGTATAATTCAATCATAATCAATACTGTTAACGTGCCATTCAAAAAATGTATAACTACTTATATTAAATTATTTTTGTAAAAGCATATCAAATATTCGAAGTTTAAAGTGCCCATTATAACAAATTGATTATTTGTATGGTGAGCAATCAAGAAAATAATACTAATATGGTGATACTAACAACATTTCATGAGCATTTTGGGTGAGATGGCCTGGGCGTGACCTCATAACACACAGTCTAACACTTTTAGTTTAACAGGTCCCGGATGCTCATCGGTGGCCTATGGTGCATCCGAAGAAGTGGGTCCATTCAGAATAAACAAAGGGGCCACGGGGTTACACCTCAACAAATTCTCCTGGAACAACGTTGCTAACATCTTGTTTCTAGAAACTCCGGCCGGTGTCGGTTTTTCCTACACCAACCGCTCCTCGGACCTACTTGACACCGGTGATCGTCGCACCGGTAAGAGAGACCACACCTCATCTATACCGTTATAAATGCTAAAAACCGATTTTAACCAACCTTCTGTTTTCTTTGTCATAGCTGAAGATTCACTTCACTTCGTGATACGATGGATGGAGAGATTTCCACGTTATAAACACCGTGACGTTTATATCGCAGGAGAAAGTTACGCTGGTCACTACGTCCCGCAACTCGCAAGACAAATTCTAATACACAATTCCAATTCCGGTTCCAATCCCATCAAATTGAAAGGAATCATGGATATCTTGTTTCCGCATTTTTTATATCTAATAATATTATGTTGAGAACTGCGAAAACAATATAAATAATAAAATAGACAGCTACGTAACTAGTTTTATATATTACATTTAAACCAATAATAAATATAAGTGTGTTATGCCGTCTTTCAATAAAATATTGATTTTGAAAGAACATAACGGGTGTTTGAGTTGTTATAAAATCAATCCTATGAATTGTTCCATGGTAGGTAGGAAATGCTGTGACGGATAACTACTACGACAACCTTGGAACGGTGACGTATTGGTGGAGTCATGCAATGATATCTGATAAGACGTATCACCAACTCATAAACACGTGTGATTTTCAGCGCCAAAAGAATTCAAACGAATGTGAATCATTATATAGCTATGCTATGGATCAAGAGTTCGGTAATATCGACCAGTACAATATTTATGCACCCCCTTGTAACAACTCTGATGGTAGTAGCTATTTGAGTTCGACTCGTCAAACCATGCGGTTGCCCCATAGGCCCCGTCAGGTGTTTATTTATTTGTTTTTCTAGCTAAAGTTTTATATAGATAGCTTTTTTTTTCTATTCATTTTGAGTTATAAGGATTTCGGGTTTTACAGACAACAAGACGGATGTCAGGATATGACCCGTGTACCGAAAGGTATGCCGAGGTTTATTACAACAGAGAAGATGTTCAAAAGGCGTTCCATGCTAATACGACCCGAATTCCATACAAATGGACCGCTTGCAGGTGTTTTTTCTATTTATTTTGTTAATTTTAGCTTAAAAAGGACAAATCCAGTGCACAAGGCTCCGGCATGCGTGGGGTCTATGTCTTGTCGGGCCTAATGTAAACATTCTTACCTTGCATTTATACAAGAGACTGTTTCTACGACTCAGGATTAAAAAGTAAAAATATGCATTTGCGTTGAGTAATAATATTTTATTTTGCAGTGAGACTTTGAATCGGAATTGGAACGACACTGATGTGTCGATTCTTCCAATATATCGCGAACTCATTGCTGCTGGATTGCGGATTTGGGTCTTCAGGTTTGCTAATTTTGGCTAAATTTTGTGTGTCACGTTTTTATTTAACAGGACACAGGAAATCACAAAATAAAATTTGGTTTTAAACTAATAATTTTGTGTTGTAAAATGCAGTGGGGATGTTGATTCAGTGGTTCCAGTGACAGCTACTAGGTATGCACTAGCACAACTCAAGTTGAAAACAAAGGTCCCATGGTACCCTTGGTATGTCAAAAAACAGGTTAGTAGTTTGACTCCCTAACCATAAGTCGTTAACGTCAATATGACATCGGCTTACAACTTGTTAATAAGTAACAGGATTAAAATGTACAAGTAAATAAGGCGTGTTATCTAAATCCGGTTTTTATGTGAAGGTGGGAGGATGGACAGAGGTATATGAAGGGCTAACATTTGCAACAGTGAGAGGGGCAGGTCATGAAGTACCACTTTTCAAGCCAAGGGCAGCATTGCAGTTATTGATGTCCTTTTTAAAAGGTCAACCACTTCCCAAAGCTTGACCAAAAAGTCAAAGTTTGACTAAGAGTCAAAGTTTTGACCTTGATGTTGAACGTAGGATCTGGTCAAAGGCAAAAGATTGCCTTTTGAGTTTGATTATTTGGGTAGGAATTAGGATTTCATCAGAATTTGAGTGTGTGGGGGTTTACTTGAAAAGAATACGAGTTGGTACTAAAAGTTTGACTTCAAATTTTATGGAAATAATTGAGGGGGTGAAGGGATTTCATCAAAGATTGTGGCTGTTTGTTGTAACTTGTAAGTTGTAACATATTGTCATGTGTGACTGACGAAAGTTTTATTTCTTTGGAGTCTCGTTTACATCATTTTAGCAAAAAGATAATTTTGCAAGAAGAAAAAGAGCAATAGATTTTACGCTGTTCACTTGATTAACCTGATGAGGCTATTTCTACCATAAGAGATATCTTATTGATTTTAGTATTTGGTACGAGTTTGTAATTACACTATTCGTGTATGTATATATATAACGGACCTGGGTTAATGCATACGTAGTTGCTTCTTCTTCAAGTAACCCGCCCTCTAGGATTGTGTTGTTAGATTCATGTTATCATGGCGGATATCTTGTCCATCCCATAATCATTAGACTTCACAACTTAAGAATTAAGATGTTTTCTCCACATAGATGATTGTTGATTTTTTTTTTTCATATAATTGTAGTTGAAAAATTGAAGTTGCATTATATAATGATCAAGTTAAAAATATTGTATTTCTGGAATTATATAGTGAAGGGTGTTGAATATTTGGGAATACGTCATCTTTGAGTTGGGTCATGTTTATGTTATCTACCTTTTTGTATGATTAATATATTTAAGAAAAAAGACATATCCACCTAACTCGTCATTTTATTATCATCCAAACTACCAAGACGTGCTATAAGTTTGTATTTAATATTTTCTTTTCTATTTCCTTGCACTTTGGCATTTGTCTCGTTTTTACTACAAAAGATTCTTTCATTGAAACAAGGACTGATTAGTGATGTAAGGAAACGAGACTTCGTAAGCTACTTGAAATGTATTAAATTCTTAGATCAAGTCAAGTATAAACGAGTATAAACTGAGCTCAAACCTAAAACAGACCTTCTCTAATTAACGAAGATAATAAGTTGATTTAAAAGAAGGTCAATTAATTAACCATGTTTGGGTGATGATGTCTATACCAATGAGATATGTGAATCCTTGACCGTGTATACACCTGCCCGTGTATTAGATTGTACTCGCATCAATTCAAGATATAAAAAACATGTCTTACGCGATACTCCTACATCATCAACAAATGTACTTTCCACATGCGTGTGTTATTCGTTGTCTTAATGTATCTAAGAAGCAACTGAAACACAATACTATAGTTAGTTGTTTAAGGCATGAAGTTTATATAGTATCACTAATCCATAACTCATTTAAACGCATTTAAAGAAATATTGTTAAGCATATGTGGTTTCCTATCGTTATAATTATAATTGATTATAATGATTCAAATATACCAGGAGGGTTTAGAATCACATCATATGATTGATGTGTGTTAGTCACATTTGAGCATTGCTTTAAGACTTTTAAGGTACTTAAAGCAATGCCCAATCAGGGGTAATTTGTTTAAGAAAACTAATAACTTGGAGTTCTCAGGTTTTGTTAACTCTGATTGGGCCAAGTGTATTGTGACCAGGAATTTTGTTACAGGGTTTGATATATTTCTAGGAGATACACTTCTCTTGGAAAAGTAAGAAACAAAATGTGGTTTCAAAGTCTGCGGCTGAAGGCTGAGCCGCTGAGTACATGGCAATGCGCTCAGCCACTTGTGAAGTTATGTGGGTCTTGAATGTTTTGCAAGAGTTAAAAGTGAAATATAGTTTTACCAGTTAAACTGTGTTGTGATAGCAAACTGCTGTATCTATTTCATTAAACCCGGTTTTCCATGAAAGAACAAAGTATTTTGAGTTAGACTTGCACTTTCTTAGAGGAAAAATTGCAAGTGGAATAATTGAATCAGAGAAAATTGCTACTGAAAATCGAGTAGCAGACATTTTGACAAAGGGATTGAATGTTATTCAACATAATGTTTTGTGTGAAAAGTTAAACTTGTTTAACATGATTGCTACTTGAATTATGGGGAGATGTTTAAAGAATCGGTTAAGATATTCTATACAATTCATGTAGCATGTGTATTTTATTGTTGTAACAACTTATTTGTTGTTACAACTAGTCGTATTAACCAGGGGTGTTAAGTGTACAGTTCAGATTCTATAGGGTTAAATTGATATCTGGAGAAATATAAAGGGTTGCAGGATATTTGCGAGAAGGGTGAAAGTTGCTGTTGTTTGATAGTTCAAGGACTTGCTCGTAATGTTGAAGACTAGGAGTATAAAAGGGCATTTAGGGTTTACTGTGTGCATTATTGATCTTATTATCTCTGTATCCTTTGTTCTCTTCCGTCGTCTGTTTGTAGTTAATAGAGTGTTGGATTTTGTATAGTTGTTATTCTCTTTCTATGATCAACTGATATCTTACCAGTTGATCCTCAATCTTGTATTGGTTGTAAAATTATAATAATTGATGGGGTCTATGTTGAGTTTTCGTGCTTATGTCGAGTGGCAAATAATGCTCTTTAATGACTTTACAATGACATCATACGAGTGCTCAGGTCGTAAGATCAGTCATGTGACTGCAACTGCATAATATGTATTAAGAGTGTTGTTCTATAATGTTCTCAACGTATCAGAAAGTGAGAACACGAATGGTGTTGCATCATAATTGGAGGTGTCCATGAGATCCAACAAAAAAGAGTGGGTCTACTTCATTTACTGCTCGTTTTAAAAGAGTTACATCTTTTTATTCTCACTGATCTGAAAACGACATGTCCATATTACAACCTTCATTACATAAAAACTACAACATATTAAAAATTATTTAACCAAACCTTTTGTAATTACTAACACATATTATTGGTTCTGACACAACTTGCGAAGATTCTCTACTTAGCATAAGATGAAGATGTTTGATCTTCAACAACATGTTTGACATAAAATTTTGTATCTGCTTGTAAAAGTTGTTAACTTGCAAGTGTAATGACAACAAAGCTATCTTATGATGACAAGAAGATGCTATGCAGTGTAGTTCTCATATACTTCAATAATGTATCACATAGAATCCGTGAAAATAACTGTTAACCAATATCATCTTTATTTTACTTTAGCTGTTACGATCATCAATGATTATATATATATATATATATATATATATATATATGTCTCCATAACATATATAAGTTATATATATCATTATTGTTAATTTAGTTATCAAGCATGTCAATAACGACAAACAATATTAGACAAACAACATTACAAAGCTATATTGGGATGGCAACACCAGGGGGAATGTACATAGTAATAAGGGGTAGCCTCCGCTACCCCTTGGCGCTCCGGCGGCAGTGTAAATTTTGAAAAAATTTTAACGTTTTTTCGATTTCGTTACCCATTTCTTTTAAAACGTTCCCCATTGGCACTCCGGCTAGATCCGCCACTGGGCAACACTATTTTAAGTTGCCCAACAATTCATTTCTATTCAGTACGGATGTTTTATGAGCAATAACTAAAACAAAAGTTGCATAACATCATCACTAATATTAAACACAAAAGATATGCATTTCATCACGGAGAAAGCGTTATTAGATTCATCTATAATATAGATATAATCGGGTAATTTGCTGGTGACACGATCGTACTCTAATGGTACGTCAGTGATCCAAATTTGTTGTTAAAAAAAGTACACAAAAATGTATTTAATAAGATTAAATTAAATACTCCTATTCGTCTTTCTCATCACATGTTATGAACTATTTAATAACACACTACTGTTGTGATATTCTAAATTGTTGGAAAATTCGGATTTGTTTTTTACCCTATTTTTCTATATTATTCTAAAATTATCGTTATTACGATCCTACTAAAAAACAAACATGTATTATGCAAAATCTTTAAGTCACGTAAACATATCACGTGACGCAAAGATTTTTAGCCCCCGTATGAAAACCGAAAGATCGGGGAGTAATACGGTACGACCTACTTTCCGGTCCAACTATCCATTTCTGCAACAGCTGAACACCTTGACCAATAAAAGATCGCCACGTCGACAACCCTACTGCATCAATGACACCAGAAACGGCTGCTGTTTGTTCATTTGACTTGACTGTTTGAAAGGTCAAACTTCAAATCCATACATACATTTCCAAATTATAAAAGCATTATAAATTAATAATTTCAAGACAGCCGGCTACAAGAACCAACAAGAAATCAAGAAGATCCGATTGTATAGAAATAACAACAGCCTTCTTAATTCTTTTTTCGTGTTCAATATGGTCAGTTGTTTCTCTTTCTCTCAGATTATTTTACTCTGAAAAAAAGATAATATTACTTTCCACGAACAATCATTCAATCATTTTGTTGAGTAATCGGTGTGATTGTGAGTTGGGCTTAGGAAAAGATAGTAAATTTATAGTTTAATTTCTTTGTTTTTCTCTTGATTTTGATTGTGGTATGATCTTTGTTTAGGGTTTTTCTCAAATCGTTTGATTTCGACCTTGTTTTGGATTGCACACCAAGTGTTTGATGAAATTCGCTGTGAATTTGTACTTTTTGTTTGCATACCAAGTGTTAGATGAAATTCCTCTATATGCTGGTCTTGTTTATGGGTTGTGTGTTTTGAGGTGAATTTGTCTTTTTTGGTTTGCATACCAAGTGTTCGATGAAATTCCTCCTTAAGCTGATCTTGTTTATGGGTTGTGTGTTTTGAGGTGAATTTGCTTTTTTTGGTCTGCATACCAAGTGTTTGATGAAATTCCTCTTTTTGTTGGGGGTTTTCTTGGTGGTTAGTTAAGGAGTTATTGTGTGTCTTTGGTTGTGTTTTTTGTTTGTTTGTTTTTTTTTCCTGTACTTTTATGGGAGGGTGTAATCTCATGATGGAAACAATGGAAGAAGAGAACTTGATTGAGGCTGCCAGGCTTATTCTGCGCGCATTGGATTCCAACAAGAAAATGAGTAATGAAGCAAGGAAAATCTTGGTGGAGTTAGGCGTGCAATTGACGTCCATGATGAAGGTCAATACAACCGACGATGAAGGTGAAGATGAAGAAGAAGATGGAGAACTTAATGATATTAGAGAACGGGTTAATTCGATTCAGAAAAAGATTATGAATTGGGAAGGTGATGAAACAATGATATGGGATTGTGATCCTGAAGAAGCTAGGGAGTATTTGAAGACCGTTGATGAAGCTCGAAAACTAGCAGAGAGTTTGGAGAGTTTGACTCTGAGTGAAAACGAAAACGATCTTTTGAGAAAGATTAACGGTGTTATTCAGGCGTCTATGGCTAGGATTGAGGAGGAGTTCAGGCATATGCTTGTTCATAATAGGCAAAACTTCGAGGCGGAACCGTTATCTTTTCGTTCTAGTGAAGATGATGGTCTAGATGAGCACTCAATTGTTTCATTTGGGGATGACTCAGTTGATGATTCGGTTCAGAGAGATAGTGTAAGCCGTGGGTCCGAAGTTTTCATTATGGATTTGTTAAATCCGCAAGTGATTCCTGATCTGAGAAGCATTGCTAATTTGATGTTTGATTCGAATTACGGTCGGGAATGTTCTCAAGCGTTCATCAATGCCCGTAAAGACGCATTAGATGATTGTCTTTTTATTCTTGAAATCGAGAAACTGAGCATTGAAGATGTTTTGAAAATGGAATGGGTTTCGTTAAACTCGAGAATCAGGAGATGGACAAAGGCAATGAAGGTCTTTGTACGGATTTATCTCGGGAGTGAAAAGTTCTTATGTGAACAGATTTTCGGTCAAAGTCAAACCGAGCCTGTGAGCTCAATCTGTTTCTCCGAGTCGTCAAAAGCTTCAATGTTGCAGCTTTTAAACTTTGCAGAAGCGATTTCCATCGGTCCTCACCAACCCGAGAAACTTCTAAGGATTCTCGACATGTATGAAGTATTATTGGATCTTATGCCGGATATCGAGGGTCTGTACTCTGATGAACACGGGTCCTACATTCGAATCGAGTTCCAGGACGTTCTGACGCGTGTCGCCGATTGTGTGAAGGTGACATTTATTGAGTTCGAGAACGCCGTGGGGTCCAACACGTCAAATAGCGCGTTCCCAGGTGGCGGGAACCACCATCTCACACGATATGTTATGAATTACATCAAAACATTAACCGATTACAGTGATTCCTTAAACGCTTGTTTGAAAGACAAAGTGATCAACGATCAAGATTCTTCATCTTCACCCGACACAAGTCCGGGGAATGATAACGATGATACGGAGAATGCGAACTCGTCTTCATCTCCAATGGCATTGCATTTTCGATCGTTAATGTCGATTCTTGAATGCAACCTCGAAGAAAAGTCAAAGCTATACAAAGACGAAGCTTTGGGTCATCTTTTCATGATGAATAATATCAACTACATGGCGGAAAAGGTTAAAAACTCAGAGCTAAGAGACGTTCTTGGTGACGATTGGATCAAGAAACGTAACTGGAAGTTTCAACAATACGCGATGAACTATGAACGGGCCACGTGGAGCTCGATCCTGAACTATCTTAGAGAAGACGGACTGTCTAATTCCGGTAGTTCAGGCTCAACTTTGAGAAATCTGCTTAGAGATAGGCTGCAGGCGTTCTACACCGCCTTTGAAGACATATACAAAAGTCAAACCGGATGGTCAATACCAAATAGTCAACTCCGTGAGGATGTGAGGATCTCGATGTCGCTTAAGGTGATTCAAGCCTATAGAACTTTTGTTGGTAGACATGCTAATCATATAAGTGAGAAGTATATCAGGTATACAGCTGATGATCTTCAGAATTATATATTGGATTTGTTTGAGGGAGCTCCGAAATCGTTACACAGCTTCCATAGAAGGTGACATCACTAGCTTTTTTGTGTGTTGATTGTCTTGTGTTACGGTGTGTATTGTGAGCACCTTGTATTTGTGGTTCGGGTTGATAGATCGATCCCAGGGCTCATTGGTTAACCCGTGGGGTGTGTCCTGTGTCTCACGGGTTCACATGTATTTTGTAACAGTTTTTTTATATTAATATAAGATATGTTTTGTATAAACTCTTATGTTCTTTTTCCCCTACCTGGAGATTTAGAACATGGAATGGAATAGCTTTCTTTTATGATTATGTCAACAGAATGAAAACAGTTGTATATGAAGCTGGAAGGTTATCAATGTGACCCTTAGATTTATATGACGTCGAGTTGGATGTACCACGACATCGGTATTGTAAGTGTAGGTCTGGTTGGATGTACCACGACATCGGTATTGTAAGTGTAGGTCTGGTAACCAGTCGTAACAGGTTTGGATGTTACCGGATTCGGGTCAAAACAAATCATTTTTAGTAAATGTCTATTTAATTCGGGTTAACTAATGATTTTACAAAAGTAGATGTTTGGTTAATAACAAAACAGATTTTGATTAAAATGTACTCACTGTGAAATGAGTCAATTTATTTATAAGAAGTGCCCTAATTATAATTTATTTCCGGTTCATTTTATTTAGTTTCAACTAAGGGGTGTGGTCCGGTTACTGTCCAACGCCCATGATATCAATTCTTGTTAAGAAATAAATATAAAGATTGCATTTATCTAACCCAACAATACATTACATTTAAAGCATGCTCCGATAAACAAAATTTAATTCATATAAGGTTTTGTGTTGATACAACTGATGTCTATAAAAACGGAAAAATCATTCATCGAGTGTTAACATTCAAAAATACTTGTATCACAACAAGAAAACATAATCCAAAAAATAGATTTTGCATTAGAACTTCCTTTAAAACCTGCAAATACATTGAGCCAGACGAAGACCCTCATTTCATCTATGTAATTTGATATGCCAGACATGCTTTTCGTAACCAGCACTAATCTTTCTGCAATAAATAGTAGAAACACGTATGTCAGTTTAAAAAAAATGACGGCAACAATTATCGTTTACAATTATTCAGATGTCGAAAGTATACTATTGAACAGACGGGAGCGGCTGTACAAAATTACCTTCACAGTCATGAGATACAAACTTCAGAAGAAATTAGCAGCTTTGAATCCACTCCTCCACTTACCACGTTATCTCCGTTCCACCAGTCAGCACATAGTACCTGTGGTTTTTGAGAAACACCACATTTTTACTGAACATAACGTACATAAATGCCGACAGCTTATGTTAAAAAAAAGTAAATACCTTATCCTCATGTGAATCAATTATCGCCAATGGCCACTGCAACAGATAACAGTGATCAGTGATTACATCGTTGCATTTCACTTTGATTGAAATTAAAATCATTTTATTGCAAAAATGAAAAAAAAAGTGAACAAACTTTCCCAAGAAATCATGATTCTGAACAAAAAAGATTATATCTGATTATTATCTGGTATTTTCTGATAGAATTACATATATAGCCCTACAAAAATATATATGATATTTTGACTTTAGTTTTAGTATACGTTTAGCAAGTTTTATAGAGATACATATGAAGTTCTCCCTTTGCGTTTACATTTTAGCAATTTCTTTAAACTAATGAAGTACAAAAATATTACCGCAGTTCTCAAGTCCCATAACATGACTTTCCCATCGTAAGATGAAGAAAGCAAATGAAACCATGACCTGCTGTGCCACTTGCATGCTGTTATCCAAGACGTGTGGGATGAGAACTGAAAGCTCGGAGCCAGCGTTCCTGAAACACATTTGTTACAACTATTTTAAGGTTGACTCTGTAAATTCATGTATTAAGTGTGCATGCGAGGATAAAAAGTACCAGGTTTTCGAGGATCCCAAATCCTAAGAATAGGATCAGAACCGCCAGCAGCAATGAGCGCAGAGCTTTCACCACCAACATCTATGCAGTTAATCACCTTCCCACAAAACTGCACACGTAATAAAAACGTTTGCGATCAAAAGTCATCTTGAAAATATTCATGTAAACTTGCGATATAAGCAACTAATTACGACATTACATACCATGTTTAATGTGTCTTTTCCTGTCTCCACATCCCATCTTCTAATGGAATGATCCCAAGATCCAGAATAAATGGTTCCGTGTTCGGGCCAAACAACTGAAGATACGCATTGTGTATGCCCTACAAGCGTAGATACAGCCTCTCCCTGCACATTGTTTACGTTTTAAACACTGGCCGTTTCAACAAAATGGCAAAAACAATGCACTTTCAGAAGTGTATAAATCAGCAGAATACTTTGGTAACTATAAAAATTAGAGTAAAATACCATTTTTATTCCTGAGGTTTGACCAGATTTGCGACTTTCGTCTAAAAGTTTGTTTTTCCGCATCTGGATCCAAAAGGTTTGAAATCTTGCCATTTTCATCCGGCTCGTTAACTCCATCCATTTTTCTCTGTTAAGTCAAGGGTATTTCTGTCTTTTTTGTTAACTCCATCCAAAAGACTGAATTGCCCTTTAAGTTAACAAAAAAGACGGAAATACCCCTAACTTAACAGAGAAAAATGAATGTGGTTAACAAGCCGGATGAGAAAGGGGAGATTTCAAACCTTTTGGATCCCGATGCGGAAAAAAACCCTTTGGACGAAAGTCGCAAAACTGGCCAACCTCAGTGACGAAAAATGGTATTTTACTCAAAAAATTAAAATAACTACTTGAGGCCATGTTAGACAGACACTACATACAAAGTGAAGTTATAAGAATCAAATCTCATGATTTGTCTCCAAACGGTCAATAAAATACCTCTGATTGAGTCTCCTCTTCCTTGCCGCCTTTCTTCCTTTTCTTTGTTAACACGGCATCTTCTCCTTCATTAGACTCCGTCTGCCACAAGTTGATTCTACAATCCCAAGAACCAGAACACACCTGTAAATCAGGAGAGAAATATACTTAGAATGTATGTAACGTAAATGAACACCGAAATAGATGGATAATGGAGAACCATGTTTGCTGTAGGCTGTGCTGCAACACTTTGCACAGAAGCAGTATGACCACGAAGAGTTCTAAAAGCTGCAATCTTCAGGTTTTCCGCACGTGGCTCTGCGTAAACCTTTGAAAAGAAAACATTATATTGGAGTTAATAATTCCAAAAATCTGTTAGAAGTAAAAAATGTAAAATTAGTAAATTACCTTCCAGAGTTTCACAGTCTTGTCTTTTGAACCAGTGGCAACAACAGTGTTGTCCTCATCTTCTGCATATTCGGGAAGCAATAACAAGAAAATAAAAGGCATGACTCATAAAAAATTAAAAATCTTGTGTATTCATCAAGTACATGATAACCAAGATGATAATTTTGATAAACGTATCATACCTATTGCTTTCACGATACCAACTGATGTAATGGCATCATTGTGTCCCTCCAAAACATGTGTACAAGCCCCAGCAGCTTCCCATATCCTAGATTGTATATTAAAAAGAAACACATTTTTACTCTACAATAATATAGAGAAAAAAATAAAAAGACATAAAATCTGTGAAACATTTTTGGTCTTACCTTCCTAACCCATCGTAGCAACCAGTCAAAATAAACCTGTCAAATAAAACAGAAGTTCAGTGAAAATAAACTAACTGCAATGTCAATTTTAAAATACAAATACCATAAACACCAAAAATAAGATGACTTACCGACTTGAACCATCAACTGCACTGACCCAATCATCGTGTAATGAAGGATCTTCTTCCTTGCGTGGAGCTACAGCTCTTATGTATTCAATTTCTAGAGTTTTCTCCTGTTGATGAGCACATGTTGCAATCAGGTATCATTACAAATATACTTAACTTCTTAAAAAACGAAATAGAAAATGAAGCCACGTGTTAAAGTAAGATAAGCTGTGTGACGAAAGGTCGAAACTATGTGGAGAAATAGTATACCGCTGTGATACCCTTGGCAATAAGAAAGTCTTCGAGTGACATCCTCACAAACTCACCACCAATAAGGAAATCGAACGGTTCATGTGTCCAGTCATCATTTCCTAGAAAAGAAACAGTTAGGTTTCATACAAGCCCACACAAATACATTTTGCCTGTCTTCTATAACATAATTTGCAAAAAAAAACACACATTTTTTTATAACTTCGATGCTATTTGAGTTAAGGCTACCCAGTTATAAAGACGTGAAGGTTGAGTGTGAAATATGGCATACTACTATAATTATCTCGCAAATCAGGTACATTTTTTTTTTGCAAATCTAGATTTGGTTTACAGCTGATTGTTGAAATATTTTTGTACATCTCATTTTGAGATGAATATCCCTAACCAATTGTTGTATAATTAAATGTAGGGTTTTGTAAAGATTGTTATGTGAATAGTTGTCCGGTAGATATGCATGCTAAGCTTCAATTTTTCAATAAATCTAAGCTAGACAGGATTTTTAAACGACCCGTTTCCCCGCCCGACCTGACCCGCATGTTTTGCTAAGTATAATTTTGATATGGTTTTGTGAAAGCCTTCTTTCAGGTTTGAATTATTTTAGTAATTACTAGTTAGTAATACTATTAAAAATGGAAAGATGGGTGTGCAGAAAGGTTACAGGTAAAAGAAAGTTTGGTTAGAAAAAAACAAGTCATTTTTAATACGGGTCAGAACAGGTTTGGTTTGATTTTTGTCCCTGAGAATTTGATCTTGCCAATTTTATTCTTGTTGGTAAAAGAATAAATGATCTTTTACAGATGTTACACACGATTAACATATAAGTTGGGGCCATATTCAATCCGGTGAGCTTGGATATTGCACACAAATGTTAATATGCTTTATACTTTCACTGTGTGTTTGTCTTGCCCATATTGAAATGGAAACAGATGCTGCAATCGGCCCATTCTAACCCATGACAATTTAACCATTTTTATAAACTGGCCGCCCTGACAAGAACTGCCTAACCCAACCCGACCCAGCCCGCTTGTTTTTCGCCAAGTATACTAGAAACCAATCGATAACCTACAAAACGCACAAACATAATAACCTGATTCAAGAAGATTATTAACGACAGCAGATAGACCCATCCTGGTAAGATTGGAAGGAAGAGCAATGGAGATTTCAGGAGCTTTGTACGGCAGTTTAAGCTTCGTGACAAACTTCACTTGCACCTTTTTCGACGTATCTTCATCGATGTCCATCTTCACAGAAACTTGCACCTTCAAAAACTACTAAAAAAATCGGTGTAAAAAATAATATTATAGTGCAGACAAGACACAATTAACACGGGTATTAAACCCGAACACTAACAAGGACGACATGACACTGCAGGACCCAATTAACACGTTTAACATATAACAATGTTACATAGACATTAATGAAACATAAAGTTTTCAAATGATCTTGTTTCCAGTTTTCAAGAAACATCAAGTCAATTTTGGTAGTTTTTTCACCTCTCTATGAGATTAACTCCCAAAGCTTCAACATATATAAAAATTTAGATGCATATCAGGCCATTAAAAGAACCAAAAAGAAGAAAATTGTTATAAAACAAAAATCGATTAAAACCAAATCAGTTACCAGTTCGATTAAACCAAAAATATAGAAGTTACAAACTAGAGAACAACAAACATATTGAAATAGAAACAGACGACATACCTAACTGAAGCAAGAGTCGGCGGCGGAGTCAGAAGCTGCCGCCGGAGATGAAGAAGAGTCACCGGAGTGGGCAGTTGTAGGGTTTAAACCAGGAGGAGGAGGAGGAGGAGAAGATACAAGAGACGTTAGGGTTTTAGTCTGGTCGTTTGTTTATTTTACGTTGTTAGCTTCTTTGTTACCGAAAATTACATTAAACCCACCTCCAACCTAAAAGAAAAACAATATATTGTTCAGGTATCGATTTTGAACCGATACCAAACCTACTGTACTAGGTATTTTTTGATACCGTTTCGATACCGACTTTTTATATTTTTTATATCAGTATTTATCGGTTTTTACTCTCAAATGCCGGTATTGAGTCGTACCGTGCCGGTTGTATTCGATACCGGTACCCACTTTTAAGGATTTTCGGTACTAGTTGGTACCGACTTTATCCCTAGTTGTTATGAGCAAATTTTGAAAATCGTCCCTAGAAGTATGCATATTTTTGTCGGTTTTATTAGACTTTTTTTTAACTAAACCTTTGAAGCTTATCATTTTTTGTTAGTATTGATAACCTACTTAACGTTAACTAGGGGTGGTTTGGATATTTTTCTTATATCTTGTTTTTTAATTTTTTTTATTTTCTTTTTACCTCATATTTAAAAACAATAAAATTATTTATCAAATCCGCCTAACCCACCTCACTTTTCCCTAGGATAAGCTCGGTATTGATGCAATACAATATTTAAAAGTAAAAACCGGTAGAAGATAAATATCGTATCGAACCGAAGGTAACGATTTCGAAAACGTCAAAAAGTGGGCATCGAATTGGTAGTGAAATTTAATTGGTGCGGTACCATTCAATACGGGTATATTTTTCGATACCAGTACCGAAATGATCATCTCTCTCTTTCTCCCAATAAATCTTTACATCTCTCTATCATAGAAACTTCTCTATCTCCCACCAACTCTCTTTTCGATTAACCAACAATACTTAGGTAACTGTTAGGTGGTGAAGGTGTTGCGGCGGTGGTTGTTATGGGGTGGAGGTCGTGTGAGGATTGTGGTTTAGGGTGGAGGTGGTGCCGCGATGGTGGTTTTAGGTGGTGGTCAGTGGTGATTTTAGGGTTTCATAAAAAATGGTGGTCCCAAGATGAAGAAGAAAGAGAGGCAGGTCCCATTTTTTTGTTTAATATTTAAGAACTTGCATTATACTAAAAAACAGTATAAACACTAAATATGGCTTTAATCAATGTAATTTATATAATTAGTTTTGAAGCCTGCAAAGTGCTTCTTAGCTACACTAGCCTTAACCCTAATCCAACTTTCCTTACCTTTAGATTCATTTCTATTGAAGTAAAATACTATTTTAACTTTTATGGTTTGCTCAAAATAACTATTTCAGTCCAACAGTTCAAATCTTGCCAAAACAGTACTAATGATTTTGTTTTCGTTTCAATTAGACCAACCCGACTAACCCGCAAACTAAAATTCAATTTAAGTCATTTTGTTAACCGTTTGTTCTCCTGTCATGTAAGACCCTAGCTTAATTAATGGATATTCTGTAAAAACCTTGCATTTAAATGTATAGATGCAAATAGACATCCATACTCATTTTTTGAGTTTGATAAAACTTGATAAAACATTTCAACATGTTATTGTTGATTAGTTTTGTAAACAACTAATCATAATGTGGAAGCTTGAACTTTGATTGTGTTTGGTTCTTTGTTGAGCTTGATCGTCATCCGGTGCTTCAATTCATTACCTACATTTCATAAATCATGAATGTGTTAGTTATATGGAGTTTATAACTAATCTAATTAAGCCTGAAAGCTCAAAACAACGAAAACAACAATTTGCACAAATTACGGCATAAAGATCCTGCATCCAACAGCAACTACTAGCCACAAGCTACGGCTGGCCACCGTAGTTTAAGGTGAGCTGCTGCAACATTTCCAAGTTTGCCGTTTTTGTTACGAAAATTTCCGTAACTTGATCAATTATCATCCGTTTCACTTGAAATTTGTTTCTAATTGTCCATAAAACGTTTCCCTACATTATTGACTCAAAATTCTTAACCCGGATTCATGATTTTTATAAATTACACAACCGTTACTCGGTTTATGCGTATTTTTATTTTGACCCGTTATGGATTTAAGCACTTAAGCTTAAATCTTGCTCTTCCTTTCCTTACCTCTTATTTCCACACTAAGACTTCTATTTATCTTCCACCACAACCATATTTGTGGTGGATTTGTTATAGGAAATTGTATATTCTGAATTCCACCCTTCGGTTTAATAGTTTACGAAAAAGACCCATTAGTAGACATTAAACCAAAAAGGCTTATGTCTTTCACTTTTACTCTACCAAAATGGTTTACTTATAAAAACTTATTTTTAAACTAACCTTAAGGGTCGTTTGCTCGGTTTATCACTCGATGGCGTTTTGGTCAATCGTAGTCCTTTTAACCACGAAGGACATTTAAAAGTTTATTTTGACCAATGGACACTTTTAACCATAATCTATTTAATAATTCATTATGTTACAAAGAACATAGTATCACCAATTTAAATTACTGGAAATACCTTACTTTAGGTAATCTAATGTTCGTTCACGACTCGTTTAACTCTCATCGTACCTTAAGCCCTCATTGAGAGTTTGTCCATTATACGTACCTGGCTCGGGTCATAACATTGACCCGTCTTAATACCTTGCAATGTTAATTTCTAATTAAAAGCAATGCAAGCCATACGCTATTATCCATGTGAGCACAAAACTCGACAAACGACCACTAGTCATTATTGTCAAATGGTGATAACTCATTTGGTCTAAATGACCATTTTATCATTATGAAATGGTAATAAGTTGTCATCTCACCCATTTTGCCCGTTTCGGTTTACACCATGTGATCATATTACTTAAAAGTCGTTTCTTAATTCGTCCGACCCATTATGGCTTACGCCATATGGTGTCTTTTTCAAAACTCAACATTTATTTGTCAACTTGTGACTAGATTACCATTTTACCCTTTTTACCCGTTATGGTTTACACCATAGGGTAACTTTTCAAAACTCCTTGCTTATTCGTCATCACATGACCAAATTACCGTTTTACCCTTTTTACCATCAATTATGGTTTTTTACAATTTTCACTTGTTCCGACCCGTATCATACCGCGTCGGAATGTCATATTTCAAATACCATTTTACCTTGTTCTTAACCAATACTATAAGTATGTGTTCTACTTAAAAGACGTAAGCTTTGCTTACCTTGCATCTACGTATGCTTTTCTGCATATTTGATTTGTTTGACCCGCTTCTTCCCAAGCTTCCACCTAGCTTGTCAAACGTCAAACTATTATTTATCATTCGCAAGATGGTTAGATTAATCATCATTTATCACGACTATCCCATCTTACGCATTTTACATCAAAATTACCATTAGATCTTATAGGTCAGTTTAACTTTTAAAAATCAACTGCCTATTAACCTATGCAAATACACAAATAAGTTCAACAACTCATTTAGGCAATGCGTCAAATGCCCGGTAGGCGTTATTTTTAAGCTACCATTTTAACTAGATTCTCAACCAAATTCATATCATTTCCTTCACTTTGACAAGTTCGAGTGATCATTAACATCAAGTTAGCTTAGCTCCCAATTATCAATGATAATTTTATCCATTCGTTGTGCTAGAATTAAGGATTTTTATCTTTATGTAAAACCCCATTTTATCATGTTACTAGACATTCATCCGAATACCTAACATAATCAAGTTCTACATACAACTAGTAGATAACATGATTTCAAGCACCTATTAACATTGACATAACATCAATTTCATCATATCATACAAAACCCATTTTAAGTCATGTATAATCATTTACTCGAATCTCTAATTTGTTCAATTATCTTACATACATACAAGTATGATGATCGTAAACACTCATATATCATCAATTTCATCATATAATCAAAAATCCACTTCATAATCTACTTGTTATTGCTTGCAAGTAATCTTATATCAAGTATTTCATAAATTCATTATGTCTAACAAATTAAGTATACATATACACTCAATTTTACTTTTGGATCATACTCCAACAATCTAATTACAAGTATTCTACTTGTCTCAAGTTATGGCTTTCACAGTTTCACCAATCTAGGTTTTTATACATACCTTATGATCACTAAGGCTAGGTGATCACTATTTCATTATCATGCAAGCATGTATTGAAGGAATTAGCCTTTAATTTGATGGAATGGATCAACAGGTTTGACCCTCGCTTGTTCTCCTGATGATCGACCCACACACACACACACTATGTGTGTGTTGTGTTTTAATTTTTGTTTATAAAACATAAGTTTCTTTTTCACAACTTTGGCCCCACAAGTTCAGTTTTGATTAGATAAGGCTACAACTCATTGTTTATTACCTATTTACATGTTACTAACTAGGTTAATTAGGTCCTAGTTATTTTGTTTACGGGTTAACTTTTACCACCAATGGTATTTTTACCCGTTCATCCTCGGTTAAATTTGGTTTAATTACTAACCCGTTTTTGGGGTGTTACATATCATTTTATTTCTCTTCTGGTGTTTTTTTCGAGTTTCATTTAATGAAGGAAAAGAAAGGATTTGGAAGGAAGTAAAAAAAGTCGTGTTACAGATGTTTTTTAAGAAAGAATTGGAAGAAAAACTTATGTTTATCTCCTTTATTTTAAATTGTTTCAAGTTGGAGAGATTTGGAAGGAATAAATTTTTAATACATGAAATCTTAGACTTTTCTTTTCATTTATTTTGAATTCAGAAACACGATAGTTAATTAGCTATTTTCCTTCCACTATTTTTCTTTTCTTTACTTAATTAATTTTCTTTTCTTTTTCTTTCGTTTATTAAACTCGAAAACACAACTTACGTGCTCTTCAAATGATAGCAATTAGGGTTTATAAAATACAAAAATAATCCTCTTTTACAAAAAGCTTGTAAGCATTTAGGTGATTTACGCAATTCACATCAATGCAATAATGCATATACATAAATTACTTTACATAAACTTTGAACCCCTTCATGGCATCACATCACAATGCCAAAAATAAAGTTATGAAATCCGTCGGGATACACGCACTGTAATTATTATATATGAATTTAATATGAGTGCCAATTATGTCAAGTTTTGATTATTTAAATAAAATAATAATATTGTTACAATTAAAAAAAAATAGATATTAATTTAATTTGAGCACTACATAGTACACATCAATTACATGATCATTTAAGCCCAATTTTTTAATTAAATTAACAAAAGTAAATGAAGAGTTTGGTCCTTATGACTAAGAAAAACTGAATTAGTTGAGTAATTGATATATGATGAGAGCAGAGATCATAATTGATCTTCACAGCGCAATGATAAATGTTCGACTTTGTCTTGTTCGAATCCAGCTTCCACCAAACCATCTTGAATGTCAGCTACCAACATGAATGTAGGTCCATTTTAGCTCTTGTTAAACATAGATATTAATAGTGTATTTTTTGGGTATATATTAATAGTGTATTTTTTGGGTATATATTAAAAAATTTTGTAAGAATAAAAAGAATAATCTTTAAACCATAGAAATTCTCCATTTACTTCATTTAATGTGTGTATTTAATATTATGAAAAAGGGCGTATAAGTAAATTTATAATTGTCATTAATTAACTAATTAATTAAACTTGTAACTTATTTTTTTTTCATATACTCTTTCAAGATAAAATAATTTATGGTGTAGGATAATTTTCGACATGTGTAGGATAAATTTTAGTATGTGTAAATAAATTTTGAAATGTGTAGGGTAAGTTTACATGTGTGTAGGGTAAATTCAGATAAATGTAAGACATATATAGGATAAATTTTGAATTGTGGAGGATAAAATGTTTTTGATTTATTAATGAGAGATAACATAATTAATGACAAAAATTATAAACTATTAATTGTTTTACCATTATTCGCTTTATTCTCAAATGAACCTTCCCTATATATATATATATATATAACAGATTCAGTCCACTTTTACACTACTCAACCACATATGTCTATTTATTTCAGAAAGGAGCCAGTCACTAATTACAAGTGCAAAACATAACACTCTTTCTAAGAGTAAATTGCACAAAACGTCCTTTAAGTTTCACCAATCTTGCTGGTTTCAGCCTTAATCTTTAAAAGTTGCCAAAACCAGCCTTTAGGATTAAATTAGTTACGGGTTTCATCCTTTATCACTAACCCAGTTATTAAATCATGTTAAATGGCATCACATGCAAGCCATGTGAGGGTAAAACCGTCTATTTCATACTTAAAGGACGTTTTGTGCAATTTAACCAAATTTTCCCTTCAGCTTCTTCCACTTCTTTCAAAACCGCTTTTAACCTCTCTTCAAACTCACCTCTATATTTAGCTCCAGCTGGTGCTATACCCATATCCAATGCCACAACTTGCACATCGCTTAAATTATTCGGGACATCACCTCGTAGAATCCTGTGAGCTAATCCTTCAACAACAGCGGTCTTGCCCACACCAGGTTCTCCGATCAAAACCGGGTTGTTCTTTGTTCTTCTAGATAGGGTGCAAGTCTTGTATAATTGTATACCCTTTCTGGTAAAATATTACACACAGTTGATACCAAAGTGATTGATAATGGTGTTAAGGCCTCTCTTTATGTTATTTATCATTTGAAATTCCCCTGTTAACTTATTTTAAATTTGTTGTAATTCGTGGAGTGATTGTTTGACAAACCAGTGTCACCGAATGTTATGTGCAATAATGTTTTGTGGAAGTCTTTTCTATTATATATGTTTCTTTCATATGATGCAACTTTGGACTCCTTTTGGTGATCGCAGAAAACCTGTTTCAGGGTACAAGTTAAAGGAGATTACCGGCAGTGGCATATTTGCAGCATACGCCGACCTGTTTTGTGCAATTTAACCAAATTTTTCATCCTCTTCATCCTCCTCATCCTCGTCTCCTCCGCCACTTTGCTAACATACGCCGACCCTTGGCCTGAAACCCTAACGGAAGTCGACACACTTCTCGATTTCAATATAGCATTAAAAAAACTACCTTCACAGTCCCCTGCACCTGATGAAGTTCCAGCTAGTACTTCTTTAATCAAAACGATTCGTCGGGCTCAATCGCTGCAAAAATCGCGCGGCGACACTCATTTGGCGGTTGATCAGTTGATTTTAGGGCTTCTTGAAGATTCACAAATTGGGGATCTTTTGAAAGAAGCTGGAGTGAGTGCATCCAGGGTGAAAAGTGAGGTGGAAAAGCTTAGAGGTAAAGAAGGGAAGAAGCTTAGAGGTAAAATGGGTGCACTGATTGCTGGAGCTAAATATAGAGGTGAGTTTGAAGAGAGGTTAAAAGCGGTTTTGAAAGAAGTGGAAGAAGCTGAAGGGAAAAATTTGGTTAAATTGCACAAAACGTCCTTTAAGTATGAAATAGACGGTTTTACCCTCACATGGCTTGCATGTGATGCCATTTAACATGATTTAATAACTGGGTTAGTGATAAAGGATGAAACCCGTAACTAATTTAATCCTAAAGGCTGGTTTTGGCAACTTTTAAAGATTAAGGCTGAAACCAGCAAGATTGGTGAAACTTAAAGGACGTTTTGTGCAATTTACTCCTCTTTCTAATAACTACAAAGAAAAATAAACATGTTCTGGTAATACCTTATCCAGCACAAGGCCATGTGATTCCTCTTATGGAGGTAGCCCACTGCTTCACTAGAAATGGTCTCCAGGGTCACAATTGTGAACACTGAGTTCACTCACAAACATGTTAGGAGTGCCTGGTCCGAAAAAGACAGCCAGAGTGGTTCGACTTTGAACTCGATGCAAATGGTTTTGTATCACAGATGGGATGGAACCATGGGATGATAGGAATGATCATAGCTGATTATTGCATGGGATGGGTCACACGAGTTGCTCGGAAGATGGGTATTAGACAAGCAACCTTCTGTCCCAGCTCGGCTGCAGTTCTGGCCTTGACCATAGGCGTTCAGAAGCTCATGGAACATGAAGTTATAGACAACAATGGTATGATTACTTGTTAGCTAGCTGTTCTTAACTTATGGAACAATGCAGTACAGAATACTAAATTATTACGAGAATAAAAAAAAGAACAAACCTAAATCGTTTGTTTTTTTATCAATGGTTCATACTTTTTGAATTTTTTACTTGTTACATACAAACGTTTATCTCCTGTACGTAAAAATACCTATTAAACTAATTTGTTTAAATGTTTTTAAATTTTTTTAGCATTTACCTACACATGTGTAGTAGATATATATATATAAATGAAATTTGTCCTTATATATTTATTGTGTGAACTTTAGGACTCGATGAATGAACATTGCATTTCAATCATTTTCATATACTTTAAAACGAAAACCAAATGATATATTTGTTCTTCTTGTTCGCGCAAAAAAAAGTGTTATGTCTAAATTCCTCCCCAATGCTACAAAGTTGTTTTTCATTCAGGAGTACCTTTGAAGGATGAAATGGTTTAGCTGTAAACAGCCATGCCATCCATGGACCCCGCAAATTTTGCATGGGCATGTGCAAGTGACCCGGTCACAAACCAAATCATCTTTAGTATCATGATTCTTGATGGTAAGGAAGCAGCAGACTACATAATCTGCAACGCAAATATGGAGCTGGAGCCCGGGGCGTATACTCTATTTCCAAAGATGTTGCCAATCGGCCCACTATTGTCGACCAACAGATCCACAAAGCAAGCAGGCCACTTTTGCATGGGCATGTGCAAGTGACCCGGTCACAAACCAAATCATCTTTAGTATCATGATTCTTGATGGTAAGGAAGCAGCAGACTACATAATCTGCAAAGCAAATATGGAGCTGGAGCCCGGGGCGTATACTCTATTTCCAAAGATGTTGCCAATCGGCCCACTATTGTCGACCAACAGATCCACAAAGCAACAGGCCACTTTTGCATGGGCATGTGCAAGTGACCCGGTCACAAACCAAATCATCTTTAGTATCATGATTCTTGATGGTAAGGAAGCAGCAGACTACATAATCTGCAACGCAAATATGGAGCTGGAGCCCGGGGCGTATACTCTATTTCCAAAGATGTTGCCAATCGGCCCACTATTGTCGACCAACAGATCCACAAAGCAAGCAGGCCACTTTTGCATGGGCATGTGCAAGTGACCCGGTCACAAACCAAATCATCTTTAGTATCATGATTCTTGATGGTAAGGAAGCAGCAGACTACATAATCTGCAACGCAAATATGGAGCTGGAGCCCGGGGCGTTTACTCTATTTCCAAAGATGTTGCCAATCGGCCCACTATTGTCGACCAACAGATCCACAAAGCAAGCAGGCCACTTTTGCATGGGCATGTGCAAGTGACCCGGTCACAAACCAAATCATCTTTAGTATCATGATTCTTGATGGTAAGGAAGCAGCAGACTACATAATCTGCAACGCAAATATGGAGCTGGAGCCCGGGGCGTATACTCTATTTCCAAAGATGTTGCCAATCGGCCCACTATTGTCGACCAACAGATCCACAAAGCAAGCAGGCCACTTTTGGAAGTCAGACTTCACTTGCTTTAAATGGCGATAAAACTGGTGTTGTGACACGAGGTAAAATTAAGAGTAAAGTGATAACTAATTTTAGAATTGAAAGATTTAAGGATGTATCATGGATAGTGTCATTGTTTTTACTTTCAGACATAATTCACTTCTTCAAATTTCGCATATTTATGTAATATAAAGGTAACTATAGTAGTAAGTATGTTTTAGAATTATAGCCTTATTAAAATAAAGAAAAATGTACCAATGATGTAAACCTGTGTGCACAATGCCACAAGCAAAGCAACAATGATACAAGAAGACATAGTGGCAAAAACAAGATGAAGAAAAAAATATGTAGATGATACAAACAGATTAAGCCAGCTATATGGATACAAAAGTTCAGCAGAAGGACAAACTAACCCTCATAAAAATGACATTATGTAAAACAATACAAACGGAGTAAGCCTGGAACAAGAATCTATAAGAAGGTAGGCAGGACAAACTTGAGCTTTAAGAGCTTAGTTATAAATAAAAACGACAATAGACGTGTATGAACAGATGAGAAAAATAGAGATGGGAAAGCCGCATGCTGTACTTGTACCTTATCCAGCGCAAGGTCATGTCATCCCGATGATGGAGCTTACGCAACGATTAGTCGAGCATGGTGTCAAAGTGACATTTGTTAATACCGATTTCACTCACAACCTGGTCACTAATGCAGCATCCAACGATGAGACGTGAATGATTTAGTAAGTCTTGTTTCACTTCCGGATGGCGTGGAAGCTGCAGAAGAAAGGAATGATTTGGGCAAGTTAACAGATGCACTATTTCAAGTCATGCCTGCAAAACTTGAAGAGCTCATTAACAAAATTAATAGACGTGAAGGTGATAAAGTTACATGCGTTGTTGCTGACCATTGTATGGGTTGGGCCTTTGGAGTTGCGGAGAAGATGAAAATAAGAAGAGCAGCCTTCTGGCCCGCAGCTGCTGTAGTTTTGGCTTCGTGTTTAGCATCCCCAACTTGCTAGAAGATGGAATCATTAACAGCAACGGTGAGCTTCACTCGAGAAAAAAAATAACTTAAGAAAGTAAAAAATGGTCTGAAGTGATAAGCTTGCCAAAACGGGGGGTCGGATTGGGTAACACGTCAAACTGGGTTCGGATCAAACCTTCTCAGCAAAATGAGTTGGATCAACAGGGGTCGTTTCTAAAAAAAGTATTAAATTTGGCGGTGATGAGTATGTGTAGAGACAAACAATTTCCCGAGTGGTGCTGACCCATTTGGACAAGTTTTAAGTTAGCAAGTTTTATAACCGGTTGACCGATTGTATAATTTGAGTTGACCTGAATGAACCCATGTGTAAGTTCTTTTTACCCAAATCAACCCATTCTTGAAGAATGGGTCATAATTGCAACTCCTTATTTATTATGAGCGAGGACTAGAATCAAGATTTTTCAGTAGTTTTTATTTTTGAAATATTGGATTTAAATAATCCCAACTATTACATATTAACCGGCAACAGGCCCAACTAACGAAATGTTTTGCGACAATCCCAACTCTTAACCTAGTTTTCTCCAGAGCTTTTTCTAACTGAGGTCAAACCCAATTAATTTATTTGATGACTGCTTATGTGGCAAATTTTTGATGACGTGGACTGCCTGCTTATGTGGCAGTCCACGTCAACAAAAACTAACTTGGTTAACCCCTATTCAGAAAAGCTCGTTGGGAAAAAATATGTTAAAAGTTAGGACTGTTGCCGACCAATAAGTAACAACTGGGATTAATTAAATCATTTCCTTTATTATTTTTTGTCAAAACATTAATCATAGGTACTCCCATGAAGAAGGAGATGGTTAAACTAGCACCAACCATGCCTGCTATAAACCCTGCACACTTTTCATGGGTCTGCATTGGCGACATGAAGACCCAAAATGCTCTTTTTGATTTGATAGTAAAAGCAAATGAGTTTGTGAAACTGGCAGAGCGCATTATTTGCAGTTCCGCTTATGAGCTGGAGCCTGCAACATTTACAGCATTCCCAGAGATCTTACCAATAGGCCCTTTATTGGCAAGCAACAGGCTAGCCAAGCAAACCGGCTACTTCTGGAAAGAGGACCCGACATGCCTGACATGGCTCGACCAACAGCCAGCACGCACAGTGATCTATGTTGCATTCGGCAGCTTCACACTTATGGACCGTAACCAGTTTCATGAACTGGCAATAGGACTTGAACTGACCAACACACCGTTCCTGTGGGTTGTACGCGTTGACATGGTTGACGAGATGAATAATAACTACCTACCAGGATATATGAATAGAATACAGGAGCGTGGGCGGGTAGTTGGTTGGGCGCCTCAACAACAGGTTTTGAACCATCCTTCTGTGGCTTGCTTCTTGAGCCACTGTGGTTGGAACTCGGTTTTGGAAGGCGTCAGCAGTGGGCTACCATTCATGTGTTGGCCTTACTTTGCCGATCAGTTTATTAACTGGAGATACGTTTCTGGTGTTTGGAAGACCGGATTGGAGTCCGGTAAAGATGAAAGTGGTATCATTTCAAGAGATGAAATCAAGAATAAAGTTGAGCAGCTTCTAGAAGACAAGGAATGTAAGGTCAGAGCTGCTGATTTTAAAGAAAAGATTAAAATTGCTGTCAGCAGAGGTGGCCATTCTGATATGAATCTTAACAGCTTCATTGACTGGATACAGGAATGAGATACATGGAGGACTTGAAATAGTGAGCACAATGTGTTAAAAAATAAAAAGTTACTAAATGATCTCTCCAATTTAGCTATAAAGTGGCAGTGTGCAATGGGCACTGACTACTATCCATAAGTTTCAAGAAATGGTGTTAGACTAAAGAAAAGTGCGTTGGTTATTTTTGTTTCATTAATCGTTTTATGTAACTGAAATGTACACGAGAGGGAAGGAATTTTAAGTTGAGCTTAGGAGGTGTGAAGTGTATTCTTGTTTAAGTTATATAACTAATTACGGGTTACGACTTATCCTACATCTTTCAAGTCACATCACAAAGTCGAACTAAAGTCAAGCTCAAGAGGTCTGCCACTTTGCTTTCTATGAAAAACAAATATATGGGTAGATAAGAGCCGAAAGGAAAAGGAGTCCGGACCCAAGGCCTTGTAAGGTGCCCTACAAGTGCACACTTCGTTAGTGCATTACATCATTCAGATTCGTCCCTCCCACCTTAAAATGTCTCCCCGGAATAGATTTTATGTATATCTCAATAACGGTGTTGCTAAATGCTCTCTCATTTTTTTTTAATTTTACTGGTTGCACTCCCCCAATGAAATTTGTAAATAAATACAATCAACCCTTGTATTTTCTACTTTTTAAAAATTTGTATTAGGAAATATCCCTATTTTTTCTAGGGGTTTATCTACTTGCCATAATTAGAATATTTAGATATATGTGTGAATACATAACGATTCTATTGAAGAAAAAAAACCCTGCATTGATTGAAAGAACGAGATTAAAAGAGAGCTTGAAGAAACAATTTTTTTCAACTTTGATTTTCATCATAGTTCTAATTGGTTGAGCGTTGTTGGTATGTATCCTAACTAAAATATCAATCATATTTTGATGCCTCTACCGAACAGTCCTTAGAGAAGCATCCGAATTGACGCTGCAACAGATTAAGAAGTTATGTACGGTTCTCGTATAAACCGGTATAAGGAGCTAAAAAATCCTAATCCAGACCAAACTGTATAATATGTTGGTTAAACTTCAGCTGTAATTTGTTTCGGTTAAACTTTATTTGTTTTAATTAAATCTCAACTTTAATTTGTTTTGGTTAACCTTCATTTGTTTTTGTCATTTGTTTTAGACATAACAAACTCATCATAGTCTTAATCTTATTCTTTTTGAAGTATTGATTCATAAATGCTATAATGATTGTATTCACTTATTTTGTATTATATATTTTTTGATGTATATTGTTTATACATTAACAATTCGATATATAAAGTGAGGTAAATAAAATCTAGTTGTCAAGCACATCCTATTTTTATATAAATAATATATAACAACATGTAATATATAAAAAGTTAAAAGGTGTAACTAGGTGAAAAATCTTCCTTGTCAAATCAAATTGTTAAGAAGCATAAAAATAATCTCTATGAAAAATGAAAAGAGAAAGAAACTTAAACAAAACAAAAGAATTGATACAAAATAAAAAGGGGATAAACAAAAAAAGAAGAAGCCGTAATTAAGTAAACAAAACAATAATATATAAAAGGTAATGGGTGAAATTTAAAAATTATAAAAATGATATTTTTGAAAATAGAGATATGAACAGTAAAAATAGAGATGCATTTAGCCACCCTCAAGTACGTCCCAATAGTTTATATACCGCAATTTAGAGTTGTACCCAAATGCTTATTGATCATTAACAATCCCATGCAAAAGTTGTCATAGAAAGTAATATTTCTAGAAGTATCATCTGTATTTTAGATGTATTAAAAGAGTAAAATAAATGAAATATAGTCTTACATATTTTGTTGATACACTGTAAGAACAAAAATTTATGTATTTTGTTGATTTTAGTGCATTGTTGAAAGTTGTTTTGAAATGCTTTTCGTTTCTTATTTTTCGTGTAACAATTAGTTCCATGAATAAATTCAACGATCTTATCTTAATATACATACAATGCATATACTTGTAGAAACGGGGCTGTTTTTCAACTGCTTACGTTTTCTCATTATTTAGAACGCGGGGTGTGAGGCGTTTTATGGGACAGAGGATGCCAAACAACACTTGTTAAGTTATATCAGGCCAGTATTGGTCACGGTATTGCCTCGCTAACATGACTTTAAAGCCTGACATGAAACGAGAGAAGAAATAAGGTGGCTGGCAGGCTTAGATTGGCTAGGAAGAGATGCAACGGGCCAACCCAAACCCAAACCCACACCCGACTGTCTTAGTCAACAACAATTTAATAGTCGTCATTATTTCTTCACGGCGTTTTCAGTTTTCACGATCAACTCTCCGTACGTCGTCTACCCAATCATCTAAGGTGTCCCAGTCGCCTCCTCCTTTAATCTCGATTCCTTTTCATGAAATTGCTCTAATAATCTTTCAGGTACAATGTTATTACAGTAAATTATCGATGCCTTTCGTAATTAACAGGAAAACGTTTCATAAATTAACATTTCTAGGGTTTTCTGTGCGCGATCGCGACATCTTACCGAATTTGATGCTCATCGTTACCTTGTCTTCTCGATGTTCATTTAATTTGCATCATTTTAGTTTTGTTAGAGTTGATTGTAGAATGATTTTATGTGAGTTATATGCCCTTGTTCTGTTCTCATCAATTTGCTTGATAATTAAGGTGTTTGATTCGGTTATGGTTATGAAAAGTTGTACAATTGATTTTAAAAGTTTGTACTTTAATTGTTGTAGTGGATCATTTCACCTGATTTTGTAATTTATGTGAGCCTTTGATGTTATGAATGTTGATAGTGATCATGTTGCTTGTACGGTTCTGGTTTGCTTGATAGTTAATTACTGATACACGCGATGAAAGAAGCGCTCGTTTCAGGCCATTTTTAGCTGTTTAAGACTTGTTTTCGGCTGGTTTAGGCAGTGTGCCTTTCTGCGCTCAAGGCGGCTTTGTCGCGCCTCATCGTGCCTTCAAACTACACAGGTTTGCACATAATGTTCAACGATGACATCCCTCTCTCCCAAGAAGATTAGACTTGATCGCTTTTCGCAGTTCTTAGTATATGGTCTTTGTTCTAATCATCTATAATGTCTCTTGAAATTTGTCTTCAAGTTCTTTCTATTGTGTAGAGCAAACCCTTTTTGTGCTTGATTTTTAATAGAGTATCTATGGATTTGTGTCAATTTTTTAGATAGTTCTCACTGTATTAGCATTTAGCAGTTGTTGCTCAAATATATTTGCACATAATATAACTCCTACAAATCCACACATCTACCAACCAAATTCATGTGCAAGTATCATGCAATATCCTCAATCTGCACATTTTTCTGATTAAGTGTATATATATTTGCAGGAAAAACCATCAAATCCATGATTTTTCATAAATTCTGCTGACATGCCATCTAACGAGATACTTAAGGCTGTTTTCCCATTACTTGAAGGCACCGATTTAGCTGCTTGTACGGCAGTATGTAAACAATGGCAAAACATAGCTCAAGATGATTACTTCTGGAAATGTCTTTGCGCAAAAAAATGGCCGTCAACATGTAAGAACTCAGCACCTCCTATAACTTACCACAAACTGTTCAAAACGTTTTACAAACGTGAAATCAACCGCTCACTCCTTCCTCCAAGAATCTCCTTACATGACCTTGAGTTCTACATCGACTTTTGGGCAGACGGGAATTCACTCTTCTCACAAGCTGTTGCCGGGCCCGCCCTCCAGAAGGGCAATTGGACCCCACCATCTGGAATCAATACGGTGATGAGGTATCATTTAGACAGTCCAGAATACAAACTTACACTGCCTGTGAAACCTCAGTTTTCGGTTCCGTATTCACAAACCGTTACTGCTTCTGTGCTCGTTGCACGAAAAGACACTAACAAAGTTGCTTGTGTAATCCGTGACGCCACGTTTGATTATGTTGAGCGGTCATCGTGTAGAAAGCTAGCGTTTGATTACCTGGCGCTTTCTCCGGCTTACCCTTTTGTGTCCGGAATCCGTGCTTGGATTGCTTTGTTGTTTGTTGAGGAAGGTGATGACGGTGACGTTGATGTTTTTGGGGTTGAAATGGATTTCTGTGACGCTGCAAATTCGGAGGAAGAAGTGTTATGGCTGTTGGATATGCTTGATTGGAAGTAAACTAGGTTTCAGGTTTGAATGGTATTTGTATCAGGGATGTGTAAATGTTGTTTGTCTTTCAAACATGTCTTATTTTCTTAAATGTTAATGTTTGGTTCTGTTGTTAATACGCAATGGTGTGGAATAAAATGCAGTTAATTACACGAATGGTCCCGTAGGTTCGGTCATTTCTTTTAAATACTACATCACGGTCTGTCTTGATTTATTTATATAAATCTACTTGCATAAACCAGAAGTACTGAAGAGTTACGGTGAGCCGTATATGTGGAAGTGCTATCACTTTCGGGTTCATGTTTGATCCTTCAATTGTAAAAAAATTGTCATGTGACAACAATATCTAGTCAACTATATAGATATAGCTTATCTCAGTTCCAGATTAACCTTAGGCACCACAAATGCAAACCTGCATCAATTGTCGATTTTTTTCAACTACAGTAACTGGGTAAATAAGAACAATTTCAACAGTCATACCATAAGCAAATTCAATCATTAGTGTTTGAACATGTGTGTCAAATCATCCAAGTTATTACAAATAATGATACGGAACCCTACGGCCTACTCTCATGTGATCACAGGACGTTTAACCACTCATTTGACATGACTGAATGGTAAAGTTTGATTATAAATAACATGAGGCTTGGATCCTAAATTAAGAAAGGCCCTTTTTACTCGGGCATCATGCTCTTTTTTCTTTCACATAACTCCAGATATTGTGAAACTTCTGTATTCCTTTGAGTTATCACTTCGTAACTATTTCTGCTCAAGTCGTGTATGCTTGTGTTTCCATTGTGCACTTGCATTACCCAAGCATAAGTGTACGTCATACACGTACACTACTTCATCGTAAGTGTACGCCAGTTCCACGATTTAGCTGCAGTGAGAATACAGCATAAAAGTTGTTCTACGATCTGTCCTGCATTTGACCTGTGGTCACTGTATTTATCTTAGCATTTCAGAATCTTTTAACTACTTCTAACCGCTTTATTACATACAAATGACTTAACAGCAACATGTTCCAGGATTCAAGTACACAATGCAAAATAACTACTTAGAAGCAATCAATACACAAGCTCTTATTCTTTCTTTTCCTATATGTTTTGGGAGTCGAAAGAGTGCTTATAAACTAGTTTTGAACTACTTTACACTGACATACTAGAATCAGAAAACAAGTTTGGTTCATTTCAAATCAGTTCATCAATTAAACTTCAACTTAGCACTGCTTTCAAAATTAGTTCATTCTAAAATCAAATAAAAACCTGAGACTGAATGTTAAACGAAAAACAGCAATCAGTTCAAACATGATTATAGATCACAGATTACCAGTGCCGACATTTAAGAAAAGCAAACACAGACAATTCAAAACAAAAATAACCAAAATTTGTTCATTCTTGCTAAGATTATAAGCTACATAGCATCAAAAATAATGACCAGAATCAAATGATTGAGCTATTCAAGGTGCAACAACGATTCTCCCAGCAACTTGGTCAAGGTCTCGCCGGCCATTTGAAGTGATTCTTCTTCCACTAAAATACAAAAAAAAAACAAATTAACATTTTTACAAGAGTATTCAAATCAAAAAAACCTGTGATTTGTTAACCATCAGATTCTTGAGCAAAAAACATGAATTACAAAAAAAAACACTCACCCCTTGGGATCCATATCAATGATTTTCATTGTTTCCAATTGTTGAAGAATGTGGCGAATGATACCACCGCTGCTTTTGCAGAAATGTGGTGGAGCGCTGCCATTCCTCTTACGTCCACCATAGACTCTCTGGAAGGCACCAACACCAAGACCACCCCTCAAGTAGATTTTCCTAGCAATGGAAGCTGGAAACAGAAGTGCAATAGTTATATGACTATTCACATACACTGATACAACACGCCTTGGATGACAGAAACTCAACTCACCAGCTCTAATGTAATACCAGTCAGGGTCATAGGGAGCAAGTTCCTTAAAGGTAGCAGTCTTCACTATATCAGTCCACTCAGGAAGCTCCATCTATGGAAATATATTCATCAACATGATCATCATACAGTTAAATAAAAAAAACATAAAGTGTTTCGGCAGCTACTCATTACAATGTTTAGACATTAATAAAAACAGACCATGATTAAAAAACGAGTACTCGCCAAAGCTGAAAGACACCTTCTACCGAAATCATAACTTCATTTTCAGTGATAATAAACACATATAAGATTATTTACACGAAAGACACCAGTTGCCATAAACAAACTAAAAGCTGGCACATACTCAAACTCAAATACATCCTACAGCAAAAAAAGACTGCTCTCATTTTGGGATGTCCAAAAAGATTACTAACAATGTATTTCAAAAACTAACTTTTAAGTTAAATTAAGAAACTTAAACATTCAAAAAACGAGTTTCAAAGTATCATGCAACTTTCATGCTCTTTCCAGTGAACTCAACAAGCTGAACCACAAACTTATGTATAACAAGCAGCAAATAGCACAAAATCACATACATTCACGGTTTAAAAACGATTTCGCAACTAAAAAACAGATAAAGTTCACCAAATACAGTAAGTATATAAAACACTCGTATAAGTATTTGATTAAATATTAACGCCACTCAAAATAAATCAGATCAATTACCCTAACTTACGAAACCCTAACCTCTAAATAAAAAAACATAAAATGTCAACTAAAGCTAGATTTCAACAAACAGGATATAACAGTTATTACAAAACATATTCAACACTTGATTCTAGATTAAAGCATTCAAATAAACCTGTTAAATCACTCTAAATCATTTTTAATAAAAAAAAATGAAAAAATGAGATCGATTTTTACCTTTCCAGATCGCTTGAGGTGAGCGGCGTAACCCTTGACAAATTCATGAGGAGAAACATCCTTCACAGTTCTCGCCGTCGCCATGGTAGCTGTTGCTGCTGCGTTTAAGCACTGCGCGATGAAGATAAACTGGCTAGGGTTTTTTTGGGGGGTTCAATCTTATGTATTTATGGTTAACGACTTTGGGCCAATGTGGAGTAAAATGAAGTAAGTTTTGTTTATTTAATTTCTGAATGTTCTGCTTATTGGGCCTCAGGTGGAACCAACTATTTAGAAACTTCAAGACCAGAGCCAGATATTGGGCTGGGCTGCCTGGGCGACAGCCGAGGCCCAAAAGCTTTAAGGGGCCCAAAATTAAAAAACTTTTTTAATATATTTTGCATCGATTTGGGCCTAGGGGTATAACAGGAGCGCCAAAACAAAACACGGGACAGGACAACGACAGAAGCGACCACTCATCTCTGTTAGTGCAAAAAAAGGCACGGATTCAACAGCAACAGCGACATCATTCTAATCATCTATTCGTCATTCATCTCCGGATTCGACATCAACAACAATCTGGGTGACTAGGGTTTCTACATTCTTGCAATCAATCTAAGAAAGAACTTAAAATCTGAGTGACTAGAGTTTCGATTTATCATAAAAGGTAAATCAAACTTATTATGTCTTGCTCAAATGGTAGTCATTAATAATCCATAAGGATTTTTATGATAAATTATGATTCTTTTTATTAGTGTTGGACATTTAGTTGATTTTTTAGACTTGTTTTACATCAAGAAACAAATGTCCATGCCCCCAACTCCAATTCTAGAAATGGAATGGTGGATGACCAAACGTTTGGATTATTAAGCCTTTTGCTAATCTGTTTTGCCTTTTTAATTAATTGAACTACTAGGTGAGGAAAACAAATAAATTAGTAAATTATGTTAGGATTAAACAAATAGGCCAATACATATTCTTGTTTTAAATTGATTGAAGCTTTGATTGATAAGTATAATCAAAAGGACAATAAATGACCATTTTGATTTTTTTTTATTCTATTTTTTAACAGTTAAGTAATACTCTAATTAACCACATTTTTTATTTGATCAACTTAGTGTGTATGCGATGTGTGTGCTTGTTTCATTTGTTTGATCGAGTTGTGTGGACATGTAATATATGTATGTATGTTCGATAAGGTCTATTTGTGCAAAGTTAAATGCTGAAAACTTTGATGTTTATACTTTTGCAAGTCGAATTGAAACTTACATGTTCGAAACTTTGAATATTTTTGTCTAGAAGTTATGCCTCCGGTTCCCAAATATAAATACCTATCCGGTAGTCAAAAAGGTAAAAAGAAGACGCTAGAGGAGGACAAAAGAAAGGCCAACGAAGTAAAACAAAACTGCATACACAAGTTTTTCTCAAAACAGCCTCAAAGTTCTAGTTCTAGTGCGGATGCTCATGTAGGTGAAGATGATGTTAATGTTAACGTGGATGAAGCTAACGTGGGTGAAGATGACGTTAGTTTAAATGTGGATAAAGCTAACGTGGGTGAAGATGATGTTAATGTTAATGTGGATGAAGCTAATGTGGGTGATGATGATGTTGATATAGATAAGGATGAAGATGATGTTAATGCTAATGAAGATGAAGCTAATGTGGATAACGATGATGCTAATGCCAATCCTAGTATTTGTAACATTTGTCAAAAACGGGTTTTCCAAACCCGCTCTGTTTGTAATCGAATATCAAGTTATAAATGTTTCGTTGCGTATTTATGTCCATGTTAATTTTTAATGATGCATAATTAATAAACAAACTAGAATATAAAAGTTATAATTGATAAAAAGTAAAAATAAAACAATTAAAAAGAAAATTAGGCTGCCGGGACTCGAACCCGGGTCAGCCGGGTTTAATCTCAAAGTCTTACACACACACATATAACCACTCCGCCACTTGTTTTCTGTAAATTCTAGGAAACAATTAAATTTTATGGTCAAGTATAAATCAATCTGGTTACGCCAACTGTAACCGAAATCGGTCACCAAACGTCCAAAGACGTTTGATTGTTCGCGGTTTACCGATTATAACCGCTACACCGACACCTCCAATCAATTTAGCTTTGAATGGACTTGAATTCAAGAGTGGATCGGTTTTAATAACCGAAAACTTTCATTTTCTGAATTACTTCAATCATAGACCCCTCTCGCTACTCAAACACATCTGCAGACCTTCGAATTTCACTTTCGCAATACTTTCAGTTCGCCGGAGAAGCTAATTGAACTCGCCGGACTTTCGCCGGAAAACCGTGTGTTTCATCAAATCAGTGAGTCTCTAAATTCTTTCGTTGTCTATCAATTGTTAAGCTATTGCTAACTCAAACCCTTCAATCGGAATCAATTTCAGACGTCGATATCGGATAATTCCCTCTCGCCGGAAAAACTTCTGAAAATTCTTATCTTCCGCTGTAAAACGGTATAGACATTCAAACCTTCTGATAACTCTTGTTTAATACTTCAATTCCTCACTTAGCTAATCAAAACTGTTAATTTATTCGCTCAGTCGAAATCTGCAAAAACAGAGCCGACGACTTGCCGGAATTCTGAGATAAAATCGTTCTCTGGTATGTTTACTTCTAAAAATCGTCTCTGTCATTTCATATTAGTCTGTTGAATGTTTGTCAATCGAATTAAACAAGAAACAATAGAGTAATCGTAGGCTGTAATTCTGTAACGAAGAAGACGAAGATAGGTTGATTATAAGTTTAATAAAATCTGGATATTATCTCGGGTTAGACACATAGTCCAGCGGTGGACTGTGTGCACATACATATCACTCGCCGCGAGTTCGATCCTTGACACACGTATGCTCTGTAATAAAAATGTTTTATTTTTCTAACTAAACCGGATTAACTCACGGTAGATGTTAAGTATAATAAAAATCCGTATATTAACCAAGTTAGACACACAGTCCAGCGGTGGACTGTGTGTAACGATAAATCACAAGTCCCGGGTTCGAGACCTGTTGACGACACCGGTTCGATGATTTAAAACATTTTTGAAAATAAAAGAATTTTGAATAAACTGAGTTAGTATATAAATATAATTAAAAACAGAATTATTTCGGGTTAGACACGTAGCTCAGTTGGTAGAGCTGCGTGCACGCGAACGGGAGGTCTCGGGTTCAAGTCCTGCCCGGCGCATACATGTACACAATAGAACCAGTCAAACAATAGAACCAGTCAAACAGTCAAACGGCCAACGGTCAACGGTCAACGCAAAAGTCAACATATTTCTATATTTTTATTTATTTAATTTAATTTAAAAATCAATTAAAAATACTTAAAAATAATGTTTTTAAAGATAGGAAATAGCCTTAAACTCACAAAAATATATCTAAAAATCCTATTAAAATTATTAATAAAATCCACTCATTTACTATATCTTCCGTTATTATTTAGGTTAGTCAATCCTCATTGTTCAATTCTTCCAACTCGTGCGCATCTCATCATCTCCAACCGAACGCATCCAATGTGAGTGAATCTCTACAAATTCCCCGTTTTAATCACGTTTTTGGGGGGTATCATGTGTCTTACCATTTATTATATTTAAATCATTGTGCATACATCATATCATGAACAAATGTGTATTCAGCTTGTTTCAACTGTTGTGTGGTTATTGTTTAGATTTAATTTATTATTTTCAGTACATGCAATTTCATAGGCCGCCGCTCCCCATTACATTATGAGCGTTGAGCAGTTCCCCATTACATTATGAGCGTGAACCTGGCGTTGCCAACATACGATCGGCTCCGTTTGATTGAGCCTTGATCGCACAGACATTCATCATAGGCCGTCCGTTCCTCATTACATTATGAGCGTGAACGTGACGTTGCCAACATATACAGTTTTCATTCATGTTATATATTCATGCAAGTTCATATGTTATTGTATGTTATTGTATGTTATAGTTGTGGTTGTTATTGCTATTGTTTGATTATTTACATTTGCTCACATATGACTATTGCACAGTTTTTCCTTGATAAAATAACAAGAAATCAATAATAAATGTTTATCTAACAAGGTTCACTCGCCAACTTATGTTGACCCAAAAACCCCCATTTTTACACATGATACAGGTGAACCAGCTGCAGCAAGAAACACATAGGATTGGCTTAGAAGAATAAACTGGTTTAGAGCTTGGATTGTTTAGTTAGTTAATTTTCTTTGTATTGTATGGACATGTTTGGATTATTGAGAATGTAATTTTGACTTTAATAAATATGAAACATATTAGTAAATATCATGAGCTTTGGTGATAACCCAATTATGCCCCGACTCTTATTCCGCTGCGGGTCGGGGTGTGACAGTATTGATATTTTTGATCCTAGAACTTGGAAGAGTTTGACCCGATTATGAAAGAGCGTGTGCGACGTATCATGAGTGATGAACTCCATGCACATTATCTTGGGCAAAATATCCAAAATCAAGTTAAAACATAAATCATCAAGAAGATAAAACAAGCAAAGCATTACTTCATAATACTCGATTGCACCTCCGATACAAGTCACCAAGAACAAATGTCCATAATTGTAAGGCATGTGAATGTTAACTCTAATTTTATGACCGTTGGGGAATCCTTTTTAGGGTTTTTTATTGTTGATGATACTATCGGTAAAGGACTTTTTGAAGTTACATATGAGGAATTAGAGACTCCAGGTCTTGATATCAATGATACGCATGGTCAAGGCTATGATAATGGAGCAAACATGAAGGGAAAACATAGTGGAGTTCAAAGGAGATTCTTAGAAAAAAAATCCTAGAGCTTTGTATAGTGCTTGTGGTTGTCATAGCCTTAATCTTGTATTATGTGATATTGCTAACACTATTACAAAGTCCATAGAATTTTTTGGAACAATACAACGGATTTATACTATCTTTGCCAATTCTATTAATAGGTGGCAAATATTGAAAGAGAATGTTAAATGACTGACTCTTAAGTCTTTGTCTACCACTCGTTGGGAAAGTTGTATAGATAATATTAAGCCTATTAGAACTCACCTTGTAGATGTAAAGAAAGCTTTGAAAGAAGTTTGGGCATCCGATAAAGATCCTAAATTTCAAAGCGAAGCTAAATCACTTGAAAAGCATGAGGTTGGTGACTATGAATTTTTTGTACAGATCGTCATCTGTTATGAAATATTATCAAATGTGAATCAGGTTAGCAAAAGGTTGCAATAAAAGGATATGATTCTTGATGTTGCTATTGATGAAGTGGCCAAATTGATTAAATACTTCAAACATTATAGAGAAGTGGGGTTTTATAAGGCGATTGTTGAAGCTATAGAAATTGCTAATGAATTGGGTGTTGATGCAGAATTCCCTTGAAAAATGTGTGATACGTAGGAAAAAACATTTTGATGAGAATTCAAGTGTAGAAGAAGTTATATTTTCACTCGATGGGGATTTTAAAGTCAATTACTTTTTTATGTATTGTTGATTAAGCTATAAGTTCTCTTGAAACAAGATTCGACCAATACCAAAAATTCAAAAATTTATGGGGTCTTTTGTTTCCTAAAAGGTTGAAGACACTTGATGAAGCCAATCTTAGGTCTTGTTGTTAGCGTCTTCAAGAAGCATTAAAATATAAAGAAGAACCGGACATTGATGCTAATGAACTTTATTTGGAGTTGAAGTTGATCGAGACATTCTTACAGAGTTACATTGTCAGCCCTTTTGATGCTTTAAACGATATCAAGCGGCTTGGTCATTTTCATAATGCTGTAAATGCATATAAAGTGCTTTTGACAATTCTGGTAATGGTGGCATTGGCGAAAAGAACCTTTTCAAAATTGAAGTTATTAAAGACTTATTTACGATCGAATGTCCCAAGAAAGACTTAACGGATTGATGATGATATCTATTGAAAACGAAATATTAGAAGGTATGGAATATAAAGACTTGATCGAGAATTTTGCTTCCCAAATCGCTAGGAGAGCCACACGATTCGCATAAGTAAGTTCGATAATTTTGTTACACTACTTTTGTTTTGTTTATTTTATAACAATTATCGTCGTATTATGGTTTTTATATATATATATATATATATATATATATATATATATAATATATATATTATATATTAATTAGTATTTTATTGTAAGTATTGGGCCCAAATTTTTTTTGTCTTGCCGAGGCCCAAAAGTTTTTTGTCATTCTATTTCTCGGAGACGGTCCTGCTTCAAGTCGTCTTATATATATATATATATATATATTTAACGAGAAACTAGTCTTCTCTTAAATCTCCCTGTACTAATAAATGAATTTAAAAAAAAACTCTGTCAATCTCTGATGTCTCCTTATCTTATTTTCAATTTCTTTTTCTTATTAAACAATATTTTAACTAAATATAATTTAAATAAGAATAATAACTTTTTTTGTCAAACTTTAAATTAATAATAATACATATTTTGTATTTTCTTCTTTATATTAATAATAATATATAATGTTATGACCTTGAAATCTATGAACATAGTTTTTAAAAGACTTAGTTTTGCTATTATAAAAGGTTCTATAATATATTTGACATTATGTAAAGTTATGTAAAATGAGAGTAGGAAATTGTAGCTTTATTATTATATAAAACAATCCAATTTTGAATTAGTAAATGAGGATTAATTTATTTTTACTATGTATTTAAAAAAATGATTCTATGATATATTTGACATTATGTATAATTATGTAAATGAATTGAGAGTAGGGAATTGTAGCTTTGTTATCAGATGAAGGGCCTATAGTTCAAAAGAGCACAAAACAAATTAATTGCTTCATCAATATATCGTATCACAAGCTTGAAAACTTGTACAAAACTCATTCATGGAAAAATAGAAAGGAATAACATGACCCAATCATGAGATATGACACATGAACCACTCAATGTCAAGCACTCTAAATCAATCTTGCATGAATATAATATAATGTATATAATAATATAATATAATATATATAATATAATATAATATAATATAATATAATTTTAAGTGACACCATTAGTATTACGTATTTACAAATCACTTTATTAATTGATGAATCAGCATGACTACATTATAAAGTTCAACCTTCTAAAAAAATAAAGCAAATTAAAATTCATTTCGATTATCCACGTCTCAAGAAGAACGTCACGTTATTATTTTAATGCATTAAATTATACTATGTTTACATATGATTTTATTTTTATTTAAATAAAACAACATACCAATAATTCTATAAAGAATACAAGGTAAGGTATTATAAAGGAAGTGTATGATCACCATCAACAATGGTACAATACCTCTCCCATTCACCTTCAAAGAATTTGTTCATCGACAAACTACATAATCTCTCCCGCTGTAGTCTGTGTGTAAGTTTTAGATGGATTTGCTTTTGAAGTTCAATGCGTTTTTGCGACAAGTACTTAACATTTTAACATGTTCGTAAGTTTAGCCAACTCATATTTGGATCAGTGGGAATGTGAAAGAACAAAAAGTATTCGATCCTTTGAAAAGATCGAAATATTTTTAATATATAGTTTTATTTTATTTATTATATTTTGACGGAATTTAATATTTCAATTAGATTCTTAAATTCGTTTTTGGTTACTTTAACCTAAGTTATTGCGTCAGGTACTAGACTCACCTATAAATAAACGCTTGCTTATTTGTAATGGTTGTATTGAGTTATATCATTCTCTAGCCCACTTGGACCATTTCCAACGAAAAGGGGACGTTGCTTGCCTGGCTCTGTCTCTCTTCTCCTCCCCTCTTACAGAATCGTCTAAGCCCACCCGTGCAAAAGAATTTCCCTTTCACTACAGCCCGTCCAGGGGCGGACCCACATAGAGTGGGTCGGGGTCCCCGGACCCCATTATTTTTAAAAAAATTAGTAGATCCGGTATATGAAATTTTATAAGGACCCCATAAAAGGAAAGCTGGTGTGATGGTAAACCCCTCTCTTTACCAACAAGAGGTCATGAGTTCAATCTTTGTATAGCCTGTTTTTCTTTTTTTTAATCTAATTCAAACTTTGCTCTAACCCGGCCCGAACAAAGGACTGACCCAAAAATAATAACAGTTTGTTATGAAAGTTTTGAACAACGAAAAAAATGGACCAAATTGGAAAAAAATCTAGGGTCCGCTACTGAACCCTTCCAACGTGCAGCTTGATGTCACTCTGCGTGCGCCTATGACACCCTGTTGGAGATGGTTTTATTTTACAAGTTCACAAATACATACATGTGTCACATATATCTTTTGTTAGAATTGGTATCAAAACTTATATAAGGGGCAATTGCATCCAATTTTACATTTTTAGCCCACCTGCTTTAATCAAGTTGTCAAAATTCATCCTCTGTAACATGCCTTTTGTTAAAATTGGTACTAATACTTATTTAGGGGGCAAATGCATCCTCTTTTACATCTTATGTTAGTTACGTCATTTCAAAAGCTAATTATTTCAGAAGCAAACTTTTAAGAGAAAACATAAGATAAACTTTGAAGTCCAATACATACAATACCAATATGTAACGTTTGATACATTTTCATACCTATGCCGCTATGCGTAAATAAGGTTTTCGATCGAAATTTTAACATCAAGCACACGAATTTGACATTTTGAGTCACGTTTCAGAATTTTAGAGCTTCTAAGCCATTGGACTAAGTTTCTTGCAACGATGACCAATGGCGAGAAAAAAGCTTCACCAAAGCACCCATACTTAACCGATCAAACGGCTTCTATCAAGAGAAAAAGATTCCGGAGAATCAAAAGCGCCCCACCAGGCGATTCCTCCACTTACACTTACAAACATACCGATGCACTCAAACCACACCCCAAGTCTATGCTTGACCACTTCTACCCGAATTACTGGAAAGTAGCGGTCATATTGTTCGCGTATTTAGCTGGAGGCACGCTTTGCTTTTATCTAACCAGACACCATATTTCTGGAAAGAAAACAAGCAGTGTACTCGACGCACTTTATTTTACCATCGTCACAATGACATCTGTTGGGTATGGAGACCTAACTCCCGCCAGCAATCTCACAATATTACTCGCGTGTCTTTTTGTGGTCTTAGGCTTGTTGATAGTCGGGTTCGTTTTAAGCAAAGCAGCTGAGCTTTTAGTGGAGAAACAAAAACGGTTGCTCATAAGGGCGTTGCATTTAAACGAAACCATCAGTGAAGCAGAAATCATGAAAAGGATGAAAACGAAGAGAGTGCGAAACAAGTGTATAATGCTGGTGGTTTTGCTTTTGGTTCCTATGGCTGCGGGAACGGGTCTGTTACTTTGGGTTGAAGATTTAAACTTTGTTCACGCGTTTTATTGTGTTATAGGGACACTAACAGGACTTGGGTACATACATACATGTTTTTCAACAAAAGGTGGACACTTGTTTGCTTCGTTTTGGATATTGGCGGGTACGGCTTATGTAGCTCGGTTGCTTTGCTGCATACTGAGAGGAAGCAAAGGTCGTTGGTAAAACGGGTTCTTAAAAGGAAAACAACGGTTTCTGACCTCGAGGCAGCTGATTTTGATGGTGACGGTATTGTTGTGTAAGTTTATAAATTATGTTATTGAATGTAATAATCTAACAAGCTTCTAATATGTTGGTTTATGTTTTGATATTAAATTAGAGCTGCTGAGTTCATTGTGTATAAGTTAAAAGAGATGGGGAAGATTAATGAAGATGATATCACACCTATCATGGATGAGTTTGAAGCCCTTGATTTCAATAAATCAGGAACGTTATCTGTTGCCGAGCTTATGTTTTTCCAGTCATCATTGCCGGTATCTAATCGTATAGCTCCTGATAATCTGTGTAAGATGATGTAAGCAACAAAATCTTGAAACATAAATAGTTATACTTGTATGTGGGTTTAAATAGATTAATTACTTGGTGTTTCGGTAGAAATGAGCATGATGTTCTTCAGCTGACCACCCAAAAAGATTTAGGTATGGTGGTTTGAACCAGTTCTTTTTCTTTTTCTCAAAATCATTAGCTTATATTTTTTTTTCTTTTGAAAATGATATAAACGGTTCATGAAATTTATACTTACATAAAAAGATTATGGGAGATACTGATTACTGATGTCTGCAGTAGTGGACGGTGGTGACTATGATGCACTGGGACGGGTACGGGAACGGGGACGGGCACGGGAAACGGCAAAACTAAAAAATTCAAGAAGCGGGGACGGGACGGGTACGGGAATAAAAACATATAAAAATAAATATATATCAAAGATAATGTAACACAAAACCCCAAGATAGTTATATATTGATGTAAAGCTTAAAAATCCCATATCTTCCTAATCTAATCAAACGTTAACAAGCAAATCGCTTTCAACTTCCGGTTCATCTAATGAAAGATCAGCAAACATAAATATTGAATAAAATTAGCTCACAAAACCAAAAACGTAATAAAGTATAATTTACTCATGTAGTTTAGGAGTGGATATTTTTGAGCAGGCCCAATTTAAGATTAAAAATACCCACAGCCCACAAGTCATACATACTGTACCTCTTCTTCCTTCCTAAACAAAAAAAACCCTAACAACATTTCCCTGCAGCTTTATTCATCGCCTACAACAACCGGAATTTTCTGATATCTCCAACCGGAATTTTGGCTGAAAGTCTAAAACAAACCCGGATACGTCCCAGATACGTCGAATTTTCCGTCCCCACGATCCCGGATACGTCTTGCCGCCGTGCCCACAAACCCGGAAACGTTTGCGGGACGTTTCCATGCCGTCCCCGTGCCGTTTCCGTCCCCTAGCAGTCCCCGGGACGGGAGACGGTACCTCATAGCCGTTTCCGTGCTTCCGAGGGTGGTGACCCTCAGGAGAAGGTGTGAGCACATAAATCAAACTGTAAATGATGATAATCAAACCATATAATACAGAAATCGCTGGAAACGGAAGACGAAATCGGTTGTGAGTACGATGACAGTGTTGTCGCCGGTGCGTCATTCTTAAAAATTAGGTTTGATTAAACGGATGAAATGACGAGAAGTGGTTAAAAATTTGAGTTGAGTTTGTTATTTGTATTAGAAAAGACATTCGTTAATTATTATTTTAAATGCTAAACAGTAATAAATATGACCGTTGGAATCACTGATGCGGCGTGGTCTCTCCCACGCCGTCAACCACACGGCTACAGGGGCAGTGTTCCACTTCATCGCCATGCCACATCAGCCACACTATGTCTATAAAGTCTGTATCCTTTAAATTTTCTAGAGATGCAGCTTTTAAGAGCATTCAACAATGAATAAATGCCATGAGTCTCAGGGCGGCTAATTGTTTTTTAGGGCACAAAGCAAATTAAACAAAAATTGTAAAAAAAATATACAACCTAGAGCAAGTTGGTTAACGAATTAGGTATTGGTTCAAACGGCTTGCTAACGGGTCAAAACAAATGAATATTTTAATACATACACCAGGAAATTGGAAGAGGCTACATTTAGCAAGATATTGATTGCCTTTATGTCTCCGACCCATTTCGAATGGCAAATATAGTGCAAGACTAAACACATACATAACATAATAACTGAAAAGGTTGTTGATATAAGAGAACCTAAGTATTAACCTGTTCCATCTCAAATAGCTTCCAAGGTTGAGCCCCTTAGACATAAAAATCAACTCAAAAGCATTCATGGCAGCTGGATGTTCTTCTTTCCTTTCTGTCACTTGATACTCCTGATTCAAAAAAAATATACAAACTTTCAGAAACTTGATTAAGAATTTTAATATACAAAATATAACGTTATATGTAGCTTTATAAATACATATTAAGCATAACAGAGCTCATAAAACCTTCATTAAGGTTACAACAAAAGGTATATACCGGATGTATTTATTATATTATTTTTCTTGTAAAAGGACTCTTTTTAACTCGAGTCCATTTCAGGCAGAACTCGTTTTGACCCAAAATAAGTTGATACTTTATTTAAGTGACCCGCTTTTACCCGAACCAAGCTAGAACTTGTTTTTTACTCAAACCTAGTTTGACCCGACACCCAACCCTCTAACCATGTAAAACTTTTCATTGTACCCATGTTACCTTAAAAAAAGTCATTAGATTACAATAAAGGATTTCAAAAGTGGCAATTTAGCTCATGTGAAAAACCTGTGAGATTGAAGTGCAAATTAATTATCATTTCAAAAGAGTTCTAAAGCTAAAACATCAAGAGAATAAATATAAAACTGAAAAATCTAAAAAAGAGTAAAATTAGCGTTACATAATGCAAAAATTCATCTCACAAGATACAAAACTTTAACATAAAGAAAAACTAATACGAAAGGTGTGGTATTTGATGACATGGCAAAGTTAAATTTACCTATCTGCAGAAGTAGATTTAGTTCTTGTGTTGGATGTGTTGTGTTATAGGCATTGAATTTCTGGTTATCGAAGGATTCCCAAGATATTTAATGCTTGCATTTCTTTTCCTGCACCCGAAGAACAGTTATAACCAAACACAAAAAAACCAAATTTTGGGTTCTAAGCTGCAAGAACATAAAAAAAAACATAATGATTTTCAGTTTCAGTAGGCAAAGGTTATTAAAAAGGTATAAACTTAATTAGCAATATTGATCTTAATATACAAGATTCCGTTTTGTATTCGTTACCACATGGTATTTTCCTCTCATCTGACTTTAAAAGTCATGGGATTTGTACTATTTCTACTACCTTATTCTATGGTTAACTGCATCGCTCTCTCGAACCCAGTTTGACCCGACACCCAACCCGCCAGTCCGCTTTGCCAGACATATATATTATAATTGGAAGAAAACCAGGGTAAGGCTGGAAAAGTAAAAATAACAAACCAGGTCTGGCGCACCAGGAAGATTGTCGATAAAAACGTCAACTTTTCCTCTCATTTACTCCTTTAACCAGTACTTTAGGCACCTAAATCTGATACAGCAGAAAGTCCAAATTTTTTCAAGTATAGATGTGTATATACACACACACATATTTTGTATGTTTATATTGAACTTTCACTCACTTCCGTGATTCACATACCACCACCATCATCATCATACTCACTCAGTAAAATCCCACCAATACAAAGCTAAGGTCGGGGTCTTAGGAGGGTAAGATGTAGACAACTTTTACCTTGTAGGAATAAAGATGCTACATACCACCAAAAACTCTTAATCTAAGGAGATGGCTAGCCCAAGCCCGTGAAGCACCAACAACGTTTCCATTGTAACAGGGTCGTATTTTAGAAGCTGCCCATGTGGTTTAGCTTCTAGCACATCAAGGTGCCAATTATGCGACCGGAATTTAGGGCTGGCTCTTGGCTATACTAAAGTAAAAGCTCCATCATCACCTGCTTCAACAACGTCATATCTGCAAATCATATATTTTCAGCATTCATACGAGTGGCTAAGGCTGTCACTGCACCATCATCACTACCTTGATCAAACCCTGCATAATCACAAAAGTTTCATTTTACTCTAGTTTCTTTTCTGCCCTGAAGAACTTAACCGAATTGAAGAAGTAATGAAGGAAAATTATAATAGTGTTTTTCATATATCAAAGCAAAGCTCAGTACATTATTTATAATACTCGTATTTGTAACCTATGAATATGAGCAGTCACATTTTAACTACTAAGGCTATAGACCACCATGACTCTCCATATCATGTCATCCACCTCTAATCCACCATCCAAAACTACTATCTTAAGGGTGTGGTCATGAATAAACCACTATCGCATTATTTATTTTCATTTATCTTTGTCTAAAGAAAAAGGAAAGATTTCTTTAGAAATGGAAAGGAGGACCAGGGTTGTCATGATTTAATCCATGCAAACCATGGTGAATCAGACAAGGGGATGATATAGCCTTTTATTCATGTTACTAGGTGGCGAATCATGTCCCAACCATGATCCCCACACCTTTTACTCTAATAATTAACACTAAAAGATTCAAATAACTGCAGTAAATGAGATGTCAGATTCAGAAATATGTGAAGCTTTAATATTGCTAACATGCCCCCGCAAGCTAAACGGTCGGAGAAACGTGAAGCTTGGACATAAGAACTTGGAACCGAACTGTAGCCAACCCTTTGGTGAGAATGTCAACAAGCTGATACGAGGTAGAAATAAAACGAACTTGAAGAGTTCGCGCGAGAATCATGTCACGAATGAGAAGATCCACCTCTACGTGCTTTGTACGTTGATGAAGAACAGGATTTGCAGCCAAATAAGTAGCACCAAGATTGTCACACCATATGGTGGGAGAATTTGTAGGTTGTACGGAAATTTCAGATAGCAAGGATTGGAGCCAATGAATTTCTGCTGCTGTGTGGGCAAGAGCACGATATTCCGCTTATGTACTTGACCTAGCTACTACCGTTGATCACTTCTGTTTAAACATAATGGAAAACATAAAGAAATACATGTGACGGCAGACAGGCCAGCAGAGAATCCAGTCAGGGACGCAGCCACGGAGTTCGACATCTTTGTCAGTATGATCTGGTTCCTCCTTAGGGTGTAAGATTATGATGGTAAGAAACGAACTAGGGTGGAGTTCGGTTTAGGTTATGGAGAGAGAGAGAGGTGGGTGGCGGCTTTAGTGATGTTGTTGTAAGTGTCTAACCCTAAACCTCTCTAATCATCTCCTTATATACACCCAGATGGAAACCTAATTAGTTAATAAGGGTAATATGGTCCATCAACAATTACCAACTAATTATATAATAGGATTAATATATTTTGATCTAATATAATATAAATGATTATAATTGCTACATGATTAAATAATAAATAATATATTTAATCTTACATTCTCCCACTTAGCCGAGTAATCATTTATCATGAGTATTAGATAAGCCTGATCAGGAGTTAACACTCATTTTAGCTTTAAACCAAGAACCCTAGCAGAGAAATACAGCCGTTGAATCATTATTCGACTAAGGACCCCCATTAGTCATACTACAGCCTCAATTTAAAACCTAACAGTTATGATCAAAATATGTAAATAAGCCCTTTAGCGTTTGAATTATATTTATATTTGTCTATATGTCATTATACCGGCAGAACATATGTTAGAGACATACAAAATCAAACTAAGGAAATTTCATTAATTAAAACATAAGTAAGTACAATATGCTATTAAATAAGGTCTTTAGTAAATTCCATATTCGAAACATGTTCTTCGAAAACTTTAGGTGAGAGACCTTTAGTCATTGGATCCGCAAGCATATTTTTAGTACTAATATACTCAATACAAAGATTATTTTCCTCAACTCGTTCACGTACGAACAAGTACTTTGTATCGAGATATAAACCAGCTCCAGTTGAACTGTTACTGTTCGAGAAACTAACGGCAGCTGAGTTATCACAGTGAAGCTTCAATGGTCTAGAAATGGAATTAACGATTTTGAGTCCAGTGATCAGATTTTTAAGCAACATTCCATGACAGGTTGCGTTATAAACAGCAATGTATTCTGCCATCATTGTGGAAGTTGAAGTTAACTGTTGTTTATGACTCTTCCATGAGATAGGTCCGCCTGCTAACATAAAGATATAGCCCGAAATGGATTTCTTGTCATCTTTGCATTTGGCAAAGTCAGAATCAGAATAGCCTACCACTTCTAAATGATCACTTTTTCTATAAGTCATTTTATAGTCTTTCGTCCCTTGCTGATATCTAAGTACTTTCTTAGCTGCTTTCCAGTGATCTAGGCCTGGATTAGTCTGATAACGGCCTAGCATTCCAGCAATATAAGCGATATCTGGGCGAGTACAGACTTGAACATACATTAGGCTCCCGACTACTGACGCGTAAGGTATCTGGCTCATCTGCTCCTTTTCAACCTCTGTTGTCGGACATTGGAATGAACTGAAAACATCCCCCTTAACTACTGGAGTGACTGAGGGTTTGCACTGTTGCATGTTATAACGAATAAGGACACGATCTATTAAGCCTTTTGAGACAATCCTAAGATCCCTTTGTGTCTGTCTCGGTGAATTTCGATGCCAATGACGTAAGAAGCATCTCCGAGATCCTTCATGTCGAAGTTATGCGAGAGTAACCGCTTCGACTCATGCAACATGTCTAAACTATTACTTGCCAATAGAATATCATCTACGTAAAGGACAAGTATAGTAAAGTTGCTCCCACTCATCTTGAGGTAGGTGCATTGATCTACTTGATTCTTTATAAAACCTTACCTCTTCATGACTTCATCAAACTTAAGGTACCATTGACGTGATGCTTGTTTTAACCCGTAAATGGATTTCTTCAACTTACAGACTAGATGCTCCTGACCTTCAGGTTGTTTCATGTAAACATTTTCGTCTAAGTCTCCGTTAAGGAAAGCGGTTTTAACGTCCATCTGATGCAGCTCTAAATCAAAATGAGCCACTAGGGCCACAACGATCCTTAATGAATCTTTACGAGAGACAGGTGAAAACGTCTCTTGATAATCAATTCCCTCTTTTTGAGTGTAGCCCTTTGCAACCAATCTCGCTTTATAGCGTTCAACGTTCCCATTCGGATCTAGTTTTGTTTTGAATACCCATTTACATCCTACGGGTTTGACACCGTTAGGTAATTCTACCAAATCCCAAACGTCATTTTTCTTCATGGATTCAAGCTCATCATTCATTGCTTTATTCCATTCAGAAGACCGATCACTGCTAATGGCTTCATTATAAGAGATAGGATCATTGTGCTTTCCGGCATCCATTTCAGTCAGGTAGATAACATAATCATCCCAATTAGTAGGCCTTCTGTGCCTGGATGACCTCCTAAGTTGATTATCGGGTTCAACGGTGTCTTAGTTCTGTGCCTTCGTTATGAGGTATAATGGGTTCTTGTTGTGGAGGTAAATTTGGAGTTGGTGCAGTAGCTTCAGGTGCAGTTGTTGTATTGGGTATAAGAGGAGTAAACGGAGTAATGGTAAGCGACGAATCTCTCCCCCCGCGTCTTGTACTTCTTGCAATTCTTCGTAAGGGTTGGTACTGCTCCCACTGACCTTAAAATCCTCCAGGAACGCGGCACGCTTGGTTTCAACAATACGGGTGACATAGGAAGGACAATAGAAACGATAACCCTTAGAGTGATCAGGATACCCAATAAAGAAGCAGGTAACTGTTTTAGGGTCAAGTTTCTTTAGGAAAGGATTGTAAAGTTTCGCTTCAGCAATGCAGCCCTATACTTTCATATATTTAAGACCCGGTTTCCTTCCTGTCCAAAGTTCGTAAGGAGTTTTAGGGACAGACCTAGAAGGAACTCTATTGAGTATATGAACAGCTGCTTTTAACGCTTCACTCCAGAGGAATAATGGTAAATTAGTGTTGACTAACATACTGCGCACCATGTTCATAAGGGTACGATTTATTCGTTCAGCGACACCATTCTGCTGAGGTGTACCTGGCATGGTGTATTGGTTTATAACCCCCTGGCCCTTACAAAACTCATAAAATGGACCAGGAGCTTGACCCACATCAATATGTCTTCCATAATATTCACCGCCTCTATCTGATCTCACAACTTTAATTTTACGATCTGGTTGTTTTTCAACTTCAGTTTTATAATCTTTAAAAGTTGTAAGAGATTCAGATTTTTCCTTAATTAGGTACAAGTACATGTAACGAGAATAATCATCAATGAAAGTGATAAATGAAGTATGTCCTGTTATGTCAGCGATTTGGTAAGGACCACTAATGTCAGTATGAATGAGTTCTAATAAATTAAAGCTCCTAGTGGCACCTTTTTTATTCGCTAATGTCATTTTACCTTTAAGACATTTGACACATGTTCCAAAATCAGTAAAATCGAGAGGAGGTAAGACTTCATCCTTTACCAATCGAATTTATCGTTCTCTTGAGATATGGCCTAAACGTTGATGCCACAACATGGATGAAGTCTCTAAGTCTCGATTTTGTTTCATCTTTGTGAGTGATTCATTAATATTATATGACAACAAAGATTTGGAAAAGTCATCATCTAGTTCTAATCTATAGAGACCACCATCTAGAATGCCGGTACCATAAACCACAGAATCATAGAGAATAGAGAGTTTGCGATGACCATGAGTAATATCAAAACCGTTTATGTCTAACTTTGGTCCTGATACAAGGTTCCGAGTTACCTCAGGTACATATAAGGTATCATAAAGTTTAATGCATAAACCAGTTTTCATAAACAATTGTAAAGTTCCAATGGCCCTCACTTCTAATTCTCTGTCAACCCCCACTTTAAGTGTTCTTTGGTTTCTTCCCAGCCTCCGGATTGTAAGGAGTAGAGTTAGTAACATGAGTCATAGCACCAGAATCAAACCACCAAGAATTAGCAGGAACATTTAAATTATAGGACTCAAGTATCATGAAAAAAATGTTACCTTTCTTAGCCAGCCACTCTTTAAAGTCAGGGCATTCCTTTTGCTTATGTCCTGTCTTTTTACAGAACTTGCAGTAGGGTTTGCCTAAGGAGTTCTTAGAGCTGGAAGGCACACTTGTACTAGGATTGGGCTTTTGGAATTTAGAAACATCCCTCCTTGGATAAGTGTTCTTCCTCTTCTTAGAGCTGGAGGTAGTAAAGTGTGCAACATCAGTAGTTCGATCCATCTTCATACGCTCCTCCTCCTGCACGCACATAGCGATCAGCTCACTCATCGACCATTTCTCTTTCTGAGTGTTGTAATTGATCTTGAATGCTTCATAGGACGAAGGAAGCGAGTCATGATGAAATGAACAAGAAAACCATCACTAATCGCCATGTCTAATCCCTTGAGCTTATGGGCCATGTCGTTCATCATCATGATGTGTTCACGGATGCCACTCCTCCCGTCATACTTAGTAGTCACCAGTTTGAGGATAAGAGTACTAGCGTGTGCTTTAGATGTTCCCTTGAATTGTTCCTCCACAGAAGCCAAGTAGGTTTTAGCATCTTCAGAATCAGGAATGGCTCCTCGAATTGCATTGCTTATCGACTGCTTCATGAACATGAGAGACATGCGGTTACACCTAGTCCGTTTTTCATGAGCCAGCTGCTCAGCAGCGGTATTTTGAGGAGTAAGGTCTTCAGGCTTATTCTCTCTTAGAGCGTAGTCAAAGTCCAGCAAAGCAAGAGTTAGCATGAGAGAGTCTTTCCATGCAGCAAAGTTATC